>VZSV01000018.1:5304353-5315932 GCA_013398735.1 Nothocercus julius | reverse complement strand
CACCATTTCTTAGTCTCCTATTTGTGATTCCAGAGTCCCATTTTGCAGGGCTCTTCTATTCATAAAAGACAGGAGTGCTGCAGCTAGAAAATACAGGTCTTTCGAGCAACTCATTTAGCTGGCAAAATCTAGAGGGATGGAAAAATCTTCTATTTAATCCACATTTTATTCCCAGAGTTACTTCTAGTACCTCAAACAGCACCAACACTCCCTCATGACAATTTTAATGACCCAACTTGCCATACCCCTTCCTATCTGCCTCCTCAAGCTCCTCAAGACCGGATATAGCTACTTGTCCCATCTCTTCAGTGTGCTTTTTAAACAAGCAGACTGCACTGTTCTGCATAACCAGTCTGCTAACTCATTCACCTCACAAGCACCTCTTCCTTCCTCCAAAATATCCATCAGCTGCCATTAATCCATCCTTCTGGATAATCAGAGTAATGCTCTTTAAGCACAGCTACGACAGGGCAAAGCCATGTTGTGGCTGCGAGCTGTGTTAGAGGTGACCCTGCAGGTGCTGTGATTGGAAAAGCTGTGCTCTGGAGCCTCCAAATAGTCCATTTACAGAATCCGCTTCCCACCACAGAGCAGGAAGAACTTTTGCTTTGAGGTGGATGGGTTCCTGGCACACACAGTAATACCCGGCTACACAGCAGATTATTGCAGTCCTGCAATGCTTTCCCCCACCACCACTCTTCTCTGTGCATCTTCTCACCTAATTTGAGATTGACTTTGGATAGATCAGCTCTCCCTGCACAAAAAAGCCTTGATAAGTGCAAGTAGCATCGTTCCTTCTCCCCCATCTATAAACTGTTGTTTGTATCAGCATCTGAAGTGTAAGAGCCAAACATCAATACTTCTGGAGAGGCAGAAACCATTCAAAGGATGTTAAGATCTTTTGCCATCACTATATTAACACCGATGCACAGCAGCTGCATTCCCAAACATTAACCACTCCCTGGTAACACATTTTAACAAGAACTCAGAGAGGCCTTGGGGACACCGTCTTTGGCACCCGTGGCAGGAGAAATGAATTGGTGCAGCATAAACCAGCAGAAAAGGAAATGTGCTGTTAGCACGTTTGAATATCATGAAATTAAGGTGGCAAGGAATGACAATGCAATTTTTCCTTCTCTGGTCCCAGGACAAGAATCAGTTAGACTCCATTAATTTATGCAAACATAGCCTTTTACGTGCAGAAAATATCCTACAGGGGTGAATGGACACGAGGCAGAGGGAAGCCTCCCGGCGCACTTCTGCCAGCCTGAGCTTCCCCACCAATTCAGCCAGGAATGAAAAACAAAACTTTGCCATCCAGCAGCAACCACTGAGTTTTGCTGATACTTGCTTTAAAAATGGGGGTGGTGGAAGAGCCTTACCCACAAGGGCATGGTACTAATATATAGAAGTGCAACTTATTTGTTTACCTGTACGTGACAAAATCCCACAAGGGACTTTCAGAAGTGAGCATGGTGTGGCAAGAGCATCTTTGAAGCTGCTCTCACAACACTGTACGGAAACAAGTATAAGACCCCGGCTGAGAACAGCAAAAAAAAAAAACAAGCTATGGAAATGAGAGTATTATTTGTCCAAGCTCTACAATATGAGCAGAACCAAAGACTAACTGAATCGATATTCGTTGCAGGAGAAAACTGACACACCTTCTATCTTTCAACATCAGCCTTTAGATGCTCTCTGTTTTCAAGGAGGAAATGGAGCCATGATGGCAGTTTAGGAGAATACAAACTACATCCCCAGGATGCAAGAGTTACATTCCTTATGACAGTTCTTCACCAAGCACACTTCCAAAAAACACACAAATCATCAGTTCTCAGGAGGTTTTACCACCATCAGTCTCGAGCTGATGGGCTGACTGGGGTCCCTGGTACACATACAACACTGTTCCACGGAACAGCTCCTGGAGCTCACGATGCTCCGAATCCCAAGTTTCGATAAATGTTTACAGTGGGCTTTCAGCCCTTAACTTGTTTTTCCTCTCCCGGAATTCTGTGTTGCCACTCCACCGCATGCAGTTCTGTAGATTTCTTTCTAACATCATACAAGCCTCAACTAAGCCGCAAAGCAGCAGGGGTGGTTCTGTGAGAGCGTGGAAGGGCCGTCTCTCCTCCACCCGGCCCCACATCTCAGCTTGGTCCCTGCACTGTGCTCTGCTCCCACACCTGCCCACAACTCAGGGTCTGTTTCCAGGCTTATCAATCACCTTTGGCTGCAGGTTCCTCTAAAAGCTCTTGTTGCACTGACCCAGCTTTGGTCTCCTTGTTACCTCCACATATCTCTAATCTCCTTAAGGTCTTTTACCTTAAGCCTGCCCTGAGTAATAGCTACAACACTTATCCTAAGCTTGCACCTTAGCATAAGTTCCAGACTGAAGAACTAACCTTCACTAGTACAAATAAATAAATAAAACACCACAGACACTGAAGCAAGAATTCTTTCTTGCCTTTCTCCCTCAGCTGTACCTATAGCTCCACTATAGGTATATACAGCTCTACCAGAACACTAAACAAGAACAGGACCACACAGCTGTTGAGAGATATTTGCACAACACAGCCACCCTGGCCATATCCAGCCATAAGCCTAACTCATAACTCTGGGCATTTTGCACCCATTTGGCTTGTTCTTGCTTGAACCAGCCAGGTGAAACAGTAAACCCCCCAGAATCCCAGCTTTTCAGCAAACCACAGATTGGAGAAAATGTTTATCTATCATTACTCTGAATATATTTAAAAATACATAAAAAAAAAAAAAAAAAAATCAAAAACCAACCCACAAACAGTCAAGTCTCTAGAAAAGTAGGTAAGTTTCTACCCTCCCTTCTGGCTGCCTCAACCTTAAGCAGGCATCAAGTCAGAGACCAGCACAAATTGGACACTCAGCTGTGGGGCTGGGTATTAGCTACACCATAACTGCAGTAAGGCCAAAACAGCATCGTTTAATTCAGCTGGCATCAGTGTGACATTCCGGGCAACAGGACTTCGCAACATCAATGCCTGTTATTTGGGTAGGCATTTAACATAGCTTAATTAAAGCCTATCTATAGCTAGTGGTAACACTAGTAAGAGGAACAGATAGCATAAATAGTGTTGGTTGCACAAAACCCCCTTCTCATCTCCTCCTCCTCCCCTGCAATACTCATTTTAAAATGCTGATATATTTGCAAGATATATTTTTGTTTCTATGCAGACACTCATGTAAAACGAAGCTACCAAATCAGGACAAGACATAAGAGGCATTTGGGGCCATGCCTGAGCTGGAAAGAGATAAAGGAGCAGGTGTGTTTGGGAAGGAGGGTTCAGAGAAGCTCTTTGAGGCAGGATCACAAGAGGAAAGGGCTCCAGAGTGACAGACCAGACGCAGAGCCCCAAGAGGAGAGAAGGGCTCCGGAAAGGGTTCGCAACTGCCTTGCTGCACAAAAATGGGAAGTGCTCAAGTACAGGACAGATCTGGAACACGTCATGTGCAACAGTGTGAAGGGAAGAGACACTGAATGAGCTGCTGAGGATCCTGGAGCCAGAGGTGGACAGAAACAAGGGAGCAGCATGAGGGAAGACTCAGGAATGCTGCCCTCCGCGGCCAGGTTGGGTTACGGAGCGTGGCTGCTCCCAACAGAGAGAGAGCATAAGAGATAAGCTCTTGATGGGCCTTCCCAATCAAGTCAAAGATTCTCCCCTACTGCATATTTCTAGGGAAGGTTTTAAACATCAGTTGATCTGACTCTAAACAGTCAGAAGGAAGCAGTTTTTGAACATCCCTTCTTTCTTTCCACCTGTGGAGGCCACCTCTGACTCCGGAGGAATTAGGAGCTGAGTAACAGCAAATCTGAGAACTCTTCGCTGGGCCAAGGTCTCCTGCTGCAAGTGGGGATAAGGCAGCCGTCTCCCACTCGGCTTGCTGAGAACCTGGCCCATGTCACCTTTGGGTAGGGAAAGCACCACGACACTTTCCGCAAAGAGCCTCCTCAAAACTTCCCATCCGAGCTGCAGATTTGGGACTGGCGGCTGCGAAAACACCCAGCTAAATCCACCCTGGACCCAAGCGGACTACCAGCACAGCAAGAGAGTTCCTGTCACCCGCTATATCCACAGCCACATCACAGCAACATCCCACCCTGATACTCACAGTTCTCTTCCTCACTAAACTATTTATGTTCACCAAGGGTCATAGGAAAAAGAGTCCAGGTCTCCAGCTTGGCAAAAAGTCTAGCCCAGCATCTCGCTCGGATCACCCATTTCCAGACAAAGAGCAGATTATGAGAAGCCCGGATGCAAGATTCCAGTACGGGACTCTATGAGCAACCAGCCACGTCACCCCTTGGACTTTCCCTGACCTCCCCTTCCTACCACATCATGGTCTGTAGTCTAATTCTCGCCCCCCAGGCCCTATACAGGGCTGCACTTTGTCTCCAAAGAAAGCCAGTCTCTCTTCCAATTTCTAAAGCTTACGTGTTCTCATGAAGCTTTTCCCCTATTCAAAAATAGCCTTCCTCCCTTGTCTATAAAACTATTCTTCCTCAACCTCTGTAAAAGCATCCAAAAATTTCTTTACAGTGTACTGAAACACAGAGCTTTACTTCAGCGGCAGTATTAATTGAGGTTCTCCAGTATCCACACTGAAATTGCTTCAGGAATGGCCTTTTTCAGTAATGTGTAATACAAACACACCGCTGTCAGTAACAAAACTATGATTCATGATGAAGAAAGCATTATCACAGTCCATCCATCCTTTGGACAGCTAAAGTTTACTTATTCACAGATAGGCTTGGCCTTTGCCATTCAAGTTACAGAAAACTTCCTTAAAAAAAAAGTTTTTATTCCTATTACTTTCCCAAGATTTTGACCCACTTTTGTTTCTATAAGAGCTGAGGAAGAAGGATGGGAGATAAAGTCAGTCCTACTCAGCCTCCTGGAGCTGGTACTATCACAAGGCTTACTAGCAACTTACAGGAATACACAGCACTACCTAGAAGGCCACTAGAGCTGCACGAGTAGTTATCTTGATACAGACAAAGTTACAGAGATCTGCATTTCTTCAAGTCTCAGTCTTTACACCTAATTCTGTGCTCAGTCAGAACTGTCACCAGCACCTATCCAGGTGAGTCAGACAGGATATAACCACTTATTTCACAAGCACTTTCAATTTCATCTCTAGATTGGTTAAATCACACAATTGTCCCTGGCCTGATAAAACAGGCAATCAGGTCAGGCAGCATGAAATTAACAGACACACACAACTTTTAACTGTTTTTAAAATGGTTTCCATCCCTTCCCATCCCTACTAGCAAGCAAGCACTGCAGTTTGGTTCAATTCAGTTTCAAACAGGAGTGTTGGCAACAACCCAGCGAAAAACACTCGTAGTTTAGCTATCCAGGTCTGTAACCACCCTACTAGAAAGATAACTTTCAAAAGAATGGAGAAACTAGCACGGCTCTTATGCAATTTTAGCAAGAAGTCACAAGCCTACTTAAAATACACAAAACAAATATTACAATCAAGGAAGAAATGCAAGGAAATGAGTTGATTCAAAACAGGCTACCAGTGTCCTGAACCTGAACGTCAGCACTTTGCTAAGGGCAGCATGTCAGGCCTTGATACCTGTGTATCATTAAGAGATTAACAACAGCCAATAGTTTTCACAGAGGCTTTAGTTGCTCTTTAAGTACAGCCTTCCTCCAAAACTGATAAAAGTCTGCACTCTCCATCCTGCCTAGTGGGCTATATTAAGGACAGACACCACCCAGACTTCTCTTTTTTATTTTTCTTCTAAAGAAGGCGACAAAAAACAGAGTCAACACTGTCTGGCTTTTGTGCCCCCCCTCTCTCTCTCCCAACTGTTTCTCAGTTCCTGGTCCTCTCTGGAAACGCTCACCAAGCACAATTACTCACAGACTTTAATCCACCAGCCACAGGGCTAAACAGAGCTTAACCCGGCACAGTTTCAGAAGCAGATACATCTGTTACACCTGCGTGCCTGGAGAGGTGTGATCATGACAGTTTCAGGTGGCCAACACAGCACTTTGGGGGAAGAAGGTTTGATACCTGCATCTACAGACTGGCAGTCAAGACTGTCAAAGTCCCATCGTTTGCAGCTCATGTATCCTGTCATCACAGCAGTGAAAATAGGTAGCCTAATACCTGTCAACCTAACATAGCCTCTTATCACTCAAAAAGCCTCCACAACCAAAGCTTTCAGGCATCTAAGACAAGCAACAGGACTCATTTCTACGTCCAAGGAGTCCAGAGGAGAGAAAGTTTGCAATACTTGTTATTACTATTTTCTTCTGAAAGAGCCCAGCCCTGCAAGATTCTGAATACCTTAGGCTGCGAACAGTTTGGCTGGTCATGCCATTTGCTAGTCATGTGCCAGGAGTGTCCGTGATGCTGAAATAAATATCATTTGGGGTAGAAGAAACCAAGCCTCGCTCAGCAATCAACACGCACAATGTGGGGGACAGGACAGACTGTTTTGATGCCACATGAGTTTCTCGACATGAATGCCCTCCCGGCTAGAGCCCCACCAAAGCCCTTCATTGGGTACAGTTCTCCCAGGTGCGCGCACAAGCCGTCGCACGTTCCTGATGTCACGCGAGCAGCACTGACGGCGGCGGCCGCAGGAGCGGAGCTCACGGATAAGGGACAAAGACCAGGAACAGCTCTGGGCTTCGCCACTGAGATCCTGCTTCTCAGAAGCACACGGGCAACCCCCCACGTACAGAGGTGCCTGCACCAAGACACCATGAGCGCCCTGCAAATCAAACTGTTCCTTCCATGGGCAGGAAAACATGCAGAGCCTGGTTTCCTATTTCATCCCCCACCCCACCTGCCTCCCCTTCCCGTGCAGATTATCTGATACCCAGTAATACAGTCTGAGCTCACACTGCAATCATCTGTACATTAGGAGCATTAATTCAGATCACTCCTCTACCCAGCTCCTGCTTTCAAGCACTCTTCAGACCCACAGTATCTTTGAGATTCTACCCACCACCTAAGCCTTGCCTTCTTGAGAAACCAACCTAATAGAAATAAAGCCCATTCCTTATCTTCTGGGAAGCTTTCCAGGAGCAGAGAAAAATTAATTTCTTGATGAATTGGCAAGACAGCAACTGTTCCAGCTCTTCAGGCTCTATCCATTTTCTCCACCTCACTGAGGGAGCCAGGCATGCTACTCCACACCACCCTATCCTATGCAAAACCAAGTGAAAACCACACAGTCTTTGAAGAGACGGAAGGATCCTGAAGCAAAACCGACATGGAATTTTCCTCCTCTTGCATAGATACAGGTGATACTTCCTTCTCAGTAAAAGAACTTGTGGGATTTATAACCTTTTAAAGTCTCCTATCTGCTGAGTTTCTACATATCAGGCAGCTTCTGACAGGTGAAGCTGAAGATGCCTTCATTTAAGTTACAGTTTTTTGGGGTGCTGTTCCTTGGTATAGACTCCCACCAGCTTCAGCACAGCTCAGATTGCAATCCAGGGTGCTCTGCTGCCATGTTCCACCTCCTGGGGGTTTAAAGGACACATTCACACACACAACCCAGAAAACAACCTACACACATGCTCACACTTATCAGGGCTACCTCAAGACATGGGCTGTGTCTTCGGCAAACCCTGTTCCACCCAAATCACAACCTTCTCATGTTCAGCAAAGGATAAGAAAGGGAAACAAAAATCCTACAAATCTGGGAAAGGAAAAAGATTATTTTCTTGATAGTTTGTGCTACTACAATTATGACATGAGACAAGCTAACTGGAAAAAAAGAATTGGGACTTCAGGTCACAGTGGCCTGCCAAGAGCAGCCCTCTGCCCTCCTCAACCTGGGACATCAGCTGGGTTGCAAATCCTTTGGGGGAGCCTTTGGTTTATTGGCATACAGACCCTTTTGCGCTGCGGTGGATTGGGAATAAGCATCAGCGAGCCTGCTACATGAGCAGCTACAGTCCTACCAGCCCTGTGAGATGAGGAATAAAGCTTCCTACCTCCCTGGAGTGCACAGGCAAAGGAGACCAGAACTTATCTCTGGCAGGTTTAATAAGGGAAAACTTGCAAAGATGGAGATGGGTAAATATTGAGGAGACAAATGAAGTCAAGCACAAAAAGCAGAAGTGACATCTTATGGCAACACAACAAGTCAGCAGCAGGATCTGACCCAAGTGACACTCTCAAACACAAGGGCTAGACAAGCTGAGTTTTGCTGGGTCCTAGAACGAACCCTTCTCTGTGAGTAGACAAAAAGGGCATGATGTGTCGATAGGTTTATCAGATCTACAGAATAAAAGAGAAGAATACTCAAATGTCACAGAAGAACATGCCCCACAGACACACCAGGTTTCAGATATCTAACTTGACCCAGCTTTGGATTGATGAAAACAGAGCAGAGACCTCTGGCTCCTATTACAATAGGAACTTCCTAAGCTCAGAATACATCTAGAAAGAGAAGCTCATCCATTTTACTCATCTCAACAACAAAAAAAGCTCCTAAAAACTCTCCTTCCTACATCAACTTCACTATTGCCTCCTCAGCAGTCTATCAACTTCTCAACAATGTAAATCCTCAGTGTGCTCACACTCAGTTCCCTCTCTGTCCTGCATATCTTCCTAGCCCTAAAGAAATGACGGAGAAAAACAAACAGGCTGGTCCTCCAACATGGCTTCTCATTGCTATTTGAGCAACAATAAATAAATAAGAAACATTTTTTTTTTCCCCCGCTCCTCTTGGAACCTTACAGAGTAGTTACCATGACACCAGGCTTGGAACATGTCACTGAGACTCTATTTTAATTTGTTCAAAATAGGAAGGTTTGTAGAAATAGAACATTCTTCAAATAAAATGAGAACCACTTAAGTTGCAGATATTTAAAAAATATCAAAATTTAAGATAAAGAGAGCACACAGTTGCTTATTTTTACTCAGAAGCTGGCTTACTAGATGTAAAGAAAAAGTGTTTATTGAGGAATTGCTTATATATATTAAAGAGCATGCAGACTCCAGGTTCTCCCCAAGACAGTGTAAGGCATCAAACCACCTTCTCTCCACTTGAAGTAATTTAGAACCTACAAAAGGTTCAGAGGTTGAAGTCCCAGTCTAAAAATCCTGCAGCTCAGCACCAAGGAGAAACAAGTAATTCATATGACTTCCAACCTGGAACTCCTAGTCACTAGTTGCAAAGAAGGATGAGTTAGCACTGGTTGCACAGATCCTTTTTGCTATGTAGGTTCCTCTTGACAGAGGCAACAGCTTAACGCAGGTCTCCAGACCACGAGCAAATTTTTGCAAAGTATCCAAGGCCACACTTCAGTTGAGAGAGGGGTTAAAAGGGTGCACAGCCCATTTGCAAACAGCCTAGTCAACTATTCTGCCCCATATTTCCTGTCGAATTGGGAAAGCATCTTCCAAAAATAGCCAACAGTTTTGATGAATAGCCCAAAACAAACAGTACTTCTGAAGGAATATCTTACATACTTGGCACAATAGCCATCTCAGAAGGGAGAAAAGGATGTGCGGAGTGATTCAGTGCAGAATTCACACTGAACAACAAGACATCATTCTTTGCTTAGCACAACGCTTATATTCACCACGAGGGAAACGCTGAGGTCAAAGTCCCAGGGCTCAAGCAAGCCTGCGGGCGGAGAAGAGCCACGCTGCAGGGAAGAATTTTTATCCTAAATTCAAATCAAGAGAGGATACGTAGAAGGAACACTGTCAGCTTGTTTTAGCCTCAAAAAAGAAGAGCTAAACCCCATTCACTATCCCCTCAGAATATTCTTCTAATACATTTAAGCACCTGCTCCGTTGTGCATCCCAGATTTACCTATGCATACTTTGCTTGACTCTTCTTAAACATCTAATTCCCATCTCAAGCATGCAGACTTTTGACTTATCCTTCCTGTTAAATCCACATTAATGATATCTACAATTTGAAAGAATATACAGTATGTTTAACAGCAGCACAGTACCCAAACCACTGATGGCACCTCTTCATATTCAGCTGTGTTATTCCTCATTAGCTGGAAGTTTACATACACAAGCCTTCCTCAGCAAAGAGCCCATCTTTTAAAGACAAGAATTAAATGCCTAATGCCCCACAACAGGGGTACCAGTAAAGAAGAAACTAAAATAGAACAGGGAAGACAGTCAGGTGATAAAGCACCTGTGCCTTGTTTCCCTGTCCTTATTTAAAATCCCCAAAAGCAAAGTTGTTCTGTTTATATTAAATTGTAACAGCTGTAGAGCCTAGGATTCATGTTAACTTATAAACAAGTGCTCTGGGCTTTATTTTCCTTCTCCCCCCCCACGAAGAAAGCATAGCTGGCTTCCCCCATGTAAAGCCACAAAACAAGGGATCTCAGATCACATAAATTCCTTGAAAAACACAGCTAAGCACTCCATTATTGTTGTTCCTCCTATAATCCCTATACTCAAACCCCACCATTGCCTCAGTCATCACCGGGCAATACAGAGTACGGGAACAGGATTTCCAGCTGGGATGATTTGACAGAAAAACCTCTGCCTAGCACAAAACCACACAGGTGTTCAGGGAAGAAGCAGGGAAGGGCTTGGCAGGTAAACGTGATTATTTCATCAGAAGGCAACTCAGCCCTTATCTGCTTAGATATGAGCTAAAAATATGGTTGCCATCTGGTGGCTAACACAGACTGAATTTAGCAGCTATGACGACTCCAAGGTGCACTGGACATCGGGAGACGGATTTCCCATCCTGTCACCTCCAAGGATTTCAATAAGGAAAAAAAGCCGCAGATTTAGCCATGTTCAACCCCAGAAAAAGAGGCGCTCTAAAATAAAAGGCCGGGTATTAGCGGGCAGTGCCGGACGGGAGCCGGGCGCGGGCTGCGGCAGCCAGTTCTACATCGCATCTGCCCCTCGCTCGCCTTCTCCCAGGGCGGCGAAGGGCGCCCCGCGCCCGCCGCTGCTCTCCGAGAGCGGGAGGGCGCGGCGGAACGCGGCCCCTCGCGCTGCCGTCCCGGGCGGCGCTCCGGTCGCCGCCGGGGATTAACCCGGCTAAAGATAACGCGGGGGACGGGCGGCCGCCATGGGGGCCCGCTCCTCCTCTCCTCCCTCGCACGGCTCCAGACCTTATCGGGTCAGCGCCACCCGCGGCAAATCCCGGGAAACCCGAGCCCTGCCCGGCAGCAGCGCCCGCGCCGCCCGCTCACACGGCGCCCCCGGAGCCGGGAGGGAGGCGCCCGTCTCCCCCTCCTCGCCCTCCCTGAGGTCACCCACGCAGCGCAGCAAGGTACGCGGCGCGGACGCGGCAGCCGCGCTGACACCGGCCGCTATCCAAGGCGTCTTCTCCGCGGCAGCAGCCTACAGACACCCGGCTCGAAGCGAACCGGCACCTCCCGCTCCCCGTGCGCCGGCCGCAGGGAGCCCTCGCCGCGGCCGCATCCCCGGGCGCTGCCGCTCCTACCTTCTCCTGCGCCCGCGTGAGCTTCTTCTGGACGTTGCTGGCGATCTTGCCCGCCGTGACGCCCTTGCCGCCCAGCTCGGCCATCTTGCGAGCCCGTTCAACGGCGGCGGCGAGCGCCGGGCCGGCGGCG
>VZSV01000018.1:5278816-5304143 GCA_013398735.1 Nothocercus julius | reverse complement strand
GCGGGTGAGGGGCAGCGCCGGCGGGGACCCTCCGCACCCACACACCCACTGCGTGCCCTCCTGCTTTGGGATTTGCCTCTGGATCGAGCACGGCCGCCCGCGAGGGCTGCTCCAGGCGGGCAGGCACGCAGTGGCGCAGTGCGGTGCCTCGCGTGTCCCCGCCGCCAAGGGCCGCTGAGCGACGTTCAAATGTCACGAAAGTCGCATCAAGCACCAGAAGAAAACCAGCCGTGACAGCACGGGGCGCTGGATAGGCCTCTCTTCCCCTGCCTCCTCGGTGCCTCGGCCTGTGCGGAATTACACTGCAGCAGGAGTGCTTTTCGCTGTGCCTTTCCCCCTGCCCAAGCAGGAGCAGCGCGGCCGGCTGCCTCCTGCCGGGAGCCCTCCTTGCCCCTCAGCATCACAGACTGCAGTAGGGCACAGCGCTCATCCCCCCGGGGCTCCATCTCGCCCTGTGATACCCGCGGATCAAACACCCCCCCCAGGAAATCCTGCTCCTTCACAAGACGACGCAAAGGTTTCCTCCCTGGGATGCAGTTACCCCCTTTGGTACTGGTATTCAAACCCAAAGCTCAGCCCAGTGCCCAAACTTCATTCCATTCCACACGCCAGGCCTGTCAGGTGGAGAGGAGCTTCCTTCCTTCTTGGCTTCTGCACATTCACCTTAGTGCTTCTTCATTTGAGTTTGCATCTGCTCTGTGCACACAAAGTACCCAGGGAAATACCACCTTGCTCAGAGATTCTACATACTCAAGGAACTTGCATTTGCCTTTGTTTAGGATGGAAACTTGCACCTCTTACACCTACTTTAATGGAAAGGTGGTAGCAAAACCTACCTGTGTCCCAGGAGCCCTCAGATGAACACCATTACCTCTGCAGCTTTGTGTGCATGAGGAAGCATTCACTATGGTGATCTAAGGCAATAGAAAAATGTTGAAGGGGATTGGAAGAGGTAGTCCAGATTTTTCCTCTTGTATTTCCCATATTCCCCTTTTTCCGCTTCAGTACTATTTCTTTCACTCAGAACTTGCAATAAAAAAGTTCTTTTGACAGAGCCCTCAGAAACTGAGCAGAGAACCTGTCAACGCGCCCTTGTGAGGCTTCGCAGAGTGCCTCTGCGTTTGTTTCCTACCTTGGCAGCAACTTTTTCTACATGACAAACGCCCCAACACAGAAACATGCTTAAAGCCATGCTACACTTGCATTATGTTAGCAGACATATCATTCATATTTTACAAAATACTTAGAAACATTCTTTCATTGAATATAACAATGATGCAGTGAGATTAGACATATTCAAGCTAACGTGCATACCTCCGATCCCGCACTGCACTGCGAACTGAGCTGCAGTTTTACTCAATTCTTTTTTTTGGCTTTGCATTCCGCATCCATTTTTCAGTGTATTTTTCTGTAGCTATGCAATGGTGTATTTGTCCCAAGCGTGATTTATTTTGCCCACGATCTGAACCGCACTAGGTATTTCCATTACTCCTCTTTATCCAGTATCATCTATAATTTTGCAGCATCTCACTATTTCATATCATCTGTGAACATAATTATCATGCCTTTTTTTTTCTCTTATTCCCCATCATCTTCTTAGCTGAGCTTTTAAGAGTGAAAGATGCACATGTGGTTAAACATTTGCAATGTCAAGTATAAAGCAGCAGACATTTCAAGGGCTGAACGCATTCCTCCGCATCCTACCTCACGTACTTGTTCCTCCTGCCTGGATGCTTCAGTGAAACTGGTTTTGAAAAGATTTTTTTCTGATTACATCCCTTCAAATGGAAGAAGGATGAGACTGCAGCACATGAGCTGAAAAGAGAGTCCATGGCAGAGTCAGATGATTGTGAAATAAAGATGGCCAGACAACCACATTCACCACAAAGAAAAATGATGACAAACTGTGTACATCTGAAAAGCCGGGATTAACAAAAAGCATCCATGTGTCAGCATGAGTCATTTTGTAGTTACTTTAGTGCTTGACTGGATCACAACCGAAACTACAAAGCATTCAGAGGCTTCCAGGTGAGGCAGTGAGAGGTCTTCTTAGCCTAGCACGAGGCCCAGGGACCACCACATGCAGTGACATGCTGCTTTTTGAATTAACTTCGCATCAGCCATTTCAGCCAGCTGACGTATGCCAAACACCCTGCTACGTGACTAGAAAAGGCTTCAGTCTCAGGCCTGTCCATCATCATTCTAACTTCTGTTCTACAGTTTTACGGGGGTAAGTCATTTCACATGTCAGGAGGACTGCACACAGCAATAACATATAGGCTAGCAAGTGATGGATGCCTTACATTCTTATCTGCCTTGTATGAGGCTGGGCTATTTAACCTTTTAGAAACCTTTAGTGAGATATCCTGCACAAATGGACTTCAAGGGAAGAGAAATTGATTTCTTATATCCAAACTCCAGAATAAGATTTGTTAGGTTTAAATTCTGAATTTACAAATTTACTGTAACAATGGAGGCAACGATACTTTCATTTCACCTTACTGTAGCAAGCTAATCCTGTCTAATCTAATCTACATTGATGCCACCTAAGCTCCTTCTGTGGTCAAGAGAAATCTGAAGCTCTGAAGGATCAGTCAGGAGACAAAACAGCTTCTGGAAACATACCCGCTCCCTCTTAACTACAAAGGGAGATTAGAGGAATAGCTTAGCTGAAGTAAAGAAACCCAGGTGGGTTATGAAACTCACCTGTAGTCAATCTCCCTGGTGACTGTATGACTCATTTATGAAGTTCATACAAGGGAGGAAACAAATATGACAAATAGGATAGCTCAAATGCAGTTATTTGCAGGGTATACCAAGCATTTTTTAATTAATTAATATTCCAGTCAATGATGCTTCCTTTAGGTCTCAACCCCATAAAAACATTTTATATCTCAGTCACCTCTTTAAAGAGAGATGAACAGCTCTTATGTTCAGAGTGATAAGTGCTTTTCTGGGTTGGAGTTTATTACTTTGCAGTTTAGATGCGAATGATTCTCTTCATTGCACAAACTGTTGTTAATTTTTTGCCCCCCTCCTGTTTTTGCCAAGTTTGTCCATCTGTGAGCAGGATGTTGTTTTTATGATTTCCAATTTAAATTAGTACCAAACTGTATTTTTAAAAGAGTGACTGCAGCAATATGCCTGTTAGTATATCTTTACCTTTTCTGACTTGAACCTTTTGGCTATTTAGAACTACATGCGGTGATAATCAAAATAGAACTGTTCCCTGCTGCAGGCATCAAAAGTTTTAAGGTATAGTACATTTCATTTAAATAGAGGAATTTTAAAATGACAATGGCTATTTTTTTTTTTTTTTTTTTTAACATTCATGCAACCAGGAGTATATATTCCTTGTTTCAGTTACAGGAAAGATTCAAACCTAGTAATGCCAATTTTTGCTTCTTTCCATTAAAAAAATTGGGGTTTAAGTTTGTACCTACTGAGTTTTTCAAAATGCCAGACCTGGGTTAATAAAAAATATGTTTATGGTAAATATATCATTATTGAATTCTTAATATATTCAGAATGGATAATATTTTTTGAAGTGAATAATTCAGACAACACTCAAGCCCCACTGCTCAAGTACTAACGTAACAGAAAGCGAGCCTGGTAAATCACAGTTTCTTCTTTGTATTCAAAGCTGAGGCTCAAATTTTAAACAATCCCAAAACTTTTGGTTGTTTGGGCCACAGTCTTGTTTCTGCTCTAGCTTTAGTTGTAACACTGAAAGTCAGGGAGTCTAATTCACTGCCAGCAGCACTCCCTTCAGTGATCTCACCTGAGGAGCACCATTTTAAGACATTAAATCTAATCCCTTGAAAACAACCAATTACACAAAATGTATTAAGTACCAAAATCTAATGAAGTTCTGACTTCATCCTTGCTTGTTTTAAACAGCCTGTTTGCTTTTTTTCTTTGGACTTCATATAATGCATTCTTCTGGGACATTTGGGAAGAACCTAAGGTGACTTCTATCTTTGCATTTAATTTGATAAGATTATTTATTCAGGGTAAGCCACACATGTATTCCACCATTATCTAGTTTGTTTTAGCATTCCTTTCTGGCTGAGTCTATTCTCCCTTTGTTCTCTCTTAAAAAGGTGTTGGGAAGGATTAGGAAGTTTCAGCCATATTAATAGTAGAGAAGAGCTCACTGATTGTGTTCTTTTAAAACAAAAAAGAGTCAAAACAAATTTAAGAATAGCATCCAGAAGCTGTTCTCTCTTCACAAGTTTCAATTTCTGTTGAATCCCTTCACCATTCTGTGAAACGGAAGATATGTGAGAGTAACTCCTCTTGCCTCCCAGATGCAAACAAGTATTTCCTAGGTACCTACTACCACAGCATCAGCACCGGGAGGGCTCCTATTTTACTCAGCTTTGTCAGTTGAGCTCAGAAAGACTTCTCCCCTCAGAAGGGAAGAGGGGAGGGAATGAGAGACAATTCCTTTGTCTCTTATCTCACTGAAGACAGTCCTTTGATTGCAAGCTCACTTGAATTCTAGGGAATTATGTGGGGTGTGTGATATATCTTGCTGGGACCTCACATGTTTGAAAGATTTTTCAGTGAATTTCAGAATTCAGATAAAATGTCTTTTCAATCCGTTTGCCATGTTGCATACCTCATTCTGCTGCACATAGCTGTCTTCTGATTTCTGTCTGTGAGGACTTGCCACCACAAAGTCAGCTTAGGCTCTGAATTTGTGACAGTTTAGTATGCTTCACTAACAAATAAAATGGCAAATCTTTGGAAAAGTAGGAATGATTCCTAGGCTTTGCACAAACATACTTCCCAAAAGCATAACAAAAATTCTCTGTGCTCTATCTTGTAGCAAAAGAATAGTTTTGGGACAGAGGAAATAAATTTTGTTATGATCAATCAACAAGGGGGTAAGTAAGCAAATCCAGTGCCTGCTTTGGAAATTATTATGAGAATTCTGGAAGCCTTTTACTATTTACTAAAATATTTTTTAAATGGAAATTAATTATACACTCTGATGGGTGGGGCAGTGTATCCCAATTCTTAGCTATGGGAAAATACATACCTGTCTGGAAGCCAGACTGGAATCACACAAAGGAGATGAGGAGCCAGATCAATATCCACACTGACAGACTTGACATTAGGAGTCAAATAGCCTTTTGTTTTTAACATAGAACCAGCACAAAAAAATAAAAAAAAAAAAAAAAAAAAAAAAGAAATTATAAAATGCATGTAAAACATACCTCTGCAAGGTTTCGCACTGGTGATGACCACAACAGATAAAGAGTTTTGTAATGATAACAGCTGGCCCAGTTGCAATTTCTTCCTCCTTGCTTCCCTTTCCTGATAGCCTCATTTCTGTTCCCTGGTAACAAAACCGAGTGACTCATTCACTACAAATTATTTATGAGTGCTATCTAACTTCCATTTACTTTAGAAACTCACTCTCACTTTCTTTCAAAATTACTCAACCCTTTACTTCGAGTGTTTGTGATTTGATTTTTCAGAAAGTATGATAATTTATCATACATGTGCATTTTTCTTCATATATTCAATATAGCTCATTATTATACACTCTATTCTAATTAATAATTACTGAAACTTACTATGGTGTTTCCAAAGTCCTGGACCAGGACCAAACTGCAGAAAATACAGGAGAGGCAGATGCAAGAAATTCTTACCTATAACAACTCAGCCATTTCCAACAGATGGCTTTTACCAGCTCTAAGCCTTTCATAAAGATCCAGGGAAATACACTGAAGACCTCAAAAGAATCTTACAGCAAGCACTACTCAGTCATTATTTTTTATTAGAGGCAAATCAGTACAAATCTTTATTTTTACAATCAAAAACAATTTGATAGATAATATGGGGATTTCAAGTAATTTTTCAAAATGTGCACTTGCCTTCACTCTTTGTATTGTCACCTGTGAAACCCCAAAGATTATCTTGCACTGAAAAGAAAAGGACAATTCCAAGAGAACTGAAATAGATAGGTACTTTATGTAAGTCTAGATGCATTAGAATCACTTACATTATCAGGACACAAGCTGCATGACCTAAATATTCCATCTTAAAAATAATGTGGGTCTTTCATGCATTGTGATACTACGTATGCTTAGAAAAACAGAAGTGAAGTCTACGCCATTCTGAAGAAAGGAACACTTGATTCCATCAAGATGGTTTCTAATGTGAACTTCTCTTTATTGTTCCAACATGGTTCTAACCTAAATTCTAAACACTGCTTTGTTTTGCTGCAGACAGATTGGTAGATTATCAGTTTTCTTTCACTGAGAGATGAATATTTGATCCATGACTGACAATGGAGTATTAGAAATATTTGCTCAGTTACGAAGCAAACAGAATTAAGATTCAGCTGGTTAGTATTGACACATTTCTCATCAAAAATCTGACATATAATCTGACAATTTCTACATGTCATTAAGTGCTCTGACATCGTGAAGTGTCCCTGCCAAATTTAACAGAAAATTTTTACTGAGTCTTAAGTAAGCATCTTTGACAGCTTAATGAGTCATAGCTTTGTGTATATAGCTATCAGGGTCATCAGCACGCTAGAAAGAACAAACATAAATGTCAAGCTAAATTTCTGTTCCACATTCCACTTAACTGAAGATAAGCAACTCTATCAGATAAATCAGCTAAACATCTTGATTTTTTTAAGATTTTTTTTTAACAGGTCACTGTACAAGTGACAGGAGCGCCTGCTATTTCTTCTTCTCTACTCTGAAAGCCAAGGTTGAATCTGGAATTGTTGCAACACCTGAGCAGCGTGAACAGCAGTTTTGCAATACAGGCTTTTCTCTCAAAACGCCACCTTTGCAATCACATGAATATGTTTCTAGTCAAGAAGAGAGACTTTGATGTCTCTAAAACTCAAAAAGAAAAGGGGGGAGTGGGGAAGGAAAATCAAGCCATCACTTAAATTTTCCATTTGTATTTTAAGGCACCCATGGTTGCTCTCTCCTTGGTTACTTTGATGATACTGACATTGAGTCATAAACTAAGGGAAGACACAAGATATTTTTTTCTTGGATACCGAGAGAAA
Source organism: Nothocercus julius (assembly GCA_013398735.1). NCBI lineage: Eukaryota > Metazoa > Chordata > Aves > Tinamiformes > Tinamidae > Nothocercus > Nothocercus julius. The sequence continues at coordinate 5,297,095 of VZSV01000018.1, read as the reverse complement.
GAAGAATTTAGTTTCTGCATTTCAAAAAGGTACTACTTGGAAAACAACCAGAACCCCCCATCTCAACACCTCCACTAGGCTGAACTGGAACAGTAACCTTCTCCCTTCCTTTGCACATGTCCAACACTGCTCCCTTCACTAAATAAAATTCTGAAATTCCCTCACCATTTATATTCCTTGACAAAAACTGCTTATAGCTCTAACAGGTACAGCCCTGACAGCCTAAGAGGACAAGGGATCACTATAACTTTCCTGCCTATGAGTGACAGGGAGATGTGGTCACAATCAGCATCATCTTGTGCTTGATGTCTGTCAAAAATTAGGCATAAAACAGCACTGTGACAGGAAAACTAAAAAGGAGCAGCACAAGTCGAGGAGGCATCTTGTGTCTACACATCTAAGCAGGTGCTCCACAGAACTGAAGTACTTGCCTAGTACAAGACAGCTGCATGCTGCCAAACTAATGGTAAAATGATTTTCGCAGCTATTTCTGTTAAAATAGATTAAACTGCCTTCTGCATAGCCAGACTCTAAATGTATGTTCTGAAGTGGAGGCACCTGGAGGGGTCTTTGCCAAAAATCTGAGAAAGAGAGTTAAAAGCTTGAGGAGAAGGTTTCACTCGTTAGAAGACTGCAGAGTTTCTCAAAGACCAGGGTCTATGCAGAAAGAAAACCTCATGAGTTACAGTGCTCCAAAAATCCCCCCCAAAAATGGAACTAAAATCTTAGTTATCATGTTCCTTTCACATACAAATGATTTATTTCTTCCATATTCCATGTCTGGGGATTTGGAAGAGAATGTTCCCCATCTGCTCCTGCTTCATTGAAGTCACTGGTAAACATGACATCTACTTTATTGGAAGCAGTATATAGTTTGTTTCTATCTCTGGTATCACTGCTCTACTGTTAGCAGCATTAGACTTCATACCACAAATAAATAGGAGGGGAAAAAAAAAAAAAAAAAAAAAAAAAAAAAANAAAAAAAAAAAAAAAAAAGGCCATTGCATATTGCAACTGCTCATATTTAACTTCCAGAAACTGGTATCAAAGGAGAAACCCAAAAGGCAGCTATAAGAAGAGAATGGTCTATGTGGCCTACATAAGCTCCACCACAGGAAGACAAGGCAAACTGTCTGGACAAGAAGAATCTTGCACAGTATTATCCTCCTCATGCACATATGCTAAGAGGTCTTTGGAAACTATGGATACAAATAGGACATCCTTTCCTAGCATGCCAGTATATTCCAGATTTATCAAGTTTTACATGGTAAACATTTAGGAAGGCAACCAGTCCTATATTCCCTAGACGGAGCTACCATTAGGTGGGAGTTAGCTGTAAATATTATCAATCCTTCTCTATTCGTAGCCTCATAGGCTAGTGGTAATCCTGTAAGTCACACAACTCTTTTTTTATAGAGGAAAACAGGAAGGTTTGATCTTGCCATTAAGGTAGCATTTTCTAGGAGATAATTATCCTATCCATAAAACTGACAGCAAACAAGTTTTCATCTTCTTATATAAATATGAAAAAGATAAACAAACACAGAGGATATTTGTTTGTAAACCATATGGGATGGAACTCTGGCCTGAATATGATTTGATAAAAACAAATCAGAAGAGTTATGCTTATTTAATGTTTCAAGGGATCCTGTTCACTGATGTGCAAGGGGAGACAGAGTTATTTGGACAAAAGTTCCAGTTATCCTGACTTTACAGATTCCTACCCCTTCTTCAGGAATGCGCAGATGATCACAAAGAATATACAGAACCATTGCAATTTGCAACTTGGTATGCTGAGGTGAACTGTAACTAGTATTATTTTTCTTTAACACACTAGACTTTCCTTTGCACCACTCAACAGCTGCTGTAGGAGGAGCTGTGTTGCACTTGCAACGAACACTGCACATTGAACAACTGGCAACAGGAAATCATCTCTGATCAAGGGTCTGAGCGTGCCAGGTGGTTACAATCCTGCCACGCTTCCCTTCAGGGAATACAAGTCTGTTTCACTTTTCCAGGCTTTTTTCTCCTTCCAAAGTCTCAGCCTTTTAAACCAGAGCTCTGGTAGTGCAGGTGGATAGTTCCTTTGGTATTTGTTTCTGCCAGTCACCACTGAGCCCCCCCTTAATAAATAATGCAGGAAACAAGGGGCTTTCTTGTCTTTGTCCTTCACAAACCACCTAGAAATAAATAATGGACTCTCTAGTGTTCCCTGGTCCTTAGGCTGAAAACTGCCCTTCCAGTCAGCTTGTCCAACACTACCCTTTGAAACTTTAGATGCAAAGCACATGGTAATAATCTGTAGAGATCTGGATGATGATTCCACTTGTTGCATAACCTTAAAGAGCTAAAAATGAACTAATCTTTTTGTTCTAACTTCTTCTCTAATACTATGCAGTTGCAAATACTAGTCACAGAAGGGAGATGAAGTAGGCTAGGTGTTTTCCATTGATATTTAGCCCACACAGCAGAAAAGCCTTAATACCCTGGGCTAACCCACCACCTGGGAAACATGGTACGATTATTTCTACCACACGTTTTTCTGTATTTCAATTCAATATTATTTTAGCTGATTCTAACAACAGACATTTTATCACTTCTCTGGCAGAAACTTAGTATTAGATAGACACTTTCTGTGCCAGTAGAATGAAGATTTGTGTACTATTCTTTCCTAGCCAAATAATCACATGAATTTCATATGTTCTTTCCCTTAGTGGTGGTGAGTGGTGACATGCCAACACCATATGAGTAAACCACATGTTAAAATGATTATTAATGTATGTAACACCAAATTAGAAAACATCAGAAGATGCAGAAAATGGAGTTGAAAATACTGAAATTGTTCCCTGTAGGCCTAACCCCACAATCCTGCAAACCTAATTAGAGACATTTGCTTTCTTGGAGTAGCATGGCTGAATTACATCTTTCCTGTTTGAAATCAATCTCACAGAGACAAGGAATGGACAAACAGACACTGCATGCAGTGTGTTAGCTGATGAGAAGCTGATTGATCAGCTTGCATCATGATATGAATAAGAAAGCTGTGCCAGCCCAGACTAATGTCTCAGCAATCTGCATCCAGTGTGATTTCTGTAATTATATTTAAAATACAAACTGGGGTAGAAGTTCAACAAATGGTTGCCCACAGTTTATCACTCTGGTATCTATATGTATCACAAAACTTAGCTGACTAAAAACTAGTAAATTATTATTTTTGAACAAATTTGGTGCTAAAATGCTGTGAGAAAGGTATTATTTCAAACCACTTAATCTGAAAATAACTAGTGTTTTATAGCGTTACCATGATTAGCATGCATTTTAGTGGCTCTGAATTTGTGACAGCATCATAAAAGAACTGTCTATAAACTTGACAGTGAAATACTGATAGCCTTTTCACTGGTACCCAAAATGAGTATTTTTAACCAAGCCCTTCCAGATGTGTGTAAATAATTCCCCACGTACCTCTTTAATTCTCTAACTATCAAGAATTACTGCTTCCTTTTTCAGTCCGGGACCAGACTATTTTTGCAGTATCTGGGAATCTTCATGCAAATTGAAGTGAATTCTCCTGTCTGCATAAAGAAGACAGGAAGATGGTCACAAGTTGAGCTAAGGAGAGAAGGAGACTTGTTTAAATGAGAGTTTTCAATCTTCTTTTCATCTACACCTGAAGCTGTAAACCAAGGTAAGCACTAATTCAATTACAAAAACAACTGATAACCAATGGTGAAGAGTAAACAGGGCTGAATCTTATGACATAATTAAGAACTTATTTAAGGAAAGTCCTTACACATTCCTTCTTACTGGCTCTCCTTAATCTTGGGCTAAAGATGGATCTTCTAGCAGAAATTAGCATCTTTAACATACATGTTTAAGAAGCTAAAATTTTATACTTAATAGCATCCTAAGTTTCCCTGTTCTTCATCCAAAGCAAATCCATTTTCTTGAGTAGACTGCCACAGTTGCGGACGTGCCAATGTGGATGTATTATTACACATTTCTCAGCCAATAATTCCTTTAGCAAGTTCGTCCTGTTCTTAGCTACAGCTCGGTGATACTTCCAATAAACACTTTTAAAAATGAAAAAAGTACTGTCATATTTTAGCATGTTTTCTCATTTTAACAGGTAGAACACATGATTGTGCTATTGGGAAAGATATTACATAGTGCAGACCAATTGTAATAGTTACTGCTTTTGTATGTTTTGTTTCAATGCTATTTTCAGACCAGCTGTAATAGTTACTGCTTTGGTATGTTTTGTTTTCACGTCCTGACCAGGAAATGAGTCTCATTTCTCTTTTTGTCATTTTGTATATTCTTTCACTGATATATTAGTTTGTCTTCTAGCATACACTTTAAACTGTATCTCCTATAACTGATAATATTAGGACTAATGATTAAGTTAAAACAAGCCCGGTCAGGTTGATGGCTGCCTATGTGCATGCTCCTGGCTCACGGCAATTCCATTTTGCTTAAACAATCTTTAGATCACTTACATTGTTTTGTATTTATGGAGGAGCTTTATGTGAGCCCTCATAAGGTATCTGCAGTTCAGCTCTCAAGTGGCAACCTGAATGCAAGCCTTTAGCTGCATTTTCCAGATGAAGAAATTTATCCTACATTAAATGTAGCCTAAACAGCTACTGTTGCTTACTGGTTCTTCAAGAGCACGGACTGAGCAACTTGCTTTTGGAAAAGCAAGGAGGAAAAGCAAGGAAAAGCTGGGCAGTTTCTTAGCTCATGTTCTGTACAAAGGAAAGAACATTTTTTTTTTTTTTCTGTTAAGAAAAAACATTTGTGTTTTCAATTTTTTACAACTTTTCCCTCAAAAGTATAGAAATAATACAATTTGAACAAGGTTTTCACCCGTTTCAGCTTCTGGTTTAAACCCCAATTCTACATTTCACTAATTTTAAACATTAAAATGGTAAAAGTACATCTTATCCTGCAACTTTACAATGCCCAGCATTCTCCTGGAATTGCTTATGCCTTAGCTACTTTCTTCCCAAACCACTGACTGCAGCCTTCCTGTTATCTGAGCAGTCTGCTCCGGTGAGTTATCACTCGCATTTCACTGTTTCCCAGCTAGATAAACGCTTGGCAGCAAACAGCTATTTCAGACCAACATTGCCAAGACTACTACAATTCCCTTTCAATTCTGTCAAAGGACCGCTGTTTACTGCCGTGCAGGAGCATAATTAACAACGGAGCCCGAAACAAGTAAAATACGCCTCTAAACTGGGTCTTGTCTTCCTTGCTCTTATCTCAACTAGGCTGTAGTCTTTTCAGAAAGAAAATGTCTTTATTTTGCATGATAGTAGGTACATTGTTGAACTTTAATGATTAACGGATTCTGTTAAAGATACACCCCAGCCCAGGGCATAGAGGACTGCAAAGGCTGAATTTCGTCTAATCAGGCCTACCTGAAACTGTTGTCACATTGTGCTATTTGTTACATGCAAATTATTAAAAAAAAAAAATATGCAGAAGACAGATATAAACCGAGCACACTGACACACCAGCACGCATACAAGAACATACAGGAACTGAGAGTCTTCGTCAACCAAGTATTACAAAATTGCTATGTCCTATGTCTTTAGGAAGTCTTAGTGGATACACTGCTTTTAGCTATATGGATCTTTTTTTTTTTTCCTTAGATCCATAATATGACTTGTACTAAGGAATACTACAAAGCAGCACCACCTAGTGGTACTAAAACCAGAGCGGTATTTTTCAGTTATTCACAAACAAACAAACAAACAAATCAGAAAAATACCCACAAAAACCTGCAGGAAAATTACACTTTAGAGACTACATGGGAAATTCTCAGATAAAATTCTTTTAAAAAGATCCACATGACATCTACATTTATTATTTTTTAAGTCAGAATGAAAATACATAAGCCATGGGAAACAATCATACACCTGCAATCTCTGGGTATACATACTACTATTTTCTCTTTTTTTTTTAGGGACTACCCCCTGGAAGAAAAAAAGATGCCAAAATGTATTGATGTGTTAACCACAGTGGGTAGAAAATCTGTTTTTACCTTCCTTTCTTCCTCCTTTTAATACCCTTTTCTTTGTGCAGGAATCAGAAGGGTCCTGTATCTAACAACAGTTGTATCCAACTGTATCCAGCAACAGCTGGAATGTCTTTCCATACTGCTTGATTCATCTTATCTGTTCTGTGTAGTTGTACAGTGTTAGGACTATGACTTGGTAGCATTTTATATCATCTTAGCATCTGCTTTTCACATGACTTGGAAAATCCTCTACTGATGCTTCAGGCAGTGAAAAACCCTGCAACCCATCAGCCTCCCTGGGAACTCTCCAGTGCAAACCCAAGCTGCTCTGGATCCCTGGGAATGAAAGGTTTGTTAAATCCATTAGGAGTGATGGGTACGTTTGATATTACCTAGACTGTGAACCTTTCACAGTTTTGCTTGGTATGGTAACAAAGCCCAGCTCTCTCCATCCTGCCTAGCTCTCCTACTTCTCATCCTCATTCCTCACCATGACTGCACAACTCACCCAGCCATGCTCAGCGCTGCCTTCTCTCCCACTCTCCTGCTCACAGCTGCCAGGTACGCTGTGTCTTCACGAGCCGCTAGCACGGGGGTACTTACGGAGCTCTTAATTTTATTCACCATTGGCAAACAGTTTTTCTGGAGTTGTGATGCCTCATGGCCTATGTACCTACAACAGAGTAAGGAAAAACAAGAGAATAGACTGACTGAATACAGTAATTCTAGTTTTGAATGTATGAATTATCATTTAAAAAAAATAATAATTCTATGTACCTAAAAATTGAATTCCAATGCTTTTTCTTCCTCATGTGCTAATAAAGCCTCTATTTTCCTTTCTACATTCCACAGTATACACTGAGCAAGATATTAAAAACACCAGGTAGTCTACCAATTTCTGAGTTTGCTGGCTTTGGGATGATATCTTTTCAAATTCTGTTAACTGTTAGCATACATTTCAGCCTCAGTTAGGTTATGGTATTTGAAACACCGATATACTTAAGCAGGTAAACTAGTAATACTTGATTGTATTGATTTCAAGAAAAATCCTAATAGTCCCCTTACCTGTTCGAACTGGACTCCGTCTTCCTTGAATACATAATCAAACTGTACTTTAGAGGCAGTCTCACCTATTTTTCTCCCAATCTCTACTAGAAATTCTGTATCTGATACATTCTGTGTTTAAAACTGTGTTTTTCATTATTGCTGCACACTTGCAGTTTACAGTAGTCTGTGGTTATCAAGGGCTTCCTCCTCACAACATTTTCAATGGGTGAGTTCTTCAGATAAATTCTTTTTATTCCCTACATAAATGCCTTCTGCTATAACTCCATCCCATCTCTAGTACGCATATTTTGGATGTGTTGTTTCTACAGTTTATACCTTCAATTTTTGTATCATTAATGTTCTTTTATATATTAAGCAATCATCATTGATCAAAATATACATTAAAATTGGTTCCAGGCTATTTCTTAAGGAACTTTGCTAGCAATTTTCTTCCAGAATGACTGTCCTCCTTTAATACAGCACATTATTATCTCTTCTTCAGGAAGGTCATTACGCACCTTACATTATTGTACTAACCCCCATCTTTTCTAGCTGAACTAGAAATTTCTTATGTAATACTGAATCTTCCAGTCCTATCTAACAAGCAAAAAACTTTAAAACATTAAAGAAAAATGCAATTATAAATAACGATAAAATGAGAACCAGGACTTGTAAATTCTGTATAAATACTTTATTACGTATAAAAGAAAAATTACATGTATAGATGCTCTATTAAAAAAAAAAATCACAGATTTTCTGTTTCCATGAAAAGATTTAAATGCTTTAAACAGCATTTTTATAATGCCTCTTCCTTCTTGCAGAGTGATGTATTACCTTGGAATTGGCACAAAGTAAACAGAGGTATTGAACATACCAATGGCTGGTGTTTATAATGTTAGGACAAGGCAAAAGGAGGGTCCCAGGAAGAATCCAAATTTGGATTCAGGTCTTGGGCCTTTGATCCCCAGGTCCACATAAACTGACAGAGTTACGGAGTCAAACACTCAATCCACAGATTTTTAAACAGACCTTTGCAAAATACCCTTTGGGATGTCAGCTGGCTTTTGCGAATAAAACTCTGTTCAGTTTACTTAAGATAGGACCATTAGAAATAGCAATGGAAAGAAAATAAAAAGAAATGAAGTGTAATCTTAGAGAACAATACAAGAAGGAAAGCTCATTCAAGGAAAAAAATCTACAGATGACCCTCAGTTCTTATAGTACATATATATGCTCAATACAAGAGTAAAGTTTTCAAGTCAATATGTAAACATTTAATCTTCTTACAGATCAGATCCATTTTATTTAGTGTTATTATTTTACATAGGAGATCCATAGGAAGAATGGAACTTCTTTTTCTCTTGTCAAGACCTTCAAAAGGCACTATAAAAAGTAACCAAAATATTATGTGTCTGTCAAACTCAGCTATGCAGAACCTCCTGTTCACCATTAAAACTGAAGTATATTATTTAATTCATAACCTACCTTTGACTTTTCACAGCTAGAAGAGCAAAGCAGATTAATGTGATTTTAAAAACTGAGCTGCACAATTTTTCCTAACTGTGCATACATCTGAAAGTTTGATTATCAGTATGTAAACTACCTTACAAACATCAATCAAAACTTGGCAGTTACACAGTTAACTATACATCATTACATAGTTAATTTCATATTAGGATATACAGAGTTGAGCTCTTTGCTCAAGGAATAACATGATCCCAGGGTGGAAGGCTTTTCTCAAGAACGAGAAGGTAAAGTTAGCGCTCAGTGAAATTAAGTTATTAAAGTCTCATGCAGCAGAGACTTACCTGTTAGTGTTTCTAGAAAAAAACAAGAAACTTTCAAGTTTACATTCTGTGTTAGCCACAAGGTGTAAAAATCTCAAAAACGCTTAGTAGTCACATTTTCATCCTACAGAAGGCAGTTATGCACCTGTCTATGGTTAAACACATTACAATGGGAAGTTTCCAGTTCTTACTGCTAAAGAACTGTAACTTTACTACTGTTGTAGCAAGCAGTTGTATTTTAATAAAATTAAATGACAAAATATAACAGCTACTTCAATTTTGTTGTTTATGTTGATGTTTGATTTTGGCATATTATTAGAATAACGAAAGTGGCTTGCAGTATTCCACTCAGCTTATGCTTTGGTAATGTGGACTGTTTGGGTTCCTAATTCTGCCATGGGAGGTGTACATTTTTATGTTTAAGTTTTAATTAAAAAAAAGAAAATCTGATTTTATAGAAACATTTTATGGGGTTATGCTTGGGTATTTTTTAATTGACATGAATTTTCAGTCTATACAAACAGATATAATTTGTACTTTTTGTATGCTTACATTTCATACTACCGCATTCATTTTTTTAACAGGTAGCATAAATGCCCTTACAGATAAGAGAAGCATGATCTCGTAATTTCACTCACAGAAACTTAAAAAAAAACCAAAAAACCCCACAGTATAGAGAACAAGAAACTCAAAAACACCAACTCATACATGCAGCTAATTTGCATATATTATATAGTAATTCCATGTGTTCTCAAATAAATTCATATGAGCAACTGACTTTTATGACTAAGCTGTGTAACAAAACCACTGGATGATACAAAACCATCTGAATTTCACTTGCTCTTTTCAGTGCATGTGCTGTTACTACGTTCCAGGGAAAGGAAGACTCCCAGTGCAAAAAGGAATTGCATCAGGATATAATTCCTGATGTGTAATTATCTTTTATGAGATAGGTTATTTCTAACTAAGATAGAAATGTAAGACTTGATCATTTTGCCACGTAACTACAAAACAGAGAACAAATAGGATCAAACATCCATAAGATGTGCCTGTGTCCATGATAATTAGACAATATTTCCAAAACATTTGAGTCTCACTTTCTGTCAGAAAATCTCACATTGATGGAGTTTCCAGGAGTCAGAAGTCCATGAGTTTTGGCATGAACTGGTTCAGTTTTGGGAGAAATTCTGATTTCAAAATTCTGTAGTAACTGAAAAGACAAATACAACAAATATTAGAAAAGTTGCACAATTACAGATGAACAGTAAACATTTGCTAAGAAAACAGAACAGCCTCAGTTTGTAACAATTTCTGTTGTGATTCCCACATAGCAAAAGTTACTGCAAGGTAAAGATTATTGTTAAAAATCTTCTTGTGATTGAAGGGGATTCTCTAAAACAAGAAAAATAAAACAGGAAACAGACCTTGTTGTTTCTGAAAAAACCTTGCTTTCAAACCTCATGAGCTTTTTCCTCTGTTTCCCTACTTAATTTTCTTTATAATTAATCAATGTGTGCTTTAATAAAACAAAGCAATAAAAAAGTCCAAAAAAGTTTCATGCACATTTCTCTTCCTGCGCAGGGGAAAATAAAACAAACAAGAAACAGCAACTGTCCCATGCACTAGTAAAACAATCACAATACTTTGAGAAGTCAAATATAAGAACCTACCAAGAACAAAACCACTGCAGTTCAGTCACACAAGTTCCCCATACATTAAACTTCTATTTCTGTACATTTACACTGTAGTGAACTGGAGAGGACTAGTTGCAAACATAAATCAGAAATTACAGGCTAAACCAAAACCTCAGAGATTTAGCACACCCCTTTGTTTTGACACTCAACACAGCCAGCTCTTCTCAAACTTTCAAGAAGGAAATACCAGCACCTCCTCAGCTCTAATAGTTCTCTATATTTAGAATAGAAAGCTTTTCTTAATATCTAGTCTCAACATTTTTACTTCCTATAGACTATCTTCTCTTAGCCTGTCCTAGTGAGCATGGTGAAAAATTCACTGTCTTTCCATACCTAGATATCTTTTAAATATTAGAAGATTGATCAAATTTTCATCTCATTCTCTTTACCACACCTCTAACTCTCATCTCCTCACTCCTGAATTTCCTCCAGTTTGACTATGCTGTCCTTGCACACCATTGTTGGCTTCACCAGTATTTGGTAAAACAAAGACATTACCTTCTCTTTCTGACATATGACCTGCCTGTTAATGCTGAAAACTTGCTAAGAATGACAGTGCCTTTTTACATTTAGCATTATATTGTTGTCTGATTTTTACTATATCCTCTACTCTAGAGTGCTATTGCCTAGCTAATTAAATAATTGACTTATTCTTTAGAGAAGTAATTTACACCTACTATCAGACAGATTTGACAAAACTCTGAATTGATCAACTCCATGATTCATAGGTTTTCTATGTTTACATCACTTCAAATCTAGCTTTTTAATAAATGGATTGTGTGGAACTTTGCTTATTCCTTAAGTATTCTAGGACAAATTTAAACAAACTGTGCTTTGAATGCATATAATGTGTCTAAATAGTCTTACAGTTAAGTAATTATTAAAAGTTTCCACATCTTGAAATTTGACGGCACAGTCTGAGTTAAATGTTTGAACTTAGCTTGTAAGTGATGCAAATGTAATAGCTAAACCCCTAAGCAAGCAGACAACCAAGCTGATATATATTTAGGAAGACTTGTAATTTGGCTACAAAAAACATCTGTACTAAATGTCCATACAGCTTTTTAACAATCTTCTTCTTCGTTTTACTTCATTCACACCGTATTCTTCTTCCGCAGTGCAGTTTAACTAAAATGCTACATTTCAAGCATGAGTATTTTCATTTTTAAGACTTGCCAGGATAAACGTGATACACAAGAAGGAGATTTTGTGCACAATATGATATCCAGAAATGGTATGCAGAGGAAAGAACCATACCAATATATTTTTCTTCTTGTAATGCTGTCACAGATTTCTAACCTGAATCAGTGCAAGATGAATTTCCAGCTCTGCAATTCTTTTTCCTATACAACTTCGAACACCATAGCCAAATGGGATTGAACCAAAATTGTCTACTCTGTCCAAAGTATCTTTCCTCAGCCAGCGCTCAGGATGGAACTCATCTGCCAGTGGGAAATTCTCTTCACTGTATGAAGTAGTATAATGACAGAGTGCCAGCTGTGTCTGGGGAAATAAATGACATTTATATTTAGTCAAATCCAATACAGGTTAAAAAAAAATAGTTATTTGTAATTACTATGCTATGAGGTGATACAACAAAATGCAAAATTTCACAAATTCTAGAAGAAAAGAGGATACCTGAAAAAAACAGATCCCCTTCTCAGCTGGTCAACTGAAATAATCTTCAAATGTTGTTGTATATATTAGAGAAGATGCAATGGGAAAGATGATGGAAATGAAAGTCACAAGAATTGGGAAACAGAAAGAGAGGAGAGAGATATAAAACAAAGGAAGAGTAAAAAAAATGAAGTATGAGAGGCAAAAACAAATCTCAGGAAAAAAGCAGCAATAATATATATTATCACACTGCCAAATAGATATACATATATTAAGATATATTAAGAATATATATTGTATAGATATACATTAAGAATTTAAGAATCCGGTCTTAAAGCTCTATTATTTTAAGACTAAATTAAAAGGGAACCTGACAATTTAAATAGAGCTATACAGCTCTGTCCTGATCTCTGTGTAATTTTTGAATGGGATAAAGGAAAGACCTATAATTTAAAAAGGAAATTAAACTCTTTCTAAAAAGGAGTTAACAGACAAAAATTAGAAAACTGACAAAAATAAAAAACTTCATGTGTTTGCTTTTTTTAATCAAAGAATAACATTGCACAGAGATATTATCGACTGAGTTCTGCATCAAGAATATTAAGAACAAGACAACAGATTTTATTAAAGGGTGAGAAATGCCGCTTCTACTGAGGAGGAAAGTCTTGCATTTTTGTCAAGATAAAAAAGCAAAAGATCAATTACAAAATTCTTTATCTTTGCCATATAAATGTGTATTATTATAATGCTTTATTCTTAATGCTTTAGCATGATGACATCTTTTGAAATCAATGAAGTGTGTGTATGTATGTTGTAACACATCACATCTCACATACAAAAGAAATTTCAATTTTGTTCAGTTGCAGTCCTCTAGAGAGAACCTACCCCTTTAGGTATCAAGTATCCTCCAACAACCAAGTCTTTTTGGGTCACTCTTCCATTTCCTGGCAATACTGGATATAATCTAGAGACAAATATTTATGAGAAGTTAAACAGTAACAACTAATACAACTTTTAAGTTTAGGTTACACTCTAATATACATTCACAGTAAAAAGGATTTTAGGAAGTATAGAACATCTTTGAAAGCAAAAGACTCTGAAGCACCTGTGAGAATATGATTAAATTTGAGGGAAAACAAAACAAAACAACCAGGGGAGGGGAAGGGATGTAGGGATGTGTAATGCTACAGGTTCATGTTTCTCGGGGGAATACTCGGCTCTTATCTGGACTACTGAGACCAACAGTTCCAACAAGAAAAGTACCTTCTTGGAATTAGAGCACAAATTCTGAGAAACCTCAGTATAACTTTGGAGGAAATGAGTTTGGAATTGAAAGATATCTTTGCCCTCAAATGGAAGTTTTTCAAGAGCAACGTGCCTCCCAAGAAAATGCAGATTCTTACACAAGAAACGACAAAAAAAAGTTCTTGCTGTTTTTTTTTCCTGTGCTCAGAACAGCTTAGAGCAGTAAGTTAGAAAGGAATATGAAAAATAACAAGAAGTGATCTTTTAGAAGAGTAGTGAAGTCCTTTTTTACTGGAGAAAAAAAAAAAGAAGAATTATCTCAGAAACTAGAATATAACATAAAAAATAGCAGAGTAATAAAGCCTGGTGATTCATACGTACTTCAAAGGTTCATGTGAGAAAAGCACTTTTTGGGCATTAGTGCATTATGCCTGAAATTCTTGCCAAGGAGAGAGGAACATAGTTGAGGTTTGTTTGTTTGTCTCCAATTATGCTCAGCAATTGCTTTGGCAGTCAAAGAGCTCAGCACAAGGTGGAGAAAGAGTTCTGAATCACCTGCTAGAAGACAGACAGAAATGCTGAAGCTGCATGTGATGCTGCCAGACTATGCTATCTTCCAGCAAATCACATCATTGACAGCAGTTGAGGCTTGAATAGGTTAGTCTCAAAACTTCTTCCTGAGAAAACTTGACCTGGACAACTCGACTTGACCTGGACAACTTGACTTGACCTCGTCCAGTACTTACTGGGACTTACTTTAGGAACAAAAGAAAGCCCACTTCTCAGAAAACCCTGAGGCAGATGTAAAGAAAATTATTCTGTAGAGATAAGATGGAAAGACATTGATTATTTGAAACACAGGTAGATGCTGACAAAGTGATGGCATGGGAGCAAGGTTTCACATTTTCCTCACTGAAGTTGTAAGCAGAATCCAGAACAGCCCCACAGCAAATATAACAGCCTGGAGTCAATGTTACACAGCTCATGCACTGCAGGTGGTCTGGTCCTGTAGGACCATCAGAGTCCACTCCCCTAGGGATACTAATACTTATTACTAGACACACCACACAAACAGAGCGGGGAGAGAAATTTGAACAGAAAAATCTGAGACTACTTTATCAAAACTGCTTGGACTAAAGGGTTTAGAGCTTGAGTGACTGTACACATACACAAACCACTTGAAAAAGATTTAATTCAGGTTCTGACAAGGAGCTCTTACATGGTCTTACGCAGATTAACTAATCTGTATCTGACTCAGTCTCTTTATCTGTGGAAAAACAGTAATAACAGGAGCCTGCTGCTAACCACCGCACACAATACCCCTGCCTGAGTCAAATCACACCTGTCTAGAGTAGCACCACAAGCACAAGCGCTACGGCCAGTGCCTTCTCAAGGGGAGAGTCCGTGACCACCAGCCAAGCCATGCCTAGATCCCACGAGATGGGCACACCGGATGACAAGCTCACTGTCCTGCCTGTGCTGTGGTCATTCCTGGCTCCCACCTCGTTCTCCTTCCTGGAACAAGCCCCTCTCTTGCTGTCACCCTATCAGTCCAGATCCACCAGCAAGGCACTGAGGGGTTTACAGTCCATCACATAGACTAATGCTTAAAAGGCAGAAATACGTTTTCAGTTACCTACCTTACCAGGCTCATCATAAATATGTGATATTATTTCTACCATACTTAAAAAAGACAATAAACATCATATAAAATAATCATATTCAGTTGCTTGAGACTCCTTGTACACATTACTGCTACAATAAATAAAGACAGAAGCAACAAGTAACAACAATTAAAAATAAATGTTAGCTTTGACTCAAAAGTCATTACAATCACATGGAGTTAAATATTTTAACTAATGATTTGCAGTTGTCTTCTACTTACCTCAGAGTTTCTTTGAGCACAGCTCTAATCAAAGGCATCTTGGGGACATCGTCAGCAACAGGAATTTGGTTCCTCCCCAGCTTATTGACTATTTCCTCATAAACACGTTGTTGAACCTCGGGGTGTTTTGCCAACAAATACGTTGCCCAGGACAAAGTAAAAGAAGTCTAGGGAAGAAACCACTACCATCATCATCAAGTCCAGTAAGAATAGATTAAAAATAATTTCATGCCAAGAAAAACAATCAGTTTTCAGTTATTTGTTTCACATGTGTGCTGTTATAAAACAGACTGACAATGATTAACATCTGGACTCAATGGTATGTTGTAAGATTTCACTATCCCCTACTTCAGCTCTTTTCCACCTAAAAATCTCCTACATACAGAAACAATCAATGTTGGTATGCTCCCAGGGAAATATCAAAAAGCAACAGAAAAGACAAATGCAAATAAAATTGCATAAGCAATACTGAAACATAAACACTATAAACAGCAATGGATTAAATTAACTCTTAGTTTTCAGTACATTCTTTGTATTTCCTCCCAACAGAAGCATTTTACAAGAAACAAATAGCAGAATGATATCCCTAACACTAACAATTCATTTTAAGAATATGGCAGTCTCTTCACAGCATCTGCACAACAATAAAATTCATATTAATACTGCTAAGACTATATTTCATCCTTTGATAAGGATGCCTACATCACAGTAGGCACCTTTAATCTCTTTAAACTCTCACTTGAGTATTTACCATTCACTCCTTCGTAACTCCTTGTGTTTATACAACCTGGATTTCAGGGACTGTTCCTTCCAAATACTAGATTTGGGACTTTTTGCATTCAAAACTGAAGGTCAAGCAAAGGGCCTTATTTGAGCCAGCTTCCCTCACAATCATCACTTAAGACAGAAAGATTATAATAAATAACATATTTTCAGTATTCCTGGGTTAAGTACGGCAGGGAAAATGACACTGCAAGCAGACTGTTCCTTACCTATATTGTTTTAAATACTTTGCAACATTTAACAAAGAGAAACGATAACTTCTAACTTAAATTTATATAATTAAATTGCATGATTTTAAAAACCTCTGTAATGAAGATAGATAACCAGACTCATTTTTAGGCACTAAATAAGTTCCATTTTCAGCTTCTGGAAATATATTATTTGGGACTTACATTTAAGACTAAATTGGAAACTAAATTTGATACGACAATGACTTTTTATGTCTCGTCTTCAAACTGTGGTACGACGCTAGAAGAATAATTCTCAAAAGGCTTCTTCTTCTCATAATACTGAGTGGCTGTCCCTTGCTAAAATGCAACCCCGCTCTGTTCCTCAGAGGAGGTGGCAATTGTGCCAAGTGCCTACAGAACTTCTGTGACATAAACACTTTTCCTTCTCAGGTTCCCAGCTCCTTCACAACCTCTTAAAAAATTAGCACTGTTCCAGGAACAGCCATAATGCTTCTTAGCCCAAAACAGCCTTACAATTTTGTCGAAAGCTTTTACGATGCTGAAAACCTCCTTCAGTTTCTGTGATGAAATGAGATCTGTAATGACAGCAGTAGGGGAAAAAAAGGTTCCCTCAGTTTCTGTCTTGTACTTGGGACTGAGGAAATCAGAAGTACAGACCTCTCACAGAAGGCTGCCAGATGAGGATGCTGAGTCAAATGGAAAAACAGGCTCCCACTGGCATGAACTCGATCACTGTCCTTTTAGTTTAATGAAAACACTCTCACACACTAAAAATGGAAAACTAAGGGTCTGAAAGACTATAAATGAATGGGATGGATGATTGTGCTTTAATTAGGACCAAAACATCAAAAAAATCTACAGACTCATAAGTCTTTGGCATATTTAACCAATTTGCTTAGGCATATAAGTAAGTATATGTTCCTTTTTCTGGAAGTCAAAAAGTGTTGTTTCGCTTTGTTAAAAAAGATCTAAATTCAAGTATTAGGACAGCATTTTTACTATTTTTACTCTAAGGCTATTTTGCATTTTGCTTATCTTTTTTTTTTTTTTATACTCTAAAGCTATTAAACACAATCTTATATTGCACTAATATCTAAATATCTAATAAAAATTTATTTAAATATTTAATCTAATAGATATTATTATTTAATCTATTAGATATTTATTCTAATAAATATCTAATATCTAAATTATCTAGCTTTTTCATAAAACTAATACTCAAATAATCAATCACAGCCATTTACAATAATAGTACTTTGTTTTACAAGGACCACAGTTCACAAGAAAAATGATAATAATTAGCTTACTGTGTCCACTCCTGCCAGGAGCATTTCAGTCATATTGGCATAGATCTCTTCCAAAGTAAGTTCTTTACTCATTAGGAGGTATGTGAGCAGCCCACCATTCACTTCTTTTCCTTGGTCCAGTTGAGACTGAATAGCCTTTAATTTGTTGTCAACATGGATTTGACCTTTGGGATTTAAAAACAATTGCTTAAGCCTCCATTTTTATTTCTCTGGTGATTCCATTCATTCATGACACTACACAGACATAAAGAAAAAAAGGCTATTTAAAACAATTTTATCAGGAAAAAAAAAAAAAAAGGTGAAAGAGAGGTGGTGGAGGTCCTTTGGTATTCATGATAAGGAAGGACTGAGCTGATAAGATCCTTGGGACACTCACAGCATGAAAGAGCTGAGGACAGCAGATGTTGTAGTTTCTGACAGGCAAGGAAGGAAGCTCAAGGTCAAATTGACCAAGTTGGCAGGTTTTTTTTCTGTTTTTTTTTTCTGATGATTCTGCTGAAAGGAGTGAACTCTGCAGCGCACGTGGCAAATCAACCTGCAGCAACTGCTGCAAGATGGTGGCAGCAACTGGCAGGTGGACACCACAGGAGTTAATCACACTGATCACAAAAATGAGGCATCAAGTAATTAACAATAACTGAAAAACTCCAGCAAATGATACTTCACCTACAGGTCTTTTTTTTTTTTTTTTTTTTTTT
>VZSV01000018.1:5243079-5268490 GCA_013398735.1 Nothocercus julius | reverse complement strand
CCTGCCCGCGCGCGGCGGCCGGCGGCACCCGGCGCGCAAAACCCTCGCGAAGAAAGACATGTCCTCCTGACGCCCCGGAACGGCCGCCTCGGCGCCGGCAGCTGCTTTTTTTATTATTATTACTACTGTTATTTGGTGGCTCCTTCCCTCGCTGCCTGCGTCGAGCAGCGCTTCTTGCAGCGCTGCCCGCACGAGCATCAGTTTACACGGAGCATCATGCGAGGCGCCCTCCCCTCGCGCTGGAGAAGGGGGGTGGGCCCGGGATGAGACTTGAGGAGAACGAACCTATTATTTCGTATGATTCAAATCAGATAAATTCGCCCATTAGGCAAAAAGCCCAAGTTCAGGCTTCCCATTGCCCCTGTTCGGTCTCCCGCACAGATTATCCCTTCTTTTTCATTAAAAAGGTGTGTTAAGTTAGTTTTTTTTTTTTTTTTTCCTTTTCTGGAGCATTAATTCATCCCCATAGATTAGAAAGTACTAAATCGTTTGCATGAAGTTTTCCCAGTACCATTCATCACCCAGCAACATTCACGGGGAGTATTTTTGCACAGCAATGTTTTCCCAGAGTAACATTACAAGCAGTTAATGTAAAATGCAGCGGAATGCAGGCAGGGGTGTTCTTCAAAAGTTTCATCCTCTAGACATGCTATACTTGAGCGGATTGTGACTTGTGCAGAAAAGTCGTGTGCCTCCCGACTGCACACATGGCTCCAGCCCCTGCTCTGCCCAGTCTGGCAGCTCTGTAATCACACACGGAGACCTTGAGTTCCAACCTACACACAGGTTTGTTTTGCCCACTATTTGAAAAGGCTTCCTGCCGTCTTCAGACTTATTTCTGGGTACTTCTGAAGGTATTAGTGATAATCAGTAAAACCTTGATTAGTTTCAGCAATTGTGTGCCGGATACCACGTCAGTTACAATTGACTCAAAGGTTCACGTAAAACTTCAGGACTGAGGGAAGTCTCAAGCAAAAGCCACATTTCTGGAAATTACTTTTGCTGCAAGTTAGTAATAACTAAATCTAGTGAACATCAAAGTTATTTGTGTGTCTTCTCCTTCTCTTTATTTATTTTTCTACATTCGTGTTTTCTTGGGCCAAAATCCAATTAAGATTTGCGCACAGACTTAATGTGATCACAGGGAATAACTCTCTTGAAATAAATTTACCTGTAATAGCAGAGCTAGACACATGCAGCAACCTCTGTAGCTACAGCAGTAAATAATACAGCCATACAGGGCACACAATAAGACCATCAATATACAAAGTACATATTGTTTTAAGCTAAAACAATGTCTTTAAAATAAGCTTCATTTCACTTGAAACACTACAGAGACAACTGATGAGAAAAATGAGAAGTCTTTCAAAAAAGGTGTGTGGAAGAGATTGAGAGAATTTATTTCACGTGGGAAGGAAGACTAGTGGGGATGCGTTGACAGCCTTTGAACATACACATTTTGTGAAAAAAAAAGGTTAGAAGACAAAAATATAGACTCATAGAACCATTATGGCTGGAAAAGACCTTCAAGATCACCAAGTCCAACCATAATAGGCTTAGTTTGCTGGTGTAAGAGATGTTGGTCAGATATTGGCAGAACAAGGTGTCTCAAGAGACTATGTAATTGCCGTCACTGAAACCTTCCAAGAGCAGGTTCAGTTGGTATCTGTGAGGCAACTCCGGGTATATCACAGTTCAGATGGTTTCCAGAGTTCCCCTTTCCTCCTGCATTTCTGCATGGTGCAGCTACATGATTAATATTTATCTAAAGATGCTTCATGGGCAACTATTCATAAACAAAATAAGTATTTCTAGAGAGAAATTAAAAACAGATGATGAATGTGAAATTCACTTCAAGTATATCCTTATAAGTAAATGAACGCTAATTCCACATCATGTATGAGAACGGTTATTCATTAGGTAGGCAGGATGGAGACAAATCCTGCAACAGACAAAGACCTTCTATATCTAATTTCTATTTAGCATATTCTGAGAACAGTTATCACCAAAATGTAAAACTACTGAGCAAGAGATTAAAGTGAAATTTGTTTTCAGATCTAGGCTGTAGTTTTCCAGTTTTTAAAATGATTTTCATATCATGGTTTCTACATTGAGAGAGGAAACAAATGCACCCTTCCCAAGAACTCCTGCACACATCTTACCGGCATGGTAGTTTTTAGACCCATATATCATTAAGATACTATGAAGCAGATATGGTGAACGTCTGCTCTCACTGATATGCTAGCGAGACAGATATTTTATATGGTAAAGCTATAGTTTTGCAAGTGAAACTAACTTGCCTTTTTGTAGGCTTTTCCAGTAAACTCCATGTAGGGATCATCACTTCCCCTGCCCTGCA
Source organism: Nothocercus julius (assembly GCA_013398735.1). NCBI lineage: Eukaryota > Metazoa > Chordata > Aves > Tinamiformes > Tinamidae > Nothocercus > Nothocercus julius. Next base: position 5,266,131 of record VZSV01000018.1, on the reverse strand, counting down.
CTTGCTCACAGTAAATTAGCTCTTTTCTCATCAACATCGTTTTAGGAAAGAGGGTTTCTAGCCAACTACTTGGAAAAATGCTTCAAGCCTGAACGTTTTGTCTTTCAACAGCTTCACAAGAATAGTACCTGTTGTCCCACTGAAGAGTTTTAGGAGGTGGCAGTAGTCCCAGCACAGGAGCTTTTTAAACTAACAGAAATGAGTTGTTAGGAGGGATTAAAAAGAGAGTAAGAATGCAGTCCTGCACACCCACCTTTCTGGCACAAACAGAAATAGGGGGGGATTGACACCCATCGGATCATACATTTATGTCATGTGGGTGATGATCCAGTAGGTTTGATGATGGATATTAGGGAAGGCTGGTACAAAAGAGCCTTCAAGGCTACATACCTTATAGTTTGTTGTAAGTGAAAAACAGATTACTGTAACATCACAAAATAGTTTAATCAAACAACTCTGTTACCATATGGTGTCGCAGACATTTATAAGCAACAGATACTGCTAGGAGGTTAGTTAGATGAAGCAGTAAAAATGCAGAGATGCTAAAAGCAAGAGCCACATGATTATCCCAGTGCTGTGGTGACCCCTCTGAGAGGAGTGTGGGTGTTTTGGTTGTTTTCAAGCAATCCGGAAAAAGAACAATCCAAACTACAGCACCAAACTGTAACCTGTGTCATGGTTAGTCAAAAATAACAAAAGAATACTTGGGAATATGAATGTATATATTTGGGCTACCACAACCCGGACTGTGTAATTAAACTAGTTCCTTCTCTTTCTCATGCCAGATCATAATTCTGTGGTTCTGCTTGACTTCCTGTAAGAGTTTTTAGTATATGGGTCGCTAAGATTGCAGCTCTGCAGCCACACTTAGGATCCGTACTCTGATAATTCCTACTATGGAGTCTGAGGTAGAGGTCCCACCTGCAAAGGCACCTTGTACATTCGAGAAGAATGCAGAGGGTTTTGCTACTATTTTGTGGTTTAGGGGAAAACTCAAGCTAATGGATGAGTTTGTACCAGCGTTGTCTGCTCCTCTTTTCCTTCCAGGTCTGATGGAGGATTTGTTTCAGGATCTAGATGAAAGAAATCCAGTAATATTAGGGAACTCTGGAGGTCCCAGAAATAACAGTGGATGAGGCAGCTGCGGCAGTAAAACCTGCTCCTCCCAGGCCACGTAAACCCACTAGATGATAAAAGGACCATCCACACTAGCTAACCAAAACACAGCTGTGTGACTTGACACATCAGCATTTTTTTCTGTTTCAAGAATCTTTCAGCACTTGAATTTATCAGAAGTTACAACGATGCCTTGAGAAAACAACCACAATTTTCAAAATTTAAACCATTTCCTCATCTGTTAGGCTGCTGGATCTGGAAAATTGTTTTATGTAACTGGTCAGTTTGAACTTTCATTTTTCCAACAAGCTGGACCACTTGCCTCTTCATAGAAGTGGTTCAATTTTATTTAAGTTTTGATATGTAACCGGATCATAGTATAAGCTAACTTGACCATTGAGAGTTTAGAATATCTGTTATTTTTGGATGATCATTTGTCTTCAAATCCACAGTCATACTGTTCTCTCAGTCTAAATAATGGAGTCATATTAATTGTACTGTTACCTTCACTATGTTATTTCTAAATCCAATTTAAACTTGCCCTCCTCTTTACACGAACTCTGACAAAGTTCACTGGGAGTTTTCTTTGTCCCCTAAATAACACAGCTATTCAGAGTCAGTGGTTCCATTATCATTTTACCAGGAATTTTATTTTCTCAGCTATTATTGTCACTTTTAAATAATCTCAATTATATCTGGCTTGTAATTATTTTAAAAATATTTTATGCAATATAATAAATACTGTGCTATCTGTAAAACATCACAGTGCTCAAATAACTGACGCATTTCAAAATAAAATTTATGGAAGTAAAAGCGAGGTGAGCTGAGATTAATTTTTGCCCAAGTAACGCCTTTCAGCCAAGGCTGTACTTCGGCTCCTAAGAACTACTGAAAGCAAGAAAAGCTGGAAAACAGCATCTGAATGGCAGAAATTCAGCAACCCTCCCTCCCACACCAATTTCAAACAGCTCTTCACTGAAAAAGCCACATTGTTAGCCATGGTTTTTGCCTTTTCTGGCTGCCCTCAAACCCATCCTCTGAAGGGTCCTCTCAAGCTGGGTAGTCACTTGTGTGCAGTCTGAGTGATTGCCAAATTCCCAAGGGTTTTTGCTGCAAGAGGGGCAAATTTCAATAGAGTATGAGGTGAAAATGGAGCTTACAGAGAGCTTACTATCAAAGCAAATTTGCTTTGAAGGAAACCTGAACTAAAACTTAATCTTTGGTTTCATCTGCCATATGATGGCCACTAAAGCCTTAATCAAATATTGTACAAAAAGAAGGTACTTAAATGAAAGCAAGGTAGCCCATCTAGGGTACTGATATCTCTGCATGATTTGCTATTTAGTGCTGGAAAAAACACATTCATCAATTGCAACAAATAGAGAATTCAGCTCCTCTTGCACATTTTGGAGGTTCTTTTGATCCTTATCCTTTCTACGCTTCTTATCATGTACCACATTAAGTGCTCCTGAGAACTATTTACCTTGGAAGACCCAAGTTTTCCAACGCTCGAACAAAACAGGTCACTGCTAGGGAAAAGTGACAATCATGAGGGCATCGGAAGACTTGGAGAAGCAGAAATTTCCTGTAGTTTAGTGCTCTGCAGAGCTATATGGCTGCTGGAACTGGCCACACCAACATCACACTGTGCCCTCACAGCTCAGTCCTAAAGGCCATTTTAATGAAAATCAACAACATTCTTCAACATTAATCCCGTCACTGACGGACACTTGCTGTTTTGCCGTATCAAGAACACAAAAATACTTTTTTAGTATTGCAGCCTGTCAGAAGCAGAAAAAAGGGAACTATAAAAAAAGGAGACAGAATTCCTCAAGGAACAAAAAAGTTTAAGTTTTCTCAGTTTGGGATTCCGCCTAACTAAAGAAGTGGCAAGAGGGTAGAGTAAAAATTTTTATTTCAGCTGGGAAATCTGAATTGCATCCAAGAAAATCGCAGTTCCCCTCTGTCACAGCCTTTCAGACAATATGTGCTTACCCTCAAGTTCACCCACAGGAGCAAATTCAGCGCTGCGCTGGCGACGGCACGAAACCATTCCGCGTCCTCAAGGGCTTCTCGGCCGGCCGCTGCAGCCTGCGCGCTCCCGAAACTCGGGAAACCAAAGCGCCAGGGCCCGTGGCCGATACCTCTCAGCACCTCACAGACCTGTCTGGAAGGGAGAATTTCCTGCCCGTGAGCACAGGGCAGCACCTGCTTGGTAGCGAGTCACGGCAAACCCGTCTGCCACTCTCAGCTACGGCCCTCTGTGCAGTCGTGGCAGGCAGCAATTCCTGCAGCAATCATCAGAGTAACTAGAACTGACCTTGCAGTACCGACACGCAGCCCTGCAAGCAGGGGGCGATGCTCATCTCTTGCAATTGCTGCACTTTACTTGGTGTTGAAAGCACCACGGCCCACGCAGATCCATTACTTAGACGAGAAAAATCATCAGACATCCCGGCCAAGACTCAGAACGCAAGAAGAGCGAGGACAGGAGCCACCTCCAGTTGCTGAAAGTGGCCCAATTATAAAAATGAGCACTGCTATTGAAGCCATCTCCACATCTAGCAGGTTTTTTTTTTTTTCTCCAAATTTATTAAGAGTGGAGAATATTTTCAAGGCAGTTTTAAAAATGTTAATGTCTGGTGGAAACAAGTATTCACTTATACTGACTGACTTGTTTAGCAAAGAAAAAAAGAGAAAAGTAGCTTACCTGTTCCAGTATTAAGCTGCTGGTTTTCAAACAGGATGCTCCTGCTGCAAACCACCCTTTCAGCATTTTCTAGACTGCCTTAAGATCAAATGTAGTCTTACAAATTTAAGCATAGTTAACCCCCTCTCAGCCACACACAGGTTTTTATGTCAGTATTGTCATTTAACCAAAATGCAATTAAAAAAACAAAAGCCCAACTCAGGAATTTTCCCCTCATATCACAGCTTCTTAATCACTCTACAGCAAATCAAACACTTTGATTCAACAGTAACTTCTGTAGTGACATCAGACTGTCACCAGTAGTTACGGTGGTTTTACTTCATGATCAATAAATAGAATATAAATGACAAGGGAAAACAGTCTTTATTTCAACAGCTTCTCATCAGTAACAAGAACATAAGAAAATGGAGCACAGGAATTAATTTTTATCCAGAAATGCTTTCCTTCAGTTAACTTGGGAAATGAAGTCTGTCTTTCTTGTCTTAAGTTTCAAAACACTTTCATCCAATTTGTTAGACTTTTAAGACAGGTTAAATCATGAGTATAAATTAACTCCCAGTTTTAAAATATTATGTAAAGTGCTCCTATCAGGATTTGTTCCGTTCAATGAATGATTATTTAAGCATTCTAAGCATCAATATTTAGGCCGAGCATACACAGTCATCTGATAAATAATATTTCAAACATCAGTACAAACTTCATATACAAAACCTTTACAGAATTCTTCTGAAAAGTGGTCTTCAGCTGATAAAAATAAATTCTATTAATTGCTCTGAAAACCAAATGGGTGGTTTGTCAGGACTTGGACAACATCTTTCCTGAGATTTAGTTTGGAGATTTAGAGATTTAGGTGAGATTTACTTCCTGTTTTTTTTTTCCCCCCCTTTCACACTCATCCATGAGAGCACATATGTTGCTACATAGATATGTGGCTATACAGACGCACATTAAAAAATGTCTCTCAAAGGGCATGTAAAATGTCAAGCTCCATATTTTTAGCTATGGAAACCGATGCACGGATCCAGTTTTACCACCATCACTTCCGGAAGCGTTTGAATAGTGGATGGATGTGTTTATTTGTCGATGCCTTACTCCGGGAAGAGTGGTATTCCATGTAAACCGTGTCATCCGCTCCTGACATCGAGCTCATGGTGCCCACGCGGCGGGACACCTGCAGCAAGGGAAAAAGAAAATAAATAAATAAATAAATAAATAAATAAAAACCCACAGACATACTTAAGTGTGTGGTAAGTAACACTTTAACCTACTGACCCCACTAGCTGGAGGGCAGCACTACCCACTTACTGACCTCAGTGCCAGAAGTCTTGCACATTTCTTAATATTTTCCACAGTGAAACTCCCTGTCTCCCACTCATCATTAACATATATAATTGTGTAAATTTTAACAGGAAAATTATCTTGGAATAGTGCAATTCCTACTGCATTTCACCATAATGCATTATAAAAATCAACTATATCAACTATAAAAACTTATTTGTTATTAAATACTTAAGGCAGCTTTTTTGTTAGAAAAAATCTGTTGCTGAAAGTATCAAACTACTACCTGCAGAAATGCTACTTTTCTTGAGTGTGAACAAAAGTGACCTGCGATCTTCTATCCTAGGGCATTACCACCAAAGAACATGTGCTCTGACATAGCTGCATCTTTAAAATGTTTTTAAATATTTTCCTTGCTTGTGAAAGTGTCTCTTCCAGTATCTCACACAGACACTATGGCTCCAATGCTGGCATCACTCTTGCACAGAAATGAGAGGGGAACGGTCCAGTTCTGCATCATTTACAGTCATCCTTTCAAAGCATTTGTTATTACCTGAGCTGACTTTGAACCATATTCTCCAGCTACTACTTCCTCCTCAGCATCTAGGTCTGACGCTTGCAGGACTTTCTGGAGAAGCTGCTGCTGTTCTTCTTTGGATGAAAACGAAAGCTCTTCCTCCTCCATGCCAGCAAGCTTTGTTATCACCTGGGGAACACAGCACAGCACAAAATATTTCTTCCCTTCGAAGCATCCTGCACAGCTGCCCGCAACCAAGACAAGGACTTGGGGTCCCACATCCTTCTTGTGACTGTCTTGAGCTTTTAATTAGCAGTTCAACAGCAGTTTGAACAACTACACACCACAAATACACACAGCACGCTCCTAAATGTGCGGTGGGCTTTAAATTTGTGTCCAGTTTGAGATCTACTATTCTATATTTCATAAAAATGATCCACTAGCTTTCCAGAAACCGTGAATTTTAGCATGAACATGGTTGAACGTGGGCAAAGCAGCCTAACAAATTCTGAGGCGTGAGCTCAGCGGCGGATTCAGCAACCTGCCACACAGCAGCGTCCACGGTGGTGCGGAAGCCACCAAAGAGGCACCTCAGCTGTTACCTCCCTTTAAGCCCCTGGTAATTCCGGGCAGACGCCACCTCCCGGCAGCACAGGGCTCTATACTTCGTTAGATGAAAGCTCTTCCTTCCGAGCTGAAAAGCTCCCCTTGTTCTGTTACAATGCAAGAGGCAACATGCTTTCTTACCTACACGTTCCACACACTCCACATGAACTCTTCACGTACTTAGTAAGTTCCACTAAAACTCTTAATTAATTGGCTATCCAAAGCATTAGTGATTTGAGGATCACCCCAGCAAATAATTTTTCTTTAAATTCTTTGCCTTTTATCAAAATATTATGCCTTTCGTCAAAGTATCAGCCTTCTCTCTCCCTTCCCATTCTTACAGTGGGTAGAAAAAAAGCACCAATGAGCACGTATGCTTATTCATGAGAATCTTACTTGAAATTTGATGTCTCTGTTTCTAATTAGAAAAGATTAGATAAACTAATTCAACAATTTCTCTTGATTATTTACCAGTCCTCCTCATCCTCTTTCAGCTTATCTGAAGTCAAAAGAATTAGAAATTAATCATTTCAGTAATGTGGGCTGGGTCTGATTACAAAGACTAAGGAAAAAATATAAATGCAACTTAAAGCAAAACAACTGCACTCTGGACAAAAAATTTGGTTTTAAAAAACTATTTTTAATGATATAGTGGGTGGTTTTCAGTGGAGATTTTAAAAACAGAAATAAGCATCTTCCTGAGAAATATCCAAGCACTAAGAATCTATTCAGAGAAGCAACTTGCTCTATTACACAGGCTGAATGAACAGTACAGTAGGTCCCCCCTTTTGTTTATTAAGGGCTGCATGTACTACGATCACCTCAAAACTAAAGAAAAAGGGATCACAGGAAGCAAATTTAAATTGCACCAGCCTGTCAGGGCTGGCTGCAAAAAAACCTCATGCGATTCACGGAAGTTTCCACGGCACCACCCATCTTTTAAGTTATCAATTTGTCAAGCTCAAAATTACCCCTGATTGCTTGATACAGCAAGTTTTTTTGCTGCTTAAGATTTAATATATCCCACATATATCCTCCAAATAAATACGCTAAGCAGTAAATAACTAAACTTCAGTTAGCTAAACAAAAAACATACTTAGACCCCAAGCAGTAAATTGTATTCACAAAGGTCCTATTTAAGAAGCAAAGGAAAAAAAAACATGATGTAGCCAACAGGCATTACTCTACTCTTTCAGTCTTTTTTGTTTGCTAGAAGGCAGAAAATGGAGTTGTTAGGAGATAATGAGAAGAAAAAAAAGCCCTAGAACGGTGCAGAGCATTACCTTTATGGAGAAATGTGGAAGTGTTAAAGCTTTGGTAAGGTTATACATCAGAAATAATTAGTCTGAAGGACAGGACCTAAGCCCTGAGATAATTACCTAAAGATGAAGCAGTCTCCATATTTGAAGGAGCAGAAAGGCAAACATCAGGAATGGTGCTTGTATGGCTGATCCTGCCTTGGAATGGAGTAACACACTAGATGGTTGCCCTGAAGTTCCTTCTAGCACCGTATTTTTGAGGGCAGCTATGACTAAGGCTTAAAAGATGGGCAAAAAAAAGAAAATAAATACTCTCCATTTTGTTCCTAAGCTTTAAGTAAATAATATTCCAGGATTGGTCAGCTAGGTGCTACTGCAGACACTCACCTGTCACTTGTATTGCTTTTGGTTTCAATACAATGCTAAAATGCCTAGGACTAAATCTTTGCAAAATCAAGTAGCTCTATTTTAACCTCTTAATTAGTTCTATAATCCAAAGCACTCAAATATAAGTAAAGGGATTTTTCTAATCTTTTTGGCTAAACATTGAAGTGTTTGTTGTAGTTAGCTGCAGATTAGTTCTGATCTAGAGTGTTGTCAAAATACATTTGCTACAAAGAAAAACAAGGCTTTTAAAAACTATAAATACCATGTCATGACTGTTGCAGTGTGAGAACCTCCTCTCTCAAGCTCTTTTTAATGTGCTGCTGGTTACAGTGCAGTTATTTGCTTCCTAGGGATTTGATCCCTGGGGACACCACTGTTACAGGTTTGTCTCATGAGCAAAAGCCCTTAAATGACAAGGCTCAATTGGAAGCCACTTGTCCTCATGCCTTTTTGGCCATCTATTAGATACCATATGATGGTCTTCAGATTTGTCGTAAAAATGAGCTCTGCCTATACACACACTTAGTCCCATACAAAGAGGCTTATGCACGAGCATTCCGTCTTTCATTAACCCTATGTATTAGGTAACTCTAGGTAAGTCTTGGAATCTATGAAGTAGAGGAGTGCTGCCTTAGTGGAAAGAAATTTTCTGTTCGACACATATAGAGATGAATGATACAGGTGAACGATACCCAATAAGGGACAAACTTTCAAGGCTTCTTTCAAAAACAGAGCTAGCACCTTCTGATTGCAGCAGCTCATCTTGGAGAAGATGGGCAACTCTCTAAAGTTTTAGCAATGCCCCAAAAGGCATTAAACAGTGAATTTCCTTTCAGAAAGAAAACTGCAAAGACCAATCACTTCGTTTAAATGATAGTTTGTTTCCAGGTTGGTATGAGATCTCCGCATCACTGTGTCCAACAGAGGACATTACGGAGTTTGTTGAATCTCCTAGCCAATAAAACGGCAATCAAAGCGACAAGCTTGGCAGTCAGGTGATTTGCAAGGCACTTTTAAGGTCGTAGCACATGAAGAAAATTGTTAAGAAACTTTCTTCAAAGTAAAATTTAAAATTGGTTAAAGGCACAAACTTTAAAAGAGCAAATACGGAGAAACCACATATGTCTGGAGACAACAGATGAGATTATGTAAATTCTTTGCCAAAGGGACTTTAGGAAAGACTTTTGAGTAACAAGCCAGAGCTCTTTATGCTGTCATAATAATCTCTATTTTGATGACTACCTTTTATTTGTGGGAAATTTCCTACTCTGCAGCAAGAATCTTTTTCCACAGTAAATTCTGTCATTTCTTAACCAATAAAGAATCTGATTGTAAATCTGATGAGTGATGCATTTCATATCATGCAAAGATAATTACAACAGTAAGGTCAAACTCTTAGTGGAGGCTAAATGAGCAGGGTCTCAAGAGCTGCATTAGCCAGAACAGTTTCAGCTAATAGAGTCATCAGCACCAACATGGCCACATCCTTACAATCTTCAGCAACACTGCAGGCTTTGGACAGCACTGCAAACAGTGCACAAGCCCAGCCTGTGACAAAGAACCCAGGCAGATAATTCTTTTGGAACGGGTGCCTAGACTCTTTGGATACCTAAATTTCTGATTTCCAGAGTTGGATGTGTGAATCTAAGATAGATACTGTCTTTGAAAGTTATTTGTGACTTATGATGTTGTGGAAGTTTTCTGACTCACCACAGGCTTCTAGAGATGTGAAGAGCTGTCAACAATGCTTTATGCACAATCAGTATCAGAACACACACTAAGAGGCCTGCATGGACAGGTTAAGAACATGAATCAACCATTCAAGTAAACTTCTGCTTTGCTCCCCAGCAGTTGCTTGGTTTCAAGCTGAAACACTTACCTTCCTAGAAGCTGTACTACTGACTCTCACAGTAATATAGGTGATAAAACACTCCTGTCAGCATAGTTATTGCCTGCAAGCACAAGCTTCGTTAATACCTTCCACACCCAGAATTCTCAAGTATTTGACCTACTGCTAAAATAAGGGAATACAGAATTACAGGCATAAATATAACAAATAGAAAGGACAAGTTACCTTGAAACTATAACCTTGATCTACAAGAAATCGCTGTCGCTTGGTGGAATATGCCATTTCCTGAGTGTCTTGTGATACAAGAGAATAAAAAAAGGCATTGTATTCCTCTGCAACCATGCCTAGGAGAGACAAAGACACCAAGTGATTAGTTTCATTTGGAACCCTGAAACCAAGAACAAAAAAACACTAAGCAGTGAAAATGGATGTTATGATAACTTGTCTCTCTACAAAATCAATTTGCATAGTTTATTTTTAAGATGAGCCGTACCCACACCTTCATAAGCTGATTGACAAAGCTCGCGTCATGCACATTCCTGCTCTTGCTCTTAGTAACTTGCACGTGGGTGACAGGAAGAAATAGAAAAGGAAATGCAGATTAACTCAGTTACACTTAGTACCTTATGGCTCTGAGCAGAACCTGCTTCTTTATTATGCTAAGCAAGGCAAAAGAGAGAAAAAAACACACAGCTACTTAGAGACCTCTTATGTAAGGAAATTGCACAAAGTTAGGACAAGAATTGTAACAGAAGTTTAAGAAGTTCAATAGAACAATACAAAGGAAATTTTATGAATGCAGAAAAGAATTTACAGTGATTTTATATTAAAAGTGTGAAATAAAGATATTTAGCTAAGAATACGCCATGCCGTAGTGTGAAATAAAGATATTTAGCTAAGAATACGCCATGCCGTCCAACATTTTCTACTTAGGGTTCCCAATATCTATTACTGGAAAACCTCTGGATTCTCCTTTAGAAGCCAAGGCCTCTCCAAGAGTGTGTTCATGACTGCAGCTTTCACATGCTGCATTTCACAAGTAAAGCCTCAGCTGTAAGAAGCATAAACTGCACACACACCCAAAAGAGCGTGTGTAAATGTTAAATACATAACAGATTTTAAGAATCCTTTTTAGAGAAAAGGGATCCTTGGGTATGTTCTGAAAAAAAAAATGCAAATAATTTGTGAAACCAAGTCCCACTTTTAAAAGAAAATCATCTTTGCATATCAAAAATGTGCTTTCTAGACACACATGCTCTCTAGGGAAACATGAGACATATGCTTTCTAGAGAAACATGCTGTTCAGAGTGCTACTGTATCTTTTAAAAATATGGATTTGATGCTGAGAAAATTATCAAGAAACAAAAAAGAAAGAAAAAGACCTAAAGGTTCATTTTCCTTCGGGAGAAGGAGGAAACCAGAGATATAAAAATGATTTTTCTCTTATTTAAAATACTAAAACAAAACTGGACTTCCCAGACTTTTTAAATAAGAAAATAAAGCAGCTTAGTCAAGTCAAAGTTGGCCAAAGAATGAGCAAAGGCTTCTCTCTCCATGCAAGTTCCTTCTAGGAACAGTACCTGATGTGGCCTGTCACCGAGATGGGTGGAAAAGCAACTTATCCAGAGAAGCACAAATGGGCACACATGCATATTTTGCTTTTTTAAGTGTGGACTGGTTCCATAACTGGAGTGTACCAGTACTGCTCTCTGTACAGACGAAATAAAGGTGTACAGAATAGGCAGACTCCCAGAGCAGCATGACGTGCTACCAGCACCTCCTCTTAGCCTCCATGCATGCAAGAAAATAATCCCCAGTGCTGGAAATTCTTTACTTAAGCAGACAAATTTGGTAACAGCCCCTTGGCTGTCACCTTCTGATTTAAGATGATGCAGTTTATTCAACAATTTAAACTGAATGATTATTTGAAAGCTGTTTTATGACGCAAGACTGAGAGCCCAAGCACCACCTCATTTACCTTTTTTGGCCCTCAGCACTCGCCCCAGCCTTTGAGCCTCCTGTCTTCGAGACCCGCCATGGGATGAAATCTGAATCAGGACATTGGCTTCTGGGAGATCAAAGGATGTGTCACCCACCTACAACAGAGGAGCAGCCTCTGAGCAATCTACTTTTTCCGCATATCATAAATAAAGATTTAATGAAATGTATGCCTTTGAAAGCTGAAAGGGAAATGTCAGATGCACAACTTGCCCATATAATCTGCTCTTCAGGAAAGTTCACTCTGGAGGTTGATAAAACAATATACTGAATGCCCTCACTTACCTTGGAAATAAAAATAGTGTTGATTTTTGGATTGTGCTTGAAGTTCTGTAGAATTTGCATTCTCTCTCCTTGTGCAGTAGGACCATATATGTAGGGTCTAAAAGAACAGGACATACTCAAATTATATCAGTTCAAGATTTCTCAGTCATTTCTTGTTAGGTACTAGGATGCCACAGAAGGGAATGTGCACCTAAACTGACAGAAATATGCAATATAGATTTTGACAGAGTTTACGCTTTATCTTTAGCTTGTTTAGCTCTCTGTGGCAGCTACACAGTTGTCTGCGGAGCAATCTGCAGCAACCCACTCTGCCAGAAATAAATTCTGACAGTTATAAAGTTTTGCAATTAATGTACCCCCAGGAAGCTGTTCATCAACAGACTGAAGACATTTGCTAATGCAACATGAAAGACTGAAGGCAACAGTTAAAATGAAAGATTTTTTTCCTTCAAATCCACAGATCTAGTTCACTGACAGCTGCAATCTTTGCTTCCTATTTAAGCACTTAAAAACACAGGCTTCTCTATTAATGACACTCGAGAGTGTCAAAAGCCAGCTGAGGAAAATTCTTTTGGGAAAATTATTCCTATTTTTGCAATTAACCTCTCGCCCCTCCTAATAACTTCTCCATCTACTGAAATAAGAATGAGGTGTCCAACTTTTTCGGCTGTGAGCAGCCCAAAATGGCATTTCATCTAAAGTTTGTGATGAGTTTAATCCCCATCAAGACTGAAGTGCATGAAATCCCACTGAACTAAACATCTATGAGTCTGCTGTTTCTTAAACCCTTAAAGAAGGGTTGTTAAACACATGCACATTCCTAATTAAACACAGAATAACCCAAACCTCCTGCCTGTCAATCCCTGCCTTTCAACCACCATTGCCCTATTGACAATGATTCATTAATGTGTATCCGACTGCCTTCCTGATCCAGAACCTAGAACATGTCAGTTTCTTTATTTTTTTTTTTTTTTCTCTCCATATCACCCCTTTTCCTCACTGTGAAAAGACAATGGAGGGATCTGCAGAGATCCCTTTCTCAGCAACAGCCAAAATTAATTGCCAAAGACACAGCCCTTCAAAACTGTTATTTAAATACAGTAATAGCAGCACTCATAGGCAAAGAACAGCCATCCCATGAGCTTCACTACGCTGGGTGACAGACTCATGACCAAAAGATGGTTAAGCAAACTTGAAATCTGTGGCCCAGAGGTTGAGGTAATTCCTGTCCAGTGTGTGGTCTTTCCCTTTACACCACAGCAAAGGGGAGAGATTAAAGGACAAGAGGTGCCAAAGCAGCCAGGCAACAGCCACCTGCCCAGCGCGTGCAGATCCCATCTACGCTACACACTTCTCCCACTTGGCTGGCACCACAAAACCCACTGGACTGCTCTTCCCTGCTTCAACTTATCATCCCTGCCCTGCCCAAACTAACTGTTCACTTTGGTCATGCCCAAAGCCAACCTGGAATATGCTCGTAGCAAACTATAATTAGAAAATTCTCTGCTTAAAAGAAATCGCACCTTACGTTTAGCTGGCACCATAACTCTCCTTTCTTTCCAACACTGACAATTGCGTAACCTGCTTTGCAATTGATGAGCGAAGGAGAATTCTCTCAGCAACACAAAAAGCAAACTGTAAATACCTCAGTTTCAGTGGGCTTTCCTACTAAGCATGGCTGCAGTAGCTCCCCCCAGTTCGCTGCTTAGGAGTCAGGCACCCCCTCCTAGCATTTGTCTTTACTCAAAGGCCTTTTCCATGGGGCACTGAACACAGCTAACTACATTCCAGAAGCATCATTACAGCTAATCTCTGTCCAGACAGACTTAAAAAAAAAAATGAAGAAAAAGACCACGGGAGCTGGAATTTGTCCAGCACTATTAATTCTGCTTATTAGATGTCACAGCAAGCCAGCCCAAGATATTCAAAACTCAGGGCAAATTTTGCAAAGCGTAAGGAGATTTCTTTCTGATCGTGCTCAAAAATACTGATGAAACTCCTGGACAGGAAATTATACACATTCAAATTGCCTCACAGCTTCTCACAGGAGACATTACTCGGGCTTCTTGCAGAACAGCTAAGGCCACCTCCTCTGCTCATTTTCTCTGAGAAAAACATCTTGAAAGATCCAGAGGGTTCTCATTTCAGAAATCTTTCCCTCTCAGACACAAGAGAACCTACAGTTTCTTGTAAGAACAGTTCTAGTGACCTTTTTAAAAGATTTGCCATTTGTTTTACTGCAAGTCTGACAACAAACTGGACTGAGGAATACTAGCAGCCCTCCACAGAAATCTTGGATTAAAAGCCCTCCGAGGCATCTACTAAACAAAGATTCTTTTGAAGCAGTTCTATGCAGGAATAATGCTGCAATGCCAGTAATACCAATCCAAAAACATCCTCTCAAGTTCTTTTTATACAGGAAGTATTAGACTTAAGTCAGTGTATTGTAAAAAACACCTAAGGGATATTTAAATCTGCGAAATTACAGGATAATTTTCTAGGAATGAGGAAAAGGATAGGGTCATCTTTGACTCACTTCCCAAGCCTGATTGCATACTCCTTCAGTGCAAACACGTTGTCAGCAAATACGATGATTTTATCATTCCGTCGCTCGTGAAACTTAATCAGAAACTGGCAGGCCCTGAATTTATTCGGGTTCATGGTATACAGCAGTATTCGCTTCTTTGTCTTGATAGCTACATACTCTCTATAAAATTCAGGTGACATTGGGCACCAAACCTAGAAGTAAAAAACCCACACACATACAAAGGGACACACAGTTATTTAACTCATTTTATTCCAGTGAGAAATTAAGACCCTGCATTAAAATTTCTCTAAAGCACAGACCCCAAATCATAAGACAGTATTTAATACACTAAGATAAAAGCTACTCAGTGATCTAATCGCCAGCACTCTCAATCCTTTCTTGACCTCCTTAACATTTTGCCCTTCCAAAATTCTACAGCAGTGTGATCCACAACAGGTATCAGCCAGCAGTACAATTGGAATAGGATTGGAATTTTTTTCCTTGATGTTTCATGCCTAAAAATTTCACTGAATGCCATTTTTTACAGAGCAAGAATTAAGAGAATGAGCTTTCTTTCATATATTCTCCCTCTCACACTGGTCAAGGCCTTTTCCTTCAAAATTATTTTTCAACCCTTTTCTAAAAAATTGAGTCAGAGATACATTTAAGTTTTCATTATTGAACATATTTACTAATCCTTTATTCATCCATAGCTGAGCTTCATTTCAATCATTATTGACTTGACAACTTGCAAAACATTAGAATTGATTAGAAGTTTTCAATGGCTTTCCCTACGCGTAATGATTATATACACATTATTACATAACCATATCTTACAGTACTGTAAAGGTTTCTATTTCTGAGATACTTTACACAGCACAAATGCAATGACACTACCTAGAAAACAATGCAGCACACGTTTGTTCTGCTGATCACAGGTTTTCCAGGATATCCATTAAACACTACAAATTAATAGAATACTGCAGCAAAATGCCTATTTCATATTCATCATTCAGCTGTGGAAGATAACAAAAGATCTGTTCAGAAAGTTAACAATTTACAGGTGTTTATGTAACAGCCTGATTTGTTCTGTGCTGTTAGGAACTACTTTTTGGGCTTTTTTAGCACTTCCCTGCAGTAATGATGGATTTATGCACTGAATAGGTACTACTTCCCATCAACACACCAAGAAAATCCAAACAAATAACCCATGCAGTTGTGCATATATTAGAGTCATCAATTCCCAGCCATCAACATTTTTTTTTTTTTGGGGGGGAGGTGACAGGGGGATCTTTGTTTATAGTAGTAGCTCAAAATATTATTATAGTACTACTCACATTCTATTACTTAAAAAAAGTAATTTTTACGATCCCTGATTTGCACAAAATTTTATTTTGTATCATTTCAAACAAATATGTATGTAATAAAATTGTTTTTATGAGTTGTCTCTACCATGGACTGCAGCTTCAGGACTTACTTTGGACAGTTTTCATAATAATCTCTCCACGTTAATAGGCAGAAGATTAAAAATTCAATCCACTTGTGGATTTTAAAGAAAAGAGATTTTATTTCGTAAGGAAGACTCCCCTGATTCTACAGTATGGGTATGAAAAGAAAAAACTGTGATGACTCTTTCCCACTAAATCATGTTTTGTTATTCAAGATGAAATTGAAGTAGAAATAAGGCTTTTTAAAATTTGGGATTGGGACAACTCGTTACCCATTCAGCAATACTAACTGGCAGTCAGCAATACCGACAGAACAATGACAGCCATACATCCCTTTACAATAAATATTGCTCCTCTAATTAAAGAGGTAACTTGCCTATAAACCACTTTAGTGGTTTATAACCACTTGATGTTAAATATACACACCTTTTCCATTTGCATAGCCCTCCTGTAAATAAAAAAAATTGTAAGGATACTAAATATACCCCAATAGTAACAAAAAACAAAGCTTCACCTCAGCACACTGCACTTTGGCAATGTAGCCACTGTTCTGCAGCTCCATCCAGTTGGCTTCATAGAGCTTTGGTCCAATCAGGAAGTTCAAGTCAACAATTTTATCATCTTCTCTGACCAGGGTAGCAGTCAGTCCCAACTTACAGTGAGCTTGTACTATGGTGAGCACACGTCTGAACATTTTTGCTAAGAAAGACAAATTTTCTGTTTAGTGTCATGAATGGATGTAAAAGGCAAATATTGGGGGAAAAAAAAAAAGTTTCATGGACTCCTAAATACAAAGCAAGCAGAGTGTTAGGAAGCATTGCCCATTTCACACACAATTCCAAATGATCTGTGTTACTGCAGAAGTTCAGGCTGATTGCAGGTTCACTTTACACCTTCAGTGCACTCTGCAAATCCCAGTAAACCTTCAGCTATCTGTCTTCTTTCACCATTTCCCCAAAATAAACTATGTCACATATTATTTCATAAGAACCACCACTTTGCTAAAATGATAGTCAATCAGCAAAGTCTACTTCTGAAGCCTACCATATCTATAGAGACCAAATAACGTTGAAGTGAAACCATATCACTGAGGTACAAAAGCTACCAGAATCCTGGATGGCATTTTTGACCAGGATTATTCCACCGAAACTTTTAACACCACTTCCCAATAGCATGGATCTAATTTGAAAGGTTTTGGGGAAGTAACGGACAGCTAAACTCTCTAGCAACGGAAAAAAAAAAAATCAGAAGATGGCCATTCACCTAAGTCTCAAAACCTTATATTTTGGATTTGTCCTCTATATCAAATGTGAAAAAGGCAACATGAAAACAAGCTTTTAAAGAGCAGAGTTACATTAACCAGTGAACGCAGCACGAGGGAAGTGCCCACGGCTTCCTTACCAGGGATAGTATGTACTTCATCAAGAATCATAAGTCCCCACTCTTGACTTTTAAGCCATTCCATTACTCTCTCTGCTTCCCAGGATCTTTTAGTCGTGTGTCCCAACATGGAGTACGTGCTAATAGCAATAGAACACCCAATGGGTTTGTCTTTGGCATCCGAAGTGAACCGACAGATCTGGCTGTCATCGATGGTGGACCACATCTTGAACTGGGCTTTCCATTGCTCCACAGACACTGCAGAATTGCCAAGCACCAGACACCGCTTGCGGACAGTGCATGCAGCTGTCACTCCTACTAGGGACTTGCCAGCGCCTGCAGAGGAACAGGACAGATACTTGTTAGTCATTCCAGAGATACCAGAGAGAGAAAAACAAAAAAAAAAAAAAGAAAGATTGAGAGAGGATATGAAATCATACCAAAGAAAGGCAAACTCTTCACTGTTTTTTATAACAGTCTTAAAAAAACAGACTAGCTATTGAAGAAAACCAGCCAAATGTTTACTAGGTACATTACTGTGCAAGTTCTCAGCAAAACCATTCTAAACATTGCTTTTGGCAGCTAGAAACAATCATTTTACCTGGTCTTGAAATGAAGAAAGCATTAAGTTCTAGGTGGTTATGGAAAGCCCTTATTAGAGGTCACCTATTCCAACGCTCCCGTCAGCTATGTGCATTCCACTACATTATGGTGGAATGGATGCACATATGTGCATTCCTTACATATCTTCCTTCACATAACTTCTTGTAACACTGCTTACTCATTTTTTTCAGGCTCTCCCTGCATCTCCCATCTGCCCTCCCACGCAAACCACAGGCACTGCCATGTGGTCTTCTTTTTCTCTCCCTCTCCCACCACTTCCCACAGGTTATCTCAATCCATGAAATCCTCATTTCTTTTCCAAATTCCCCTGCCCAGAACTTCCATGTGCAAATTCCTTTCTTTGCTCCTCTCAATGCCATGTTTGTATTCCCTGTTGCCGCCAGGCCTTCCTGTCCCAAAGAACAAATTACTTAAGTGTCAACAATTTTAAATGTCACTAGAAGATCAGCAGAGTTTCTTTAGAAAGAACCATGAAAGCGCTAACAGTAACTGTTACCACAACCACAAATCAGTTCCTCAGAAGCTACAGGGAAACCAACCAGCCTGCTAAGTAGATCCTTGAGAGCTCTACAAATCGGGCCCTCCCTTGTCAGAGTGCCCCAGGTCGTGCATTAAACATGGACAGGGCTCTAAATGCCGGTACCTAGAACACTCCCTACTGCTGTTATGAATCTAAGCTGATGTAATATTCAGAGGTTACTTTATTAGAGGCAAACATGCACACCTCTTGCACTGAATGTCTTGAATTATTTAGCCAAAAACAACCCCCCTTCCCTGTCCCACCCCAAAGGAAACCAGTAACTTACCGCAGGGTAAGACAATAACACCAGATCTAGCTCGCCCATTTCCAAACATCTTCCTTAGGCTTTTCTCTTGGTAGGGTCTGAGAACAGCTGTGGGTTTCAGATCTATATTAATATCAGGATTCACCGAATCATTTCTGAAATCATATTCTGCCAGCAAGGGGTATTCCAAATGGATACAACGCTTCTGAAGTTCTTCAATCATCTCCTGAAGAGGAGACAAACATTCAGAGGGCAAGCTCTCCAGAGCTAACTATTCCTTTTAAACAGACACTTATTACAGAGTACCACACGAAGCTACAGTGGTTGTTTTACACTGCTTATATCTGCAGAATTAAAGTCTATTCCAAGAACTTCAGTCATGACAATTCCTACTCCCCAAGTATCTGAAATAAGAGTCCATATTTAAAAGCACTTTTTAGACAAAGGGAAAAACACAATAAGACTACATTAGGATCACTGATCCAAGAAAGAACACGAAAAGTTTTACAAAAGCTCTCTGAAGGTCTGATCAAGCCAGGACTGTGCTGTGACTTTCTCAAGTGATGACAGCAGAACCATCAAAAGTTCCTTCCACAAATTTCAACAGCTCAACAGAAGCAGAAAAAGCAGCTCTGGAACCAACAGAAGATTTGCCCTCCACTGAATTCTTACTCGTCTTGCAGAGTAACATTCAAGCCCATGTGAGGGGAAATCTTCCTTAGCCTTTCTCTTAACTTTTGAACACTGCACCCTGTATGCGGGGAAGGAACTACGTCCCTCTGCACTGAAAATCAAGATCCTAATATTTTGGAAGGCAAAAAAAAAAAAAAAAAAGACAGACATTTCAACAACCACAATGAGCTCTTCCACCAAACAAAGAGCTGCGATACTTTATATTTAGTCACACTTATTTGTGAATCATTGAGCATATCCCACACAGGTCCAAATACCAGGAGATTTAACACAATCATACCTGCTTGACTTCAAAAGATACTGTCTGTGTTTCTTCCTCCTCCTCCTCATCTTTGTCCATTTGCTCATAAAATTCAAATAAATCCGCTGGGACATCTGGCTTATTCTGAGCATCTGTTCCTTGTGATGTTGATGGACCCAGGCCTCCTTCACCAGATTTGGAAATCTGAAATAGATGGACAGAAATCTTTATTGAAGTCTTCATTGGAGATCCCCCTCCCCAACTAAAATAGGGCTCATTAACCAGGCACAGAGCACTGCTGACAGAACAGAATGCAACTGCTGACACGACACACATACAGTAACTGTTGTGAACTACTTAGCAGCTTATCTAATGTTAACTTAATCAATTTTAGAACCTGGGGAGACATACCGCTGATTTACTCGTAAATGTCTCCGTAATGAGCTCCGTTTCTTCACCCTCAGCATTTCTCAGGCGACATTCTTTAATAACATGGTCTTGCAGAAGCTGCTGAATGACATCAGGGTGGGTACTTTCCACAAAATACCTAAATGGAAAGACAAAAGGAAAAGATCTGCTTGAAAATTGATCAACTGCATAACTCACAGGAAGAACAGCATGGATGCTTCGATTTATAGCTCTCCCTTGATGCGCTCTCAAGCTCCTCACATCTTCGGGCCAGTAATTTAAGAACAAAGAAACTATGGTAATCAGAATTTTTAAAAGATACTTCATACCAAAAGCAGCATGTATTTTACTGTTAGCAGTCCT
Source organism: Nothocercus julius (assembly GCA_013398735.1). Taxonomy (NCBI): domain Eukaryota; kingdom Metazoa; phylum Chordata; class Aves; order Tinamiformes; family Tinamidae; genus Nothocercus; species Nothocercus julius. The sequence goes on along the minus strand of VZSV01000018.1, from coordinate 5,245,657 downwards.
GCTCAAATTGCCTGCTGTTAATATATCATGAAAAGGAAAACTCCAAAAGAACTGCCTAGAGAGAGATGAAGAGTTCTCTCGCACTACAATCTTATCTGTAACAGGAGACAACATTTTTCTGAGACTGAACTGAGGTGAGTCTGTGAAAATTCTGGATGTTGTGTCCTGGCCACAGGAAAAAAAAATTAACCTTGAGCATCCAGAAATTTTTCTTTCCCTTACGATTCACCAATAATGATGCTCATTTGAGAGCACACTTAAAACGTGAGCTAAGGAAGACTCTGAACTGGCATAGGGATTTTTTTTCTTCTAAGAGACACCCAACATGACAATAAAAGCCTGCCAGGAATCCTAACATTAGTTTTCAGTTCAGAAAAGAAGGAGCACCAGCAAAGCATTATAGTACTAGAGCTCAATCATGGCTATAAAGACAGAAAAAAACTTTATGAAGAAAAGAAACAGAAGCAGAGAAAGCATAAGAAAGCATAGAGAAGTTTTAGTTTTCTGCTCTCTGCTTCTCTTTAAGATCATAATTTTAAATGAAACTGGTCAGCTCTAAACCTGTGGATCTCCCAAAATTCCTTCCAATATTATCTTCTACATGCAAAACACATCAAATTCAATCCCCTAATAAGCAGATTTCACACAAACACTCAGCTCTTGTAAGGGGTTGGCCTTTCCTTCCTGAATAATGGATTACAAACCAAAACACATGAAACTGAAAGACCGCTATAGCAAATCTTTCTACTCTAGATTTCGGCAAATTCAGAAGGAATGAAACAATCACCTGAAAACCTAGTGAGGTACTGCAAGTCCAAGCAATGAAAAAACAAGCCAAAACATCAAAGCAGTACCCTACTTACAATAATGGTAACTGCCAGCAGCCCTGAAGAGTCAAACCAAACTCACTGAGGAAGGTATTAAACGCTTACAAACTGAGACTAGGATCCTGCCGGAACGCATGTGGAACTCAACTGGAAGCTGCACTACAGTTTTGAACTCAATAGCTCCTGAGCCCCAGTCACACATTTATGTGCTTGGACCCACTGACTGAGGAAGGAGCTGCTCACCTGTTGTGTTTCAGCACCAGCTTTACCTTCCCGTAGCTGACGGTACACAACTGCAACAAACAACAGCAAGAGTTAGGGAGAGGCACAGAAACATTTCTAAATTAGAGACCAGAGGCTGCAATGCATTTCTGCTCTTTGTGGAAAGGAGCATAGAGTAAAAACACGCACTTGCAGTGCTGTTATGCTTACGGAACACGCCTACTTTAACAAATATTTTCAGAAGACGCGCATGTCATCTTGCATAGGAGATCAGTCACAAGACATTCATTTTTTATACCCAAGTCCAACCTACTGCCAAGACTGCAGAAACACACTCACAAGATCAGGTAGGTTGTGTTTCATAGTGCACTAACTCTCTGCTATGCCAGTACTCCACGTAACTCCACACATTCACAAGCTTCAGAGCAAATAAGAGGAAACTATAGTCCTCAGGCATCTCCTCTGGCATAAAGCATGCACACTAAAGACTTTGCTTAGGATTTCCATTTTAAGTTATAAACTCCATGTAAGCCACATTGTGAAAACTTATTTGTGGAACTGTATAATACAAAGACAAAAAATAAGATAAAGTCTCCATTCTCTTGAAATGGATCAAGGGCATAAAATAGACTGTGAAAGCAACAAGTGAGTAAAAAGCAATGAAGCAGCAGTAGCAGGAAGCGATTTCAACAGCAGCACTACATTAAATTCTATAATGTGTTTACCTTAATAAACTGAATTATTCCATCTGGGACACCAGTTTTGCTCAGTTTTTGTAAATACTCCGTGATGTCACTTGTCTGCAAGCCAACACTAACTGCAGCATAAAGCGAGTAAGCAGTCAGCTTGTACTCGTGGATATGTGTTGGTCTGCACACCGGCTCAGCAATAGCAACCAAAAAATCCTGTGCATATTTGTAAACTGGAGAAAAGGCTTCTAGAAAGATATGGCCATCAGGAGCCTGTACGTGGAAAAAAAAAACATGCAATTTTCTCACATGCTTGTCAGTGTGGGGCGAGAAAAACTAGGATTTTCCTGTAAAGAAGTTGTCATGACATACAATGACTCTGCTCTTTAGGAGGCAATATATCACTGTTGCCCCCCAGAAAAGCAATGACCCGAACAACGAAATTACAACAACACGCACACACAAAAAAAACAGACGCTAAGAAAGTTTAATATACATTAATAAATTTCAGTGTTGTTTTTCCCCATTAGGTTATTTTTATATATATATATACACATATATATATATACATACACACACACATATATACATGCACACAGATACATATATACACACACAAAACTACAAAAACTAACATGAGACCTGAGAGGAGATACATGAATACGAAACTTTAATCTTCTGCAAGGGCCTGGACATTGTTTTGTTAGTGGCCTTTCTAGGACACTAATAAAAACCCACCCAGAGCAGAGAGGTTTAGCCTTTCCGGACTGACATCTCGGGTTTTTTTTGGATATTTTTTTCCTGCAAACAACAAGAAAAGCGGGAAGCTTCCGCATTCCA
>VZSV01000018.1:5225297-5242499 GCA_013398735.1 Nothocercus julius | reverse complement strand
AAAAAAAAAAAAAAAAAGTATACAGGTTTCTTGTTCTTTTTCCATACAAGTACAATTTCAAAAACACAACTCAGGCAGATGTGCACGAAGGGGCACAGGGCACTGCCTCACCTAACTGCGGCTCCTCAAGCCTGGCCAGGGGCACTGGGCTCGAGCACCACCGAAACGTCAGCAAAAACGGGACTTCAGGTCAAGGACGGGCACTGCCGGAGGGTAAAAGCAGCAGCCCGCTCCTTAAAGGACACGCAACGGGACGCGCTCAGAGCAGCGAGGGGACAGAGACGCTCCGAGCCTTCCCCGCTCCGGCCGGGCAGAGGGCCCGCCCGGGAACGCCGGGCCGGAGCTCGGGAAGAGCAGCTTCCCACATCTTCCTTGGATCTCACCCCCCGGACACCTCCGAGAACCCAGCAAGGGCGGTTCAGCGCTCCAGAGCACCGCATGCTCTCTGCATCCATTCAATACCTCTGCGTTTGGGTTTTCACCCTTTGGCCTTTTTTTTTTTTTTTTTAAATACAAAATTCTTAAAAGAGAAATCACACTGTCATCCCTACAGAGTGTTTTTTAATATATCTTTAAGTACAATTCGTGTCTGATTTTGGAAATACAAATACATTTTGAATGGTTAAAAACAAAAAATTAAAAAAATATTTTGAACATCAGCCAGCTGAAAATATATTCATCTAGTAAATCATCTCTCAAAGCTTTTATATATTTAATTATTCTAACTAAACATAGTACCCTTAAAAAACAAGTTCATAAAAATGTAGAAATGAAACTGTGGAATAAGATTACTGGGAGATATATATATATATATATACAAACACACACACACATTCAATGCATACACAGAATTACAAGTACTCTTAAATTTGGAAGGTTATTAGACAAATGGAACTAGTAAGCAACGCTCAACTCCTGAGTTCCTTAACCAAGGTAACCATAGGCTAATTTTTTAATTTTTTTTTTAATACACAAGATATTCCATGTAAAGCAGCAACAGCAGTGCAGTTACTGATAGCAACATCTTAAAAGTAATAAAAAAAACCATACATCCAGACAGTAGTACATTGCACACATACATGATTCCCATACACCCATCAACAATTGGTCAGAGTATTAAATCAGTGTACAAATTAAATATTTCCAAAAATGTGCAAAAAAGTCAACGTTGATAGAAAAAAACACCTTTGTGTACATACATTACAAACTGTGCCCAGCATTCAACTGAGAGTAAAAACATTTACAGTGAGAAACCGATAGATTAAATAGAGAATTTAATGACTACATTAAAAATGTACATTAGATCAAGAGTAAATTTACAAATTTTTATTCATAGCTTCATGAAACTAAAAGCCTACGTTCCAATTTATCTAAGTCTCCCTCCACGTATTTACAAGGATATTCCTTTATATGATTTATGTGAGGTCTGAGATGACACTTTTTTTTTTTAAATAATAAACTATTTCATTTTTAGGATGACACCACCTTTTAAACTGATGTTAATGCAAAGCAAACACTAGGAAACTGACCATTTAATGCCTGTTCAGAAAAGAAAATGCAATCTTTTTTTTAAATCCACATACCTAATCTTTGGGGAAAAGGATAATCTATTATTGGGGGAAAAGACACGAAAAAACCTCTGAAATTTCCTACAATTATCCGCTCCAGAGTTACCACATCCTTTTCCTTATTTCCCCACGAAAGACCTTAACCTCCAATCCTCATCAGTGGACTCAATACAAGGACTGAATCACAAGATACAATTTTAATGCATTTAATCCAGTTCCTCTCCCTTTAAAAGCAGGTTCGTGAAAAACGAAGACCTAGCCAAAGCACGAGTGCTGATTTTGTTTCCTACAGGAGATTTTTCTTCCTCCAGCTCGTTTTCCCCCCTCAAATACACGGCTAAACGTCTACCCGGCTGGAGTGCAACCGAACAGTTGCTTTGCAGAGCGCGGCCACGGGAGCCCGGGGCCCAACGCCTGCCGGACGCAGGTCCCGTCCCCAGGGCAGGGCCCGTGCGGTGCCGCCGCAGCCAGGGCAGAGCCGGGCAGGCTGTGCCAGCGGCACCTTGGCCCCGGGCCGACGCGCGGCCGAGCTCTGCAGTGCAGCTCCGTGTCAGCTCCCGCGCAAGGCCGCTGCCCGCGCAGTATCCGAGCGATGCCAATTACATTGAAAAAAATAAAAATAAACCGTGTGCAGGCCAAGCAGAGAAAATAAAAAGAGAAAAGCTTTGCTTCTGATCTAGAATTCTGAGTTAGAAGCAAGTCTGCCCCCCTTTAAGAGCGTGGCTCCCGTTGAGGGCAGCGCAGAGTACAGTGTGGGTAAGATTTGGCTCCTAAGTCAAACAGACTGCTTCGCAGCACCTTTGAAATGTCCTTGCTATGGTGACAGAGCAACGCAGACCACAAATCTACCTCTCCTTGACGGCATGCCACAGCACCTGAGTCCCCAAACTCCAACTTGGCTACAAAGCAAGTTGCCAAACTAAGTCACCAAGTTTGTACATTATTATTTGAATGACATCAAGAAGATTAAGTTTAAAAGTTTTTTTAAAAACTCTTCATTTTAGTGCTGGCATGAATTTTTGCACATCAAAACAGTAACACACACCCAAATCTTAAATATGGGTAGTACCATCACATTTTACTAGTACCTGCTTTCTTCAGTTGGCAATAGCTTACTGGTAGATATATACGTACATGTAAGTTAACGGTACAAATCCATGAAACACCACTTTTGGCTATCTGTAGATGGGGATAGAAAAGCTTTGGTAATTATATATGATTTTACACTGCATACTTGTCATGAACACAAGACAACAAACTACCAGCAAGAAGAGATACTGGCAGTAATACTTTTGCTTTTCCAGAAACACCATATGGACTTGAACATTCAAGCACACAAGTTATGCTTTTTTCAGATGCATGACAAACTTTCAAGATTTAAAAAAAATAAAAATAATTTATAAATTACACTAAATCTGACAAATTTGCTCAAGTCTCTGAAGCTGCATACACATTGCTCTACACTGTCTAAAGGAAAGGCTTGCTGTACTGCACTGTCCCTCCTGGTGCTGCAAGGAGGCTTTCAGTCAAGACAACAGCATTAGGATCATCTAAAAGAGACGGGAAACAATTTAATGGGAACAAAGCTAATTTCACTGAGGGTTCTGTTGATTTGCTAAAATGGAACTAATATTCCTGTCTACTGAAAGTAAGCACCTTCCAGTACCATATCATGTTTAGAAACGTACCATCCATCACTTAATCATCCACTAAGAACACTTAAGATCTCTACAGTAAAACCAGAGTCTAGTACCCACAGCTACATCTCCTTGGCTGTAACAATATCTGTATGGCTGCAGAAGTAATTTTTCAGGTATGCATCAGTTTACAATTGCTAAAACTCAAATGCAGTAATTGTATTAGCTAGTTAGTACTTGGGAAGTACTTCAAAAATACTCTTTAAAGTCTCAAATCAAAAGTCTACAGTGGATTGTATATAAAGAACATTTTTCAATGCAGTGAGTGTGGGTTTGGGTACTTTATGTCACCAAAACAGTCTTTAAATACATTTTTTTAGAATTGTGACAGCCATAGCATTTCAAAACTGTGTTCAAATATGAACAAAATTAAGGCTACAGATAAAAAGGCACTAGCGAAAAAAGAACGATTTAATAACTTATCACTCTGGTGTACTGAAAGGACTGCTTTGCTACCATAACAACTGCAAACCAAGCAAGTTTAAGACTTGAATTAAAGCTGAGAAAGTAACAGATGTAGGAACCAAGAAAAATCAATCATATCCATACCTTTGTTCCTTTTTGTGTGATAAAATATCCTTGCAAGTACTGAAAAAATTTGTTCCTCAAACACAACTGAGCTGTATCAATGCTCAACCATTTGCATTCCCACCAAACGGAACCTGTATTAACAGCTGTTCATAAATTTTCTCATTCTGCCATAAAAAAGCAACCTGATTCAAAAATACACAGAAGATAAATAAGATTGGCTGAATCAACAATAAAAATCATATTTGTGCCAGAAAGAGCCAGAGGCAAACAACCTTGTGAAAGTTATCAGCAAGGTACAAGTAGTTAAACTTTTGTTACTTAATATGTGTGGCCAGAATAATAAGATTCATTAGCAGATCAGTAAATCTGTTGAAAATGCACATACTCACTACTAACCTTGACCCTTACTTATTGTGAGCACAGCTTCAAGTTGGCATTGGCAGAAAAGCAAAACATAACCCTGCAACAGTATTCTTTCCATTGCTATTTCTTAATACTTGAATGTAGTACTCAAGCGTGACCAATGATTCTGAAATGCTGGTGTCTGCAGCAGTAAAGTATTAACAGTTGTCATCAGGGATCTCAAATCCACAACCCTTCTCTCTAATGGAATTTTACTCATGCAGTTCCGTGCGCCTCTGAAATTCTAGAGTTAGGGGCTTTTTTTTTTAAGCATCATGCCAGTAGTACACAGTGTCTTATGGACACTGTATACAGAAGCAGTACATTTTTAAATGCAGATTGTTTTTCTGAAATATCCCAATACGTTGAAGTGCAACATGCAAGGGGATAAACAGCAACTAAGCTTTTAGTAAAACAGTCTCCTTTAAATTTGTATATATTTCTAACTCAAAATATTAATGAATGGTTAATAACCACCTAATTTACTCTTAAGTAACTTAGATCAACTTAGGGTGAAAAAAAAAATACAGCACAGACCTAATCTTGATTCATGTAATACAATTTTACTGTAATCACTTGAACCGGCAAAAGTCATCTTTTAAGCAGTACCATCTTTACTCAGCAGCTTTCTGATGTCAAAGAAAGTTTAAGGAAGATGCATTCTGCAATTTCTCTTTGCCAGTTTCAAAACACTTACCACTGTCATGACTGAATGCCATTTTTAAAAGGCACAAAAGCAACAATTTCAATTACTGCCAATAATTAAAATCACAATGAGGAAATTATATTGCAATACAGATGAGCCAGCACTGCCTCACAGAAAGGACACTATATTTATTAGAAAATTAGATTCTGGAAGTTTTCAACCTTCAGAGCACGCAGTTGCTTTTTAGAATAGTATCTTTAATTTTTATGAATGCTACAGATAAACCTGATTACATTTTCCCTTTAATGTCCTTTTTTGGTAATAATAAATTTCCTTACCTTTTCAGGTATCATTTTCCACTACTGATTTTATATACATTTCCAGCTTGTTTTTGGTACCTTCTTGATCTGTTTGAAATCAGTCATTTCGATTATACAATCTTTAAATTAGCTACATAAATTATTAGGTTCTACATTAGACCTCCCTTCCCTGCTACCACTAAATTTTGCTTATAAAGCAAAGGTCCTTTATAGCAGAGTACACAGAAATTGTATTTAAAGGCTGCTTTCGTACCTTTTGTCTAGTTAACAGAGAAACTAAAAAAAAGTCAATAGGATGTGACTTTCCTTTTGGCTTTCTAAATTTCCCTGGTTGGATTAATTCTTCCCACATTTATGAAGTCCTATACAGTTATATACCCTAACCAAAACAAACTATATGCTGAATAAACACAGAAACAGAAAAAAAGGCCACATTATCAGTCTCAGACAAAGGTGGCTCAAAACAGAAGGAAAATCATGCTTACTTTGCTACAGGTAAAGTGATTAGAATAGATCCATACTCCTGCTTATGACTGGAAAATTTGGGAATTCCTAGAAAAAATTCAGAAATCTCATGAGTTAACTGCCATGAGAATGGATAAGTCAATTTTTCTATGTCCATGCTCTATATAAATTCTGATAGTCCTCCAAGGATGCAAACCAGACAGGAGCCTGGGGACTACAGTGCATAACCTCGTCAGAAGAGACAAGCTTCAAAGTATCAGCCCACGCTGTTTTTACGTAAAAACAAAAGCAAGAAATCATCCAAAGCAGTTGGCATTCAGTGCTGTAGTCCAGTAGTTCCAATTACTTTTTAAACTATTTATAGAGTGTACTTCTACAAAAATGAGAGTTTGACTTTTCTATAGCAAGAAGTCAGTTAACTATACCTGATCAACACCAGGCTTCTCAGCTGAGGACTTGATTTCAGATTTTACCTTTATTAGTCTCTTTCAGAAATGGAAAAAGTGATTAATTTTAATGACATATGGAAGTCTGAAACTCTGATCATCTGGATTACCAGGCTGGAGTAATCATGCTCACATTGTTTAGTTTTTGGCTCATTTTGTGTTTTTGGCCTATTCTTTGTACAATCTTGTGTGCTGTACCTTCTTGTTTAGGTGGATTCATCATCATTATCTTATGAAAATTAGAACCAGAATTTTATGTTTTTCTGAAATGAAAACTGGGCTTCATTTCAGAAATTTCCACACATCTTAAATGACTGAACTGTTACTAAAACTTTTTTTTTTTTTTTTTTTAAGTGCAGAAGGGGAAGAATTTTTTTTATCATTTAGGCACTTGATGTTGACATACATTCCACCCTAGTGCCTCTCAAAAGCTTTGAAGACGCTATTTTTTTATATCTCATTCTACATCATATACTGCACAAGGCCTAGTCACTCCCATTCCCCCCAAGCATTCATGGGCTTGTAGAAAAAGATTTTCTCTCAATATCACTNTTTAAGATAAGTGTCTCCCCCCAACCCCCCAAGCTCATGCAATAGAGGATTCTCTTTGGCAGATACAGCAGGAGACATTCTCCAACTTTTTACATCCAACAGCTGACTATTCTGGAAGTTTTTGCCTTGCAGTATAGCAGTTCCTAGAAGTCTGTGTCCATAAAATGTTTACCTGTAAATCTTTTCATAGTAAGATAGGGTTCTACACCAAAGCCCCTAATTTACTGAATCCGTGCCAAGTTCTGCTTTGTTATTTTCTTTTGGTCACAGAGGAAGTACCGGGTAGACACGCTGCTGTACAATGAGTTCCAAGTTCTTCCAGCTTTTAAACAACTCTCAAAACAGGATTTAAGCTTAAACTGCTGAATCCAGAATCTCATTAACATGCTAAAATATCAGAACTTGGAACTCTCTGCAGCAAGTACCTATAAACACAAAGAACAATCACAGATACGTACCCTTCCTGTCCTCTAGCTGCATGTCTGTTTTTCCCTGCACCCTGAGTCAGTCAGCAGTGTCAGAAAAAGTCACACAGTCCCTGACTGTCCAATCATTTGTCTTTTTTTTTTTTTCTCTCCTCTTTAAATAAGGAACAAGTATGTACTAAAGTGCTTTATCTACATGAACCACATCAGTACATTATAGAAACAAAAAGTTCTAGTCCTGGTGGGAGTGGGGGAGGGAAGATTCTCATTTTACATACAAAATTCAGATTGCTTACAATCTAAGTGAAACAAGATTCAAGAGAATGTGTTCTCTCGTCTTTTTTTTCTCCTTTTTTCTGTAAAAAATAAAAAATAAAAGTGCAGTCAAATAGAAAATAAATGCAGTAGATGCAAGCAGAGTTGAGGCAGGCTGTTAGTGATAGTGTGCAAACGTGTGTCTTAGCAGTTCATCTGCAAACGGTCGCAGCTTGGCCTCGATAAAAATCCGTTTCAAGAAATCCCGAGCATGGTCTGAGACATGAGGTGGTAACTGGGGGTTCGTTGGCTGAGTGGCAATTTTAAAGATGGCAGCCATAGCTTCGAACTCTGCCCAAGGGGGCTTCTCAGTGAGCATTTCTACCACTGTACAACCTACGCTCCTGAAACAGAGGCAAAAGCAAAACAGCAGGTTACAACAGTCAGGCTCTTCTAGGAAAACGAGAATATTAGAGAGCTGCTAAAATACCACAGATGAGTGTTGTCCACTTAAGGCTCTAGAGCAACTTCAGTAAAAAAAACAGGATTTCATGCTCTTGTGATATAATTTTTAATCTCCAAGTTACACAAACCACTGCCTGCATCTTCACTGGGCAAAAAGCACCTACCAGAGTGAAGAAATATATATAAGACATATATATATTTTTTAAAGCCAACACTTATTGTATTATAACACTGACACTATTGAGATTCAGATCTAGCGCTCAGCAGGCCAGTAAAGCCAGGAACATTACAGAATCCTTAGACTTGAGCTCTTCAGACACATTCAGAACTTGAATGCACTTGAAAGCTTTCTTGCTCGTGACGTCCTAGTGGAAGTGCAAAGTAATCAGCAACACTCTACATTAACATAAGACAGAATATACTGCATAGCTCATCAGAAATGTGTATGTTATCAGTGAAGTATGGGTATAAGTATTTTTTTACTTCCATGTTATATTTTTGTGTGCTATTAAATGGTAGTATCTTCCTCTTTCAGCTAAAGATATTAGTATTGGCCAGATTGTCAGTGTTTAAAGAAAGATCATACATGATACCTGGGTACAAAAATTTGTACCCATTGAATTTAATGGGTACATATACATTTAAACCATTTTTGAAGGCAGAAAGCCGTGCATATGTCAAGAACAGCTCCATGAGACCTATAAGATCAATCTGTCAGGAATACATTAATGATATGGCCAAACTGATAGTTGGGAATAATTTCTGAATTCTCAAAAAATTTCTATGGTAGGATAGAGATTTATTTCCTCAATTCCTGCTGCTTAGTTAAGGAGTTATTCAACACAGAAGTTCAGCTTCAGTACTTGGTAATACTAACACNAAAAAAAAAAAAAAAAAAAAAAAAAAAAAAAAAAGTACTAACCTTGATACAAATGCTTCAAAGCTCAGCACACCAACTACCACAAATTTATAAGGCTGTTCCATAAGTACAGAAGGATAATTACTAGGTGATCTGTATGAGGCTAAATGAATTTCCATGACATGAAAATGTGGCTCTTGGCTGGAAAAAATGTGTCTCCTACTATTGTTTAAACATTCATATTCTTGTGTTCACAGATCACTTCCAATATAAGGAGTCTAATGGCTAAAACCATGCCACCTGGGCTTCTGTTATATTAGACTGTGATATTACACAGCCTATCACAAATATTCATCTTTGAAATGTGCCTTTCTATATTCATTCTTGACAGTTTAGCTCACAATAATGCTTTCTCCTACTCTTCTGTTTAAATTTGATAAATTCCTTCATATCCCTTCATGTTTTAAAGGACTGGTATTACATTTTATGTCCTGTATCAAAGATACTTTATCAATAAATGAAGTTCCAATAAGCAACGTATTAATGCATGGAACACTGATTAACTGACACTTCAAAGCTCCAGTGCAGCTTTCACTCAGTAGCTCGCCAGGATTCATAAAGTCTGGCGCTCCTAACTTCATGCAAGGTTGTCTAAAAGGATTCTTACAGGATCTCCAAATTCATGGCAACAGGAATTGACAACCCCAAAACTCCCAGATTTCATGTATTATTTTCTCCAAATATGACTATCAGTTCTCACACCTGTCACCTTAATTCAGCTTAAGCCCCAGAACAAAAAACATTCCAACTTCAGCTAGCAGCTGCATACCCATGAGAAAGAGACTATTCTAACAGTGCCTTTCAGCAAAAAAGTTCTTGACATACCAGATGTCTGCCTTTCTGCCATATCCTTCTCCACTAATAACCTCTGGACTCATCCAGTATGGAGTTCCTGTGACAGACTTCATTCCTGTACCAGACAGACAGATAGTCTGGAGTCGTTTGCTGGCACCAAAATCACCGAGTTTCACATTGCCTGCTGAATCTCGCAGAATATTTGCTCCTATAGGAAAGCAAACATCGCATTACATTCATGAAAAGCCCATTAAGACTTTGGCATGGAAAATAGTAACAAAAATTTGAGTTCACTGATACAATACCAGATTGGTCCTGTATTTCAAGCCAGAAAATTGACTTTCTCTGCCTATTCCAATCATTCTACTTTTGAGGTTCAGAAAATAATCACTTGCTCATGTTGTTTTGCATCCTAGAACTTTCTAAAGAAATTTCTACCACCTTTGTAGTCCCATACTGGCAAAATAAGCAACATGACAAATATGTTTTCATATAATAGAATTAAAAAGAAATGGGAAGTTTCCACAGCACTAAACATCTTTTGATACTACATTAAAGCAAAATCACAAACTATGTTATAAACACATTCAAAATAATTATCTTGCACAAGCATGCACAGATTGATAGCAATATCTCAATCTTTTGGAAAAAAAATGTTGATATAAAGCAACAGGAAAACCATGTAAAAGTTTTATGGACTAAAACGGCATTGTGTCCAGTCCACCTATTTTACACACAATTGATCTTATCACATATGCATAGCTTGCTTAGGCAGCACTTAAAAATCACCTATATCTATTTGCAAAAGATAAATATCTGTTCCATTAGCTTTCCTGGCTGGAAAATGGAAGAAGTCTGAATCATTTGCATCAGGCAAATCAGCTCTGCCAGTAAGTTCTTTCAACAGTGGAATGTGGGGTAATTTCTATATAACTTATAGAAACAAAACTGTGTGCAAGTAGTTTAGAGTCATGATGTCTCCCTTTGTGTGTTCCATCTATTTGCAATGAAGTGATCCTCTGATATATCAAGAGCTATTAATGCACACACACACACACACACACACACACACACACAATCAGACCTAAAAATTACGATTGCTTTGCAGACGTCTGTTTTAACTAGGGAAGCATTTTTAGAATGACAAGACAATATAAAGATGATTTCCTCCCCCACTGTTTAGAATGGTGAGGGAAAGCACAGAACTGTGCACAGTACTATGCCTATTACCTTTAATATCTCGATGGACAATCATGTTACTGTGCAAATAGTGAACTCCTTCCAAAATCTGCCGCGTGTATTTACGAGTCACATTCTCTGTGAGTGCGCCGTACGATTTTAGTTGGTCTTTGATAGAACCCTATGGCAAAAAAAAAAAAAAAAAAAAGTTAAACACTAACATTCTAACATTTGTGTAATCACAAATGGATTAACATGAAGACATTCGAAGTTGCAGGACTTCTCCACTACCTCCACTAAGAAAATCCTCAAACTAGAGCAAGCCATATACTGAAACATCAGACTATTAACTTCAAAACTATCAAATAATTTAATAGTGCCAGCCTGCTATATAGAGAAAGAGAACAGCATTCAACACCCTCTGAAGTGTTCAGAAGATTAGATGACAATACTTCATGTGGATCTGTATAGAACAGACAGACGCTATTTATTTAAGGAGAATGCGATATTCAGAAATACTGATCCTATGTTTTTGTAAGTATACATTTTAGTCAGCTCTGCTAGTCCGACTTGGTGAGAAAATGAAAATCTACAGTTTTCAGAACACAAAATAATCTTGATAAAATAGGAAAAGCAGAATAGTTCAGCTTGCACTCAAGTGTCACACAGAAGACAAATACCCAGATTATTCTTAATGCACTTACAACTACCTTAAGTACTCTTTCTCAAAAATTGATATGGTGACTATACAACAGTATAAGCTCAAGCGCAGCAGGAAGAAACATTACACTTAGGGAGATTCCAGAGTCATCCCCTAATACTGTCTTTACCAAGACACTGCTAGGTACTTCTTATGCCAAAAGCAAATGCATATGATTTTTGTACAAACAGCTGATTCTAAATACATGAAGAAGAGTAGTCAGTCTGCTGTAAGCACCTCCCAGTATTTCTCTTTGGCTATTGCTTTTGCTTAGGCATTTCTTTAGTATCTGCAGGCACTGCTACAAAGCTGTCTATTTGGGTGCACATCACACTGTGTAAAAATGATGGTTGAAGTGGGTTGGTTTTCTTGCTTACCCCAGGCATATATTCCATGAATATAGAGAGTGTTCTTTCTGGTGGATCTCTTAAAAAGCCGTAATACTGGACTATTCTTTCATGATGCAGATTTTTCAGTAACTGAATTTCACATTCAAGTGCATTTACTTCCTAAAAGGAAAAACAACAACAAAAGAAAGGCTTTCCACATTTGGTTTAATAACACGAAAAAACGTTTGGGTATTTTTTCTGCAGAACAATACGTACGTACTTAAGGGATACGTGAACTATATAACACTACTACTCTTGCAGTTTTTGCAAAATTATGGAATTAGATTGAGGGAAGGGAGAGAAGTGTTTGTTTTCTATAAATTGGCTTTGGGGTGATTTCATCTCATTCTTTCTCTTACTTTGAAGTTATATCCATGTCAGAACACAGCCAATATCAAGATGTGTGTCCACTTATGAATCACTATGCAATATATTCTAACCTACCAACTCAGGAGAAAAAAGAAAAGTGGTGTTAGGTCTACTAGAGTAACTAGCATTAACATTAACTTTTCCAATATATCATCATTTTGCTTAGGAAGGATGGATTAATACTGTAACTATGAAATGCATGAACAAATAAGGTGCTTTCACTAGTTACTTGAAATGGTTTACTTCCTATTTGTAAAATTTACTGCATATTACCTTTCAAAATACCCCAATTCAAATATTGATGGATTCCAGATTTTACCCAGCAGCCTCTCCTCAAAATTTACTTTTTAAACCTGTTTACTGATGAATATCTCCAGATTTCTGAAGTTAGAAGGAAAATGGATTTTTGACAGTGGCAGATGCACATTACAAAATGCTATGGCGAGGTTACAAAACTGTTTCTACAAGAGAGATCCTGCAGGGTTTTTTTTATATTTACCACTTGCAAAGCAAAAAAATCAGCTGTTTTCTTACATTTTTTTAAAGAAATAGCAGCAACAACTACACTAGAAATCTACAGCACAAATGATTCTTGGCTTTTCTGGATCCAACATCAGTAGTAAAGCAACTATAACTGTTAGCCACTCGGTTCCACAATAATGCTTATACCCCTTGTCCCCCAGGCCATGCTCTCCACAGTGTGGAGTGCAGTCCTAAAGCAGGAAAATTAATAATTCTTTTTCCATCCTGTAGAAAGCAGCAAGTACAATTGGGGGGAAAAAAAAAAAAAAAAGAAACGGAAGACTAACGCTAACTATGTTGTTTCTCTCTTAAATGTCCACTGTCTGAAGGACAAGCTCAATTTCAAAGAGATCATCAACTCTTAACAAAAGTTGTGCTCATCAGAGAGAAGTATTGCTAATAACAGTAACCAGCCCCAACACCCAAAGCCTTACCAAAAAAGCCCAACAACCAATACCCCAAACCTTAATAGCTTTCTACACCTAATCTGTTCCTAAAAAACAGACCAAAACACCTTTATGCAACATGAGTCTATAGTCTAGGGCTTAGCCCTAGCAGAAGCCCTTTACAGACTTCGTATTTTACATCACTTACCTTGCTGGTTTCTGGACTATCGGGATCAAACTGGACTTGTTTAACAGCAAGTTCTCTTCCAGTATCAGCATCATAGCATAGGTATACTCTACCAAATGCACCTTGTCCCAGTAGTTTACCAAGTCTCCAGTTAGTTGGAGCTCGTGGTGCTGAAAATATAAATGTTTTGTCTTTCAAATAAGCTTGTTATTCAACTGATCAACAAAAAAATGGAATATGCAAAAAAAACTTTCTTTTTAAAAAGTCTATGTTTTTTCATAACACAAAGACTGTGTTTCCTAATGTTCTTTATGTAATTTATAAAGATCAATAAGACTTCCTTTAAAATGCAAAACTATGAGTTAAATTCCAAAATTTCCAGTGCAGATATATAAGTGTATATATATATTTATATACTATCTATATCTGTATCTTATATCTATGTAAGTATATAGATATCATATATAAAGGAATTAGTAATAGCTAGTCTGAAAGAGACAAAGTATGTTAAGGAAATTTAGTAACACCAATAACTGAGAAATGATTAAAATGTATGAATCACAAAAGTCATCACAGAAGGTGCATTTGCTCCTGAAAAGGCACCATAAAACAACAACAACTAGAAACTACAGCTTACCAAAAAAGTTGATTAACATAAGCAAAAATAAAACTGTAATCCTCCTAATGCCTCCTGTGTAACACTTCTTGGGTTGTCAGTAATCTAATATATCATTTATTTATTGATTTGTTATCAGAGATGTAAACTCCTTATGAAAATTTACATGAAGGTTGGTACAATAAGCAAAGAAAAAACATATCTAGTTTTGACATGATTCACCTAGGGAGAAATTACCCCATGTATTATTTGAACTTGGCAGGCTGGGTACTTTGCTGCTGCAAATATCTCTGTGCAGGAGGAGCTGGGAGTGCTGGTGGGCAGGTTAGCTGTGTGGTGGCCAAAAAAGCTGGTGGTCTCCTGGGGTGCGTCAGGAGTTCACAAAATGCCTTAAACTTACAGCGACTGGGTGGGCTGATGTCCATGACTGACAAGGTCGGATTGTCGATGTCGCTTCCTCTTCTCCTCATTCTGTTATCTTCATATTCTGGCGTGAAGACGCTGCTCCCGCTGCTCGTGCTCAGCGAGTGATCAGTGGGACTGAAGCTAACGGGTGAGCGGAAGGTGTTGCCCTGAGTCCTTCTGGCTCTTGGAAAAGTTTTACGGCCTTCAATGACATACAACAGCATGATGTTAACACCATAAAAAATAACTACTATGCAAATATGTGTGTATACACTTAATAAATTGCACCTAATTCAAATCTTCCACAACATATGATATGATGTAATGATCATGGAATTTACTGGTTCAACTTCCCAACTAGATGAAAACAGGCGTTTATCACGGATACAGCTGAGTACCAGATTGAATCATAAGGTGCATTAAGGGACCAAAATTAGGAGCAATTAAGTTTCAGAACAAATCCACAAACTCCCTCCCCTCCTTTTTTATATACTGATGGCTTCAGAGTTGCTTCGATTTTTATTGCTCTATTACAATGTACAAACTCCTGATAAAAAGAGAAGGGTCATGTTTACATTCCAGTGATAAGCAGGCTGCCATCTTCACCCTATGAAGGCATAGGCACTGAAAGCAGACAAATTATCTAGAGTAAGAATCAACAGAATGACCACTTAAAAACACTCCACAGATGATTCAAAGATGATTAGAACACTAGAAGAAAAAAAGGACATTGATCGTCAAAGAGGTTAATTATAACTAGATGCTTAAGAGAGGTTAATTAAGAACTCTTACCATCATTGTAATCTTGCTGATGATATGAAATATGATACCGACGGGGATAAGTCCCACCCTTTCCAAATTTCTCAAATATTGGGATATCATACTCGACTAGAAAATAAAAAGAAAACATATTTCAAAATTAAAAACATAATGAAAGCACACGGAATAAATCATTTTTGTGTTTTAAGTCTCAATATCAGAAATATATCAGAGGACACGTTTCAGAGTGAAGTGTCACCCAAAAGAGAGTAGTCTGTGGATTTGCTCTATGATAACAAATCCAAAAAAAAAGGATATTCATCCAAAAATTCTAAAGTATCTCAAGGATTCAGTAGTTCAAGTGCCGTCTCTAATCTCTCACTCAAGTGTATCAGAGGACTGCAGCATGGCTAGTAACTCCAACTTTTTAAATTATTTATAGGGAAATTCTGGGAAATTACAAATCACTAGCAAGAAAATTGGCACCAACTATTACAAAGAATAAAATGAAATGATGCATATATATGATGTACTGGCACAGAGTCAATGCAGCCTGAGCTACTAAAACAGTTAATAGAGCCTCCTTTAAAAACCTACAGAAGAGAATTCCCATCACTGACAAACATGGCTATCCTGCACCAGGCAGCAGCACCCAGAACACTCTTCTAGGATCTTATTTAAAAACTTAGCATGACGAATAAACACAAACAGGCTAAAGAAAGATTATCAGAAATCAGTTTGCTTTTGGTATTCCCCCACTTTTTGGTGTTTATCCCTACAAAGTAAATGTTACTTGAACATAGTTTTTTAAAAGTGATGTAGTCTGATAAGCCCTTTACATTACAATCATGTAATTATGTGAGTAAAGTTCCATAAGCAAAAAGCCTTAAAACATACGAATATCAAAAAAAAACTACAAATAAAACACCCTAGATTCACTGCAAACCAATTATTGTTCAGTAGTCTAATTTTATTTCAAAGCATGTCCACAAAAGACATCTCAAAGCACTTTCAAGGTTACTCATTGCAGTTGGTATCCTAAATCACGCACAACAATTTGGATTCATGCCAGAGTATGGTATGAAAACAACATTAGTGATGATGATTGATTAATTTATAGGCCCAGCACACAGTCCTCCTTCCATCTTTTACTTTGCAGTATTTTCCATTATAGCAATCATGAGCACTGAAAAATGATTCTCATTTCACAGAGGAGAAAATGGAGCCTCTAACATGAAATAAATTAACCAAGGTTATGCAGTAATTCAGGGACAGACATTACAGTCCAGCCTGACTCACAGTTGTGTGCCATCACCCACTGCATCACTTGCTGCTTTCAGAGAGGCAAGTTTCTTAAATTATACCCACTAGTAGCAGTGTGATACATGGGATGATCTAAGAGGAAGAGCTTTCAAGGAAAGATTCTGATCCTTCATAGCATCTTCTATAGCGTGTGACAGATATTTGGACTGCCTAATACCATATTGCATTTGTGTAATATGTTACCTCTCCCTGCAAACTTTCCCTCTAAACCCTATTATTTGCAAGAAAATACATTTTAGAAAGCCAATATGTTCTGTCATTTTGCCTACCTGAGAACTCCTGATGATTATCTGGGTAGCTCTGTGCTCTTGGCATCCGAGATTTGGGGTAGTTGTCTCTACAAGTGTAAAAATATACAGTATCTAAAAACTGCTGCTAATCTAATGAGTTACTCAGAGCATTTATTCTTAGTGTCCAATTACTTATTAAATAAGTTCAGTGCTGTTCAAGTTGCCACAATTGTTTACAGACCCTGAATGTAAGTTAAAAAAAAAAAAAAAAATCTAGTTAGCATCACTAATAATGGAAGATCAGTAAGAATGGAAAAGCTTACTTTTTCAACTACGCATTTTAATAAAGCAGACTGTGTCAGTGAGCAATAAAAACAGGAGTTATCACACGTGAAGTCACTTACTAGCATTACTGTTTTTAACGCCTTCATAGCTAAATACCTAGATTTCTACATGGGCAAAATCTCTTACACAGCATTCAAAAATTTTTGACAAAGCTTAACCAAGAAAATACTGAACCTTTCAACATTTCTCAAAGCATTTCTTCTTCTCTCTCTCTGAAACTCACAGGATTAAAAGAGCAACTTTACTGAGTTACAGAATGATGAAGAATTTTTGTCTTCCTGTGCGATCATTTTTTTTTTTTTTTTT
>VZSV01000018.1:5205206-5225148 GCA_013398735.1 Nothocercus julius | reverse complement strand
TTTTGTTTGTTTTTGTTTTTTTTCCTAGGTAACAGAAGTTAAACAGAGTCACAAAACCTATACACAGGTTGCTTATATCTGTAAATGTCAAAAGCCTGTAACATTTAAAAATGTATACTAATAGCAAGCCTATTCTAATTACCATAGCCATTGATATACAAGTTTTTACCTCCAAACTAATTAAATACAAATATTTGCTTTTTATTTAAGCATCCTTAGAAGAAGAAAGTTTCCTTCATATAACAGTATCTTAAAAAATGTAAATCCAATCTGGCTGCTCGTTGCTAAGGATCACAATACAAAAGCAAGACTGGCAAAATTTAATAAGAGTTATATACACTGTTGTAGGATCTGACACCAAAAGTTCTGTGTTTCAAGTTCAAACTTTAAATCTCTTTTCAATGAGTTAGCAATCAATTAAGTTTCAATATACTTTTCTAAATGTTCTGTAACTTACAAAAAAATTGGAAAGGGTCAGTAAAATTTGTCATTGAACAGTTAACATATGTTAAAGCTGGTACAATAAACAATCTAGTAAAATAGACAATGAAACTAAAGTAATTCTTACCCATCTAAAGGACTGTCAAGTGAGGGACAGCTTCCCGAACCAGAATTTTCAGGACTACTCAAAGACAATGGATCCAGCATCTAATAAACAATAGACACCAACAGGTTCATGGATTGGTTTATTTGAAATTCTTTAAGAGCCTAGCTTTGAAACTGTTAATAAAACAAATCAGAAACTGTATTAATTGTAAAAGCCAACAAAAAGTTAGCTGTTAGTTAGTTCCTGTGCTTAAACCCTGCTGACAGCTAAGTGACACTTACATGACATGTTATATACATTTCTTAAATACTTTGGAGTGAATGACAACCTGCATCTCATCTGTCTAACCATTCAGTGACCAAGAACTACTTTGCGCAGACCAAGAGCAATCATGTTCTCTGAATGAATCTGGGAAGTTCAAAGATTCAGGCTTTATTCCCAGCTTGGCCATTTACATTGTGCAACAAGTTGCACAATCTCTTTGCCCCTATTTTTATTCTATCATCTGTCTCTCATTTACTCAACTCATAAAAACCACTGCCTGTTGCCATTTGTGAACAAAGTGCCAAAGTCAACAAGAACTTGAAATGATTTGGGTACGCAGCACCAGTATGTTTTTTTCTTAAAATATTATTTTCTCCATTGCTTGACTGTTTTTAAGGGTAATATTGCTATTTGGAGAGCAAGACTTTTATATATGCTAAGTAAGCTAATACACTGCCATCAGGGCACATGGGTCAGAGGAAGAATATACCATGCATTTGGGACCCTCACTCAAAAATCCTATCTGTGGAAAGGACTTCAGAGGTTATTTAAACCAGACTCATCTCCACCCCCTACCTCCTCCCCAAAACACAGTCATCTGAGTCCAGATAACTTTGTACAGATGCTTGTCCAATCTATTCTTTAAAACCTCCTTTGATATAGATTACTGGTGGAAGTTGTGGAACAAATCTTGTTTAAGCTTTCTTCTAATGAGAAGGATACTTTTCTGTGCTTTCTAACCTAGACACTTCTTGCTGTAATTTATACCTATTGCTAGCTCAATCATGAAAATGAAAAACAATATTATTTTTCTCACTCTAGCAACCTATTTAAATATTTGAAGACTTTGAGACAAACGAGGTCCTGTAAGCCTAAGCAATGATCATTATTTTAATCTCTTATAGATCATGTGTTCTACATCTCTTTTGTTATTTCTTATGTTCTGTCTAATAATTTCATAGCCTTCTTGAAGAACACTGCTGAAATGCAGGCAAAGTAATCCAGCTGAGGTTTTAATGTCGTACAGTGACTCAGTGGCGCCCTATAACAACACTATAACAACACCAGATTTTTATTGTTTTCTCCAAGTGTTGCAGCCATTCTGCAAGCTTTTCCAACAGAACAATGGCTAGTATTTCATCAATCTTATTCATAAAGAACTTGAATTTTAGAAAGTCATATACCTACCTGATCCATACTTTCTGGAATGAATTCTCCTTCACTGTTGATACTGGTAAAGGACCCGTTTCGGGCAACTTGATGCAGCTCATCTGGAATGTATCCTGGGGGAGGTGAACTCCTATCACGAGTATTAGAGCCTTTTGAAAGAAAAAGGGGAGTAGAAATCTCTTCACTAATACAAAAAGCATTTATTCAAGTGCTCCTTAGGCCCCTAACATCATACCAACTTGAAAACATGAAAAAAGTTTATACCTCTACTGAAAAAGTATGTTAAAGTTTGCACACAGAGATCAAAAAATATGAAATTCTCATATCCATCAAAAAGATAACGCCAGAAACAGATTTGTTTTGGTAACTCATTCCTGTATTCAGAAATAAATAGTAGTACTAACATTAACTTTTCAGCATATGAAGATATGCTAGAAAAGAATCACAGAATTTAGACGAGCAAAGGAAATGTAAGATTAATTTATCAGTTATCTCAAACAACTCTACATATATTTATTGCCTTCTGGATTTTAATTTTCCAAACTATGCACTGAAACCATCTTTGATTCTTAAAAGCAGAATTCTACTGCTATAAAATTTTAGAGCGCAGACTCCGAGGTATCAAGAGTCATTGATGAGCAAGAAAGATACAAACAATCTGTATCAAGAGCAAAAAACATCACACAAGAAGTTCTTACAATTAAAGGCTTTGGAACTTATATCTCACCTATTACAGAAGGGCACCTTTTTCTTTCTGTTGCACCAAACACTGTATTATCTAAATCTTCCAGTGAGGGCAAGGGTTCCACATTATTTACACTGGGTGACTAAAAACAAATATATATTACAAACTGAGATTTGCGTTTTATACTCCTGACAATAAAGATACTTCATACATTGGTAAAAGCTTCATGTAAAGCATCTTTTTTTTCAAACAGATGAAAGAAAGCTAGACAATTTATATCCAAATTTATATATTTTGGCAGCTCCTTCTTATAAGGCAATTCTTCATTACGTATTATTATTCAGAAACCTATCAGTACCATGACTATGGCATGTTAAATAATACCATAATAGTGTTATTAGGCCTGCAGATCACCACTGCTGCTTTATCCAGCATTTACCTTTCCAAAGGAGTGACACCTGAAATCTCACTGAAAGGGAGGTTCAAAACAGCAACTGTTCAAATTCCCCATGCACTTCTCAAATTTCTATCTCATCATTCTAATAAAAAAACCAAACAAGCAAAAAAAAAAAAAAAAACAAGCAAACCCAATCTCTAATATTTTCAACCAGAAAACTGTCATTTTTAACAGAGGAGATAAATTACATTTTCAACAGAAAATTGAGCATAGAAACACATTCAGGATGCCGAATCATACCTGTGTATTTCCATGTATTACAAGCAATATCTTGAGACTCTTCATGTGAACACTACGGTCAAGCAGCTCAACAGCTTTGTCTAGGTCATCCTGTGTGGTTAACGGAATCACAAGCTACAGAGAAAGAGAGAGGGAGGAAAAAAAGCATTTTAAGCAGGATGGATACAAGAAAAAGTCAAGAGCAAGGGAAGAAATGAATTGATGCTATCTTTCCTTTCATTCTAAATAATTTGAATATAACATTTATTAATGGTGTGTCAAGTTACCACCAACTGATTAGAGGGAAGAAAAAAAAAAAAAATCTAGAGGAGAATCTTAATTCTGCCTACAAAGGCCACTGCATTGTGGAACAAGCCTTTACAATGAGGAAATAATTGTGTTGCATGCACAGCTTAATTTTCCACAATTTCAGAAAAGCATGCCTCAAGATATTTTTCATCTTCCAAATTACTGCAAGCATATGAAAAGTAGGCATAAAAATAAATCCTATCTTCTATACCGTAAAGCATTTTTTTTCTATTACACAATACATACTACAACCATATTTGTCTGAAGGAATATTATTTACATAATTTCTCCACTGAAAAGCAGAATTTGTTAAGGAAGGGTATCAGGCATGATGTGAGCCCCATGGAACAAACACAGCCTATACTAGAACTAACTTAGCTCTAATTAATTAGAATCAACTTGGCCTATATGTTTCTTCAGAACAGGTATTACATGAAGTTAAAATGCACTTGAGATTCGAGTTCTACAGTGATCACTGTAAATTACAACTGATGCTTGTAATAAAGGAAAAGCATAATACATTGAAAGAATCCATTCTATCTGTAAACAAGTAGTCTCAATGATACTCCAGTATAACGAGAGATGAACTACAGTACTTTTTTAGGCCAAAAGTAAAATCATATTGAGAGTTTTAGGGACAAGTCAAGAACGACATCAAAATAGGTACTGTGTAAATCAAATTTACCTCGAAAGACTTCCTCATGGCTAGAAACAAACAGATGGGAAGGAGAGAGGAAGGTCTTGATAACTCGAAATGAGCAAACTCTTCATTTTGTGCTGCAGTTTAAGGTTAATAGCAGGTTATTACCAGCACACTTCTTAAATGTGATGGAATGATTTTCCAATTGGGGCAGAAGATAACAAGCAGAAAACCTGCTCAAATGCCTAAGTAGCTGTTAGGGAAAGGCACTGAGGCTAAGCATCATAAATGCCCATTTCCTCTGACCTTCCCAATCTCCAAAAACCTTCTGTAGGAATTTTTCATCTTGACAATCAGTTTCACATAAGTGTCTGCTAAGGTAATTAGTAACCAACAAACAGCAATTACAGGAATCTTCTTCAGCAAAGATACAGATTAAGTGAAGTAATTATACCACACATAACTAAGTGTCCAAATCCTTCAAGCATTTTGCTGACTCAAGGCCAAAACCAGACCGAGCTCCTAAGAAGTGATCCCACATCCCTAAACACATTTTCTATTACCAATCCCATCTACACTTCAAAAGGAAAGCTGGAAGTCATCTCAATCAGACATAACTGGTTTGACGCCAAGAAGCCTTTGCCAACCAGACACTTTAAGAACAGTTGAGTCTAGTTCTCCAATGTAATGTTACAAAACAGTATTTTTGCAATTTCCTAGTAACGGTAATCTTCAAAGATCAATGTACAAGAGATAAATGCTACTTCCAATTTACAAACAAACAAAAAAAGCTCAAAAACTTTCCCAAAAGCTACACACACACACACACACACACACACAAAAGAAAAAACGACAGAGCAGGAAGAGAATTTTTTTCATTCCCAATCAAGTCTGAGACTTGCTCTATTAACCTATGACTCTCCCCATAAAACACTCAATGCATCTCCTGTCGCATCTCCTGTCTATACTAATTTAGACCAACATACGTTTGAGGGAACACACATTAGAAATCTGGGCTTTTGTGACAGAATTAAGCTTCACGTTAGAACTAGTCCACACTGCTATGGAGAACAGATCCCTATCCTGAAATAATCAGCATACAAGACATTGAGAATTTACAACACACAGAATATTACCTCATTATTGCTGTAATGCAAATCCATAGTCTGCCCAAAAGCAACTTTAGCTTTAGTTGCAAGATCTTCTAACTTGACAGGCCTGGAAAACTGCAGGATCCTGAAAAATAATTTTAATTGTAGAGAATTTTTGTCCATTACTTAAGAGAAGCTTATAATTCAATACTTATGAATATTCTCAGAATTAGATTATTATAAATAAACAATCTCTTCATTGTCCTCTGTATTTCTATTCATTAAAGAGAGAAAAACAGTGAAAGAATTAGAAATGATAGCCAAGCATAGAATCAAGTCCAATAACTATTTCATTTGCTTGGATACTGTCTTCTTTTCCAAGCTAATGCTTTGCATGTATCTATTCTACAGGCAAATTCTTAGAAACTTCTAAAACTTTCTATTTCAGAAAATAGAAGTAAAATCCTGGAATTATTCCTGAAGCCTTCATTTTTGCATGGCCAGCCAACCTTCATATCTGAACTAAATATCCTAATCTTTACAATAAATTACATAAATTTCTAAATCCATCCACACTGACTGTGGTTCTTTAAATATGTTCCCACAAAAATGACGCAACTGTAGGATAACGACCCAAACTTTCTGTTAACTGAATGTCTCTCCGAACCAAAAGATCCAAAGGTCTAAAACAGATCCTCACTACAGTAAACAATTCTGTTATTTCAAGAACATCATCATTTAAACAAAAAAAGTTCTTAAAGTTTAAGTTACAAAGCTAGTGAGACAGATTCCACTTGCACATTCAAGGAGGAAACAACGCTCAGACTTTGTGAAGCCGTGAAATTAGCAAAGGCTGTCAGTCCCTTTGATCGGTGTTTTAATTGGTACACTTCTTAGGGAACAATACCTTCTCATCAAAATAAGGCTAGAAGCTACTTCACTTCCAATTATTACAAAGATATCAGTTTTCACTACAGTTAACTGTTTGTTTTACAGGTCTGGAACTCTGCCCAGTAGAGTGCATGATCCTTGGAACACAGCACCACGTTCACCATTCAAACTCCAGGATCACTTCTCTTTTCCACTTCCCCTTTTAAAAAGCTAGTGAGAAAGCAATTGCCTAACTTATCTTTTCTTGCATCATTTCATTATTTTATCTTTAGATATATGTGCTTAGGCAACAAAAGCACTAGAGCTCATGCTGAGCAATGTGCATGGTCTGCCCAGTATCCCTGGACAAGGAGATTCAAGGTACTTTGGACAGCTCTGAACAGAGTTAGGCTTACCAGCACCCAATAATAGCCATTTAATGCACTTACTTCATGCCTGTATTCCTATTGGATCTTTTAGGTTAACCCACTCTGAAAATGCATCATATGCATTTTTGATATGCTACAGAAGTATTCTTCTAGTGCAGACTCAGAGTGAATAAACAATAGCTTTCCATTTTAAATTCATACTTCTGCTTATTTCACAATAAATCCCTAGGTAGAGAAATCCTTAAGCTTAAAAGCTTTTGTAAAGAATCATTTATTCCGCATTAATTATAACACTCAACTGTTTACGCACTGTTACATGTGATGTTCAGAAGAGTGATAGAAAGATGCTGAGGAATGCTAATGGTTAGTGAACTTACTGCTCCTTTCTAATTCCTGTAAAGAGAGGGCACATGTTGCAACCACCATGAATGCACACTGATCTATTGCACATCCTTAAGGATTACAACAAGAAGTACAAGTTTCATTGTGAAGCAATTCTTACGAGGTTTACATTTCAATTAACAAATAATGTGATCAGGATTTTATTTCTCTTAATTATTTTCAGAGATTTTTAATTCATATTCATTTCTCAGTAGGTACAATAAAAGCTTATGCTTTCAGAAAGAGGCAAAGAGACAAAACGAGCTGTCTGCAAACCAGCTCTGCGTGGAATTGAAAGCGAAGGTGAAAGGTTGTGAGCAGCCATCAGAGCAGAGGTGTACAGAGATATTAGTACACTACAAGCACACACAATGTTCACCTCTCAAAGCACAAGATGAAAATAAATTTAAAATACCTATCTGAACAATCTTGTTAGAAACTCTATACAGTTCTCAGATTGGGTTCTCCAAAGCATAATTCACTACCGAGCTGAAAGACCTAGGTTTCTTACTCCAGTGTTAGAATAACAATATATTAGTACGCACTTAGATGCAATGGAAAAAATAATAAAATTAATATGAATATCATTTAACTATTACCTGTTTAATAATAAATTATTTGATTAATACCAATACTAATATTTAATGTTAACTATATTAATAATTTAATTAAAAGATAATTTCTGTATTCACACATTACCTTTTTTCACCTCGATGTTCAAATTTGACTCTAACATCATTCTGGAATAAAAGAGACAAAGAAACCACAACAGTTACCACCTCTTCTAAGCAAAGCAATGATTCAATAATCCTAGGCCACAAACATAGTCTTTAGGCAGCTGTCCTCTTCCTGATTTACCAAACATTTTGACTAAATCTCTCTGCTGAGGTATCAGACAGAATCTTAAATTAGGAACAGAGGACAATTATTCTCATTCTTTTACATGTTAAGTTATACAGTTTAATATTTTTCATTATTTTGTTCCCCAATCTTTTTATTTCAAGAGCTGAACAATATAGGCACATTTCCAATGCACAAAAGAGCTTTTTTTTTCCCCTGACTACATTATTTTTAATTTATATTTAGAAAGCAAGCTGAAGAGATTAGATTTTTTTTTGAGATACAAGGACCTTTTTTTCAAGCACATGTTTTAAAATACTTGTAACAGTAGCTCCCTCCAGCCAGCAAACATTCCTAAGACAAGATATTGGGTACTATTTAGTGAATGTACTGTTCCAATTTTTGCAAGATTACACATAAATGAGTAACAACGCACAAACATAATAGCCCAAAATATTAACTGCCAAATTTAAAACCATCTGCACATTTCTTGACATACGATTTGTTTCCCTTCAAAATTTAATGATACTCAAAAAAAAAAAAAACCACACACCACCACTCATCTACTAATCTTCTATATTCCTATGGGTTGTCTCCTTGTCACTTAATCTTAAAAGGAAAGCTAACAAGAAAAAATACAGCCGGCATACTCTCTCAAATATAGTTTCGGCTAGTTTGCACTCCATCAGTGCAAGTGTTCACTGTTTTTCCAATTGTCTTTAGTATTAACAGAAAGAGAAAAAAAATTGCAACCGAAAAGAATTCGCATTTCTAACATACGAACAAACAAACAAACAATCAACCCAGACCTTCCCCACATGCCTCAAAGATGCAGTGAAGGAATTTAAATTATTTTCTGCTGCTGTGCTGACATCCTTTAATATAACATAGTTGACAAGTAAGGAAACTGTAAAATTCATATCAAATGAAATATGCTAGCACATCCTTGGTATTTTAATATAAAACCTAGCAGTAGGTCAATGAAAAAAAATCCTATATACATGTAAAATTGAAGATTATAACATTATTTTATGAGGATTAGAGTCATATAAGCATACACTATGATTTGTCCTGAAATTCTGCTGTTTCATTTTGCTCAATTTAAGAACATGAACAAAGAAAATGGCAGCACACGTGGGAGACTGTAATAACTCATTTTGCTATGCTCACTGGTCTGGCAAAGAGAATAACCTGGGAAGGCACAGCAGGACATACAATGTTGAATAGGTTAGTAAGATTATTAAAAGATTACCTGTTTTTTAGGTGATGATGACTTTGGTTTTCCGGATTCTTGCTGGGGCAATACAGGACGACTGGCCTTATGAAGCACAGCCAAATCCTGCATGATTGAATTCAAAGCTTGCTGCTCATCTACTCAGAAAACCGAGGTGGAGAAAAACAACAACAACAAAACAAACAAAAAAAAAAGTTACAGGGCCTGCTACACTTAAAGCAATTATTATTTTACTATTAAGCAGCCAACACTGTAAAATCTAAAGGTATTAGACTTTAAAACATAATTGTCAATCAAAAAAATACTGCCATGCTGCAATCAAATATGTAATCATAAGCAGGGACTATGGAAATGAACAGTTAAAGTAGCAAAAAAAGGTAACTTTGAAAAAGTGTGGTTATAAAAAAGATTGACAGTTTTTCCCTAGTTCTACAGAACTGCAGTCTGTATTACATAGAAGAAAAAAAGCTTCATGTACTCCATTTCAAATAAAGCCCAAACTATATGAAGGAAAAATTATGAGACTCTAAGTAGCAATATTATTTTTTCTTCTAGTTCAAAACATAAAGGAAAAAAAATGAAAGACTATTTTGAGCATCATTTCTCTTCTGTCTTGAATAGCTAGCCTCAAGCACACAGGAAGCCTCGTTACAGGAACTTTCAGAGGAGCATCTCCACTCCTTAAAACAGTACAGCAGCTAAGTACTCAAATGTCTGCATATCCATCACTGTAAACAAAAGGTATTTGGCATTCTTACTTTGTGTTAATTCCTTGTCACAACAGCAGTACTATCATCAACTATATAATCTAGAACACTGACTAACAATTTATCTACAAAGCTGTTAAGCACCCATCCTCAGGCTGCTTGCTAGCAGGATTGTAGAATAACTAAATTTTCTGACTTACTAAGATCAGTATTCCTCACACGAGAGACTCAGAAAAACTCAGCATAATTATTAGCATACAAACACACCAGGTATTCAGTGAAGATGGGAGAATTTCTTGACACTTTGTTCAAATACAAGCAAATATCAGGAAATCATCATCAAATTATCAAATCAGGAAATAAGAGTTTGGGGAATTTCAGTCTTCTAATTTAATAGACCAGCAAGTTGGTCTGAAAATTCACTTTGATCACCAGTCACACTGTCAGAATTCATAACTAGGATATGTAAATCACTAAAGGCAGGTTTGACTAGAAGACTGACAGCATTCTTGCAGCTGACAGTTACATCTTCCCCACAACACAATATACTTTAAAACTTGCCACATCTGAAAGGGCTCACTTATTTTATTGTGTTCCAGTGCTGGGTGAGAAAAATCTTTTTTTTCTTTTTTTCCCCCCAGCATTCACTAACAGCTCACTTGATACAAAGGCAAACACTGCACTGCAATAAACTTACTTCATAACTTCACTGAATATCCAGCACAACTCAAAGCTATCAAAGTTAGAAAATGCTGAAGAATATCACAAATCTAAGTAGTACTTCCTAGATTCAGCTACCTTATAATAAGTTAAAAAGAGATAAAAGTTACACAGAAAGACAGTATTTTTGAGTGAGCATCACTGAGGGAAGACAGGACTGACATTTGCATCTCATTAAAAAGCATATACATTTTCAAAACTTGAGATAAAATTTTTAAGAAACACGATACGGACTTAGAGAAATACAGCTCAAGCATCTAGAGAGTTCCAGCTTTTTGCACAGCAATGTCAGGGCAATATAGCAATACTTTTGAATATACAGATTTAGATTTTTTTTTTAATTGTCATAATTCAGATCACAGTAAGTATTGCTCAGTACCCTAATACCCATGACTTTCCATTTTTCATACTAGGAAATATCTAGGGAACAGTGTTATAATCCAGTGGGACATATGTACAATATTTTAGGTTTAACAAAGCAGCTGAACACTACTTTTCATGTAGACATTACATTGAGTTACACAGCCAGAATACGCATTTCCTAAGGATGTATAAAGAAGGCATTAGACAAATGTTTTTGCTTTTCACTAGGAAGGACATGCAACAGAATTAATTTTTTATATAAGATACGTGCACAACACTCACCCATAATGGCAGCAAGCCTGAAAATCTGAACTTCAGGGAAATGGATGCCCCGTTACCATTGTTTTATATCCTAAAATGCAAAAACAGAATTATTGAAGTCATCAAAATAATGCAAGACAGTCAAATCTTCACTGTCGAGTGGCAGTTCATCTGATACTCTGCATATCAGATAAACTACAGATAACATATGCAGATATGACATGTGGAAAAGCAAACATTGTCCCCAAAGCCTCTCTGGGTTCGGAGAAACGTATTTCTGTACATCTATGTATATGTGTATTTATACACATACACACACACACTTTCAGAAGACTCAAAGCATGAAGCAAATGTTCTGGTAGACTCGAGCTGACTTTAGTCTCTATCTAGACGCCCAAATCATGCTTACTAGCTTTATTAGCCATATTGCTATATTACTAGGTATTTAAAATGCAATTTGTTTTCACAGGTTCCTTTATTCAGGAAACATGACCTAAATCTAGAGGCATCAACATTTCCTGTTGATACACATTAAAATCATTAGAAATTTGTACCATTTTTCCCCACCATACAAGAGCATTACCAGATTATTCCAGCACACCTTGGGCAAGAAAAAGGCTCAGCAGAAATTAAGATAAATCCATTTTTAACATGCATACAGTAATTTATTAGTATAGCTACATATGAATTTCCCCAAAAAAGAAGAAATATAAGGGGCACAGTTATGAAGACCGAGTGTATCAGGGTACCTTCAATACCATTCAATGGAGAAAAAAAAAATTGATTAAAAATAATCCTAATTACCTTTCTCTAGAATATTATTACGGAGCTTAACAGCAGAAACCTGAAGACATATGACAGACATGGAGATTTCTTTGTAAGACAGACTCCCAGAAGAATTCAGATGTATAACTCAAGAACATAGAAGGAAACTTTTTTTTTTTTTTTTTTTTTTTTTTTTGCCACAGCAAATGAAACAAAGTCAGGAGGAAAGTAAATTATGTGGCCCATAACCTAGCTGTTCAAACTGTGCCAATTGTCCATATGCATATACTCTCCCTATAATAAATGCAATAGCTTTAAGCTACCTTATTTACTGAGCTAAAAGAATATGGGCAGATAAAGAGTCTCTCACATCTTATTCACATAAAAACAAAAAACAAACAAGAACACACACATACACACATTAAGACTATCTGGCCTTATACAGTGAGGGAAGAAAGCAAGCAAAGCAGGAACTCTTAAGACACAAATATCTGGTTCAGTGGGTTTAGTTCTGTGGGATACTACAATATCTCACCTGGAAAAATAAAATGGTTCCTACAACATTCAGATTCATAACAGAAGTGCAAAGTTCTGAGAGTCAAATTAGCCACAGGTAACCAGGAGAGCCCTAAATAAATCATGACAGCAGCAGCAGTGTCTGAGCACACAAGAACACAAGCCAGTTTTCATGGGGTCTTGTACGTTAAAAATAGTCAAAAAGACAAAGCAGCATAAGCAGTGTCTTAGCCCAATTTCATGACTATGCATAACTACACCGAAAGGTGCCTTGCAGAGCTCAAGTCCACCAACCTATTTCTCAAATCCACTAACCTAAGAGGAACAAGAATCTTAAGGATATTAATTCACTACATTTTTTTCACCTAAATGTTTCAGCCAGAAGATGCAGAATCATAATTCATGTTCTCACATCATAGTAAAATAATGTGGTCCAAATGCAATGAGAAAAAAAAACAACAATTATTTCAAACACAGTTAAAGGTATAATTAGAAATTATATCGTATGAGACAAGAGTCACCCCCCCACTTTTTTTTTTTTTTTTTTTTTTTTAACTGTAGAAATGGTTATTCAGAATATGAAATAAGATTGTTACAACTTATTTCCTGTGGAGGAAAAAGAGCCAGACAAAATGATTTTCATCTCAGAAATGCTACTTCTAAAGAATCAGATTCTTACTTTTGTACAAGACAAGGCTGGAAGAAAATCACTTAATTACTTAAAATCAAATAAGAAATAGGTTTTTTTCTGCATTTGTTTCCTAGTATGTGTATAGAGAAATATGTTCTAGAATTTTCTTTTTTTCTTTTTACCTGAGAGAAGGGCAGGTAGCTCAATTTCCTTCTTTTCTGTGAAGCTGGATAACCACATGACCATATTTTACACAGCACCAGTCACCAAGTACCAGTACCAAAGATGCCAGGCCAGGAAACACTGAACTGGTTTAGCTCTTTACTCACAGCAAAAATTCTGCCTAAACCATTCCCCATGAACTGCCTTGAGACAGTCCATGCCCTTGAGCTAAATGCAATTCTAACAAAACTGAAAAAATGACACACTTTTTTTTCAAAATGCCTAATACATGCATATCTAGAATGACTGAGTTATCTCAACAATAGAGCTTTAAAAGGCCAGTGACAAGACTTTAAAGCTTCCTAAGACTAACACAGGATAATTGCTTAACGGAAAATCCTGTCTCTAACACGAGGAAACAGGACTTCATCTTGTCAGACAAGAATTAGTATTTGAACAAAAATAAGATTGTTTGTTTAAGCTCCATTGACCATGACCCAAATACACTAACTAAACAAAACAGGACGGCAAACAGCAATGCCTAAATATTTCTGAAGCACAATATTTCATAGTTCAAAATAAACATAGTACGGGAGTCATAAATGAAAATTCAGAATCATTCTAAGTGGATACCTAAAAGATACTCCACAGGAAAGAGGGGTAAGGAAAACATTTTATACAGATATAACACACACCTTGAACAAAAAGCTCAAGAATGGAAAGGCAATTTTAAATAATGTTAAAGCAGCAGCAAAACAGTATCTTAGCAGGTTAAAAAAAAAAAGTCTGATAACTGAAGTCTAGCCTTATAACATGCCAGATGTGAGTGCTGTTTTAGAGAAATTTAGCTCCTTAAATATTCCAATAGTCTACAAGAAAAAGCTTTCACAGGGCGAGTGCAAAAATGAAAAAGATGAAATGAGCCAACTCAAAAGCCAATGACATTAATAAATTAAGGGTATATTTACTGAAAAAGTGCAGGACTTAATGGGTCAAATCTGGACCATTACAAACTGGGGATTAGCTAGGGAATACAATAACGGAAGTGTTCTTCCTGTCACACTATTATGGCATCTTTTAAAATAAAAATGTATTGAGGGGAATGAACAGATAAAAGTCTTAGAAAAAAAGAAATAGCTGTTGAGACCTTTTATTCACCCTAGGGACTCCTTAGTTCACACTCACCTCAAGGAATCTCTAGCTTTGAAAGCCAGAGGGGAGGGATATCTGCCTGCCAACAGCACCTCAGCAAGGGCAGAGCCATGGAGCTTTAACAGCCTCCTCGCTATTTCTCCCTCTGTCAGGTAACCCTTTTGATTCTGAAGCACCTTCTTCCCCCTCTGATTTTCACAGATGCTGAGATCAGTTACAGTGCCCAGGATAAATTGAACAGGTCCCTCCAGCTCCCCTGTGCTGGGTTCTGCCCTTTCTCCAGTCCTTCCCAGCCACACGTGCCAGACCACGGAAAAGAAACTGCCCAGACCTGCAGCTCTCACAACCAACTCCCTGGTCTAGGGCAACAAATCAGGGCTGACAAACTGTCCCTGAGTCGGAGAACATCGAACAGGAAATGTATTGCCCTCTGTTTTTGCCTCTCACTGCCTGCTTTTCCAGAGATGACACCATTCACAATTTGAACCTGAGCAGCCAATCCTAGGCCATCCTGCCACTAGAATAGCTGTGTGACAACTCAAGGAACCCAAAGCACATTAAATGCTCATTTACAGAGAGAGAATAGTGTTTATATTCAGAACTTATTTTCTGCACAACTTTGTTTTTTCAAAATATTTTAAGTCTTGTTCCGGTTCTCCCATGTAGCGTAGTCCATACACTGCTAAACTCTGTTCCCAGTTTCTCACTGTGTCTCGTAATTAGTTTACTCAAAACCCCAAGTATTTTAACCTGTTGTACACAGACAAGCAACTTAAACATGGAATATCCTGAGCCAACTTTTAAATCTGAATCAGCACAACAGGCCTAAGACAGCACCCAAATCAAAGTTTGTTTTTAATACAAATAGAATAATTTGTATTCAGATAAAGGCATCCAATTTGACTGAATTTAGATGATGAAGCTGTCAGTGGTGACACATAATTGGAAAAAAAAAAACAGTAGGAAACCATTTTCTATTCTGTTTTGTGAAAAGAAGATATATCTAAACTACTGCACAACGTTACTGGAATAGAAGTATCACCATCCATGATAACAAAAGAATATGGGGCACCACAAAATATTTCAGAGCAAATACTTGAAGTTAATTAATTAGGTGGTTACAAGCACCTACTTTTGTAACATTTGGAAATGTGGAAGATTCAGTAGACTGCAAGTGTTGTATAAGTAACTGAGAAGCATAAAAGGAAGGGCCCAGGAGCCACAGATTATTTACCTCAAAATAATTAATTTAGCTTTTATCATGGAATTAAAAGCAAAAAAACAGTAATAATGTCCAGGATGGTTATTACTGCCAAGCAAAGTATGTCTTCTTGAAAGGATTATAGATTAGCTAACAAAAGTAACTACAGCAATTAGCATACTTAGATTTTGCCAATGTATGTGATTAAATATTATACAATGATTTAATTATTTTCTTGAAAGGCTTAATTAACTTACAGAAAACTAATTTGATGAATTAAAATATGGTATTTTGAGAAACATATTCTTATCCACCAAAAAAAAAAAAAAAAACATTGACAAGCACTGTTCCTACCACGATCTCCTATGGACTGCCAAGAGTAAAACAGGCACCACGAAAACTGCAAATTATGGCTCAGGAAAAGTGATCCCAAAAAATGTTTATAGCAGTGACAGTCTAGTAAAATGTGTTTAAGTAGAATTAAATAGCTTAAATACCTTTAATAACTTACCGGATTTTTTTCCATTTAAGTTATTCATTTTTGCATTTAAAGTAGTTTTATATAATTAATCACGCATTTGCATACTAACACTAAATTGCAGTCATTTAGGAAATTTCAAAGTTGCAGTTACAAGACTGAGCAGTCTTAGCAAGTGACAATTCAGAAGTTATTAAATGCTAACGCACAGTCATCTAAGGTCAATGTAACAGCAAAGAAGGTTAACGCAATCTTGTGTGAATAGAAATGCAAAATAGATATAAAGATGGGATGTTGCTTCTGTACAATGGTATAGATTTGCTATTCAGAGTGTAGTATCAGAAAAAAAAAAAAAAAAATCAAATAGCAAGCATAGGATGGTTCAAGCAGTCAAAATCTTTCCTGACATTTTAGAGTTGTCCGATTTCTCCAACATACAGACTTTAGATTTCTGATGCTGACAGCTTAAAACCTTCCTTTTCCAGCCTAAGAAAAAGGCAAAATGATGTCTAATTTAGCACACAGGACATGCCCTGCTGTATAGCAGCAGACCTGATTTGGAGCTTATTTTTTGTACGGTTACCAGATTTACTTCTCCTGGAGTTTAAATTTCCAAAAGAGGAGACTTGCATAAAATACAACTCCTAATTATGGATGGCGCCCTCCCAGTTGCAAGAAGGCCAAAAGGTTAAAAACAAGACTGTCAGTTTTAGTAGCATAAATGCAGTCCATCCAAGTACTTTGAGAGACAAACTTCAGAACCAACTCTAAGGATCCAACAGGCCCAGTGAGAAAAGTAAAACCTCATCTGTTTAGATTAAATCTTTAATGCTGGCTCTTCTATAAGCTGTAATTTAACACATCCACAAAACGTATCATCTTAAAGAACAATAATATTGATTCCAGAAAGTTAAAAAGCCCTGGAAGGCTTGAGAAGACAAGGACAATTCTTAATGATTGTTCTCATAAAAATGCAGAATATTATTTAGTTCAAAGCAAGCTTATAGCAAAATCATGCTTTTTAGATAGATATCTTAATAGTTACAGCAGCATTCAGAGAGTAATTGCAGTCTAGGAAGGCTAATCTCCCTACCCTTCCTTTACAGTTGATCGGGAGAGATAAGCATATTTAGAGTTTCCGGACACTTCAGTTTCAGTTCCTGCTTTGAACCAACCTCTGCTTTCCAAACTGAACCAGGAACCTCCACATACCACCCTTTTCTAAACCCACTCAAGTACAACAAACACTGTAAGACTGTAATTGATCTCAAAGTGAAAGTCACCTACTTTCCCTGCTTCCTACAGCTGTACAGTATTACTGCTTCATCAGCAATCCAAGCACCCATTTTGACAGCTAATTTCTTCATCTTCCTGTAGAATGACTTTGCTGAAACATCAGAACTTTTACCTGTCTGAGGAAATGATGCTTTGTTAAGCCTGCTCACGATTTTAAGAAAATAATTATGAAACATACATAACAGCTTTAATTTGAAGAAGAGCCACTAAAGGTGTGGACATTCAGACACCACACTGATACTTTGAAAAACATTGCCAATTTCACAGAGGAAGATACTAATTAGAAATTAATTCTGCTCACATTCCTGTTCACTGTGTTTAGCTCTACTTGCAGGTGAGAGCAGTTTCTCATACACGAGTATTCTAAAAAGCAACAGACAAGTTCAATGGGCTATAAATGACCAAAACATTACCTCCAAAACATTCTTAGAAATTTATCACCATCAAGTTGACTGAAAAATCTCAGAGCAGTACAGAAGGAGTGTGCCTAATTCCTTCTCATTAACTAAGATATGTTACATAAATTAATGCTATTTACATCATAAAAATGTTTAAATCTTATTTAATGTATTAAGATAACATTATAATGCTTGCAAATATACAAAGCAAAACACTTGCAGACTGTAACTTTGTCCCCAAATTTACAATCTTAAATGAACTGAATGTCACCATAAAAGGCTTCTCAAAATAGATACATGAAATTTTCATCTTCGTAACTTGTGTCAATGAATACAATATAGATCAGTGAGATATGCACTACAATGACTGTTACAATCATATTTCGGTGCTGCTGTTTCTTCTTCCTAGAATCTCAATGCTGCTCTTGTCTCAGTACCCACTGCTGCTATTTGGAGGTCATTCAGTAAAACTCTGATGAACAGCAACAATGTCAGTTTTAGCCAGTTTTAGCCCAAACTTAAAACTGGAGAGTCAAAGCATTTCCGAAGGAGTAAAAATATTAGAGTAAAAAAAATTACAAAAATGCAGTTGCATGACCATAATGAAGATGCTACAAGAAGCAACACTTTCCAATGCCACAGACTGTTCATATGTATGCTTACAAGAATGTTATAGACCTCCTTGTTACAGCACGATTCAAGATCGTCAGGCAAGCCAGAGAACCAACTGTACAAAGCAAGCCTATTTATTCTTAATATTTAGTCACTAATGATTCCTGCAATCTTCACTAGTATTTAACAAAAAAAAAAAGAAAAAAAAAGAAGAATAAAAGGAAGACTGCTGAAACCCAATAACACCCAAATGAATCTCAGAAGGTAAGTTTACTTTTTTAGAGCATGGGTTATCTGCGTATAAATCTACAAACATTATTCTTTAAGCAAAAACCATTAAAGTAACATGACAGGAAAAGATGATTTCCAGCGCACTCTGAGTATTGTAAACAATTAGAGCACTTCAACTTAATTTGAGGGCAGTTATGTTACTTATCAACCAGATTTCACTTCTGACAGCATACAGAAGAAAGCACATCCTTAAACTCCAGTAATTAGTTTAGCTCTGTCTTTTTCAGCTCATCTTTCAGCCCGACTACCATGACAGGTTGAAAGACTACTATCTGGGGGTAGTTAAGTCAGAGAAATGAGTTCCCTCTCTGTTTCTGCAGCTGAAGTTAATAACTATCTCCTAACTGCTGCTTTCCAGCTGACCCTCACTGGCGAGCAGGAGATCAGGAACAAATGGAAGATCCACCTAGAAAGTTATCTTGATGTATGTTAAGAGAGCTGGCTATCAGCCAGCTCATCTTCCTGATCTGACAATTCCAAAACACTAAGGTCAACACAAATATAGGAGCACAAGTTCAAGCTGGAAACATCCCTGCATGGATTTTGACTGGCTTAAGACTACCACGAAACTGAACCCCAAAACATTACATACAAGAGAGCATTAAGAAAGGAAGCCAGGTCATATAGAGGTATACACACATATTGCTGTAATGAACATTTTCTGTCCTCCTCCTCCACACTAACTGGATGTAAGGACACTGTAGGTAAACTAAAGGGATTCTCGCAATGTGTTCTTTCTCCAAGAAATCTGGAAGATTCCTCTACAGAGAGCAAACCTAGTGACAAAATTCTTTGAGAATGATGCAAATGTAGATGAGAGGATTAGAAAAAAAAAATAGGGAAGAGTAGACATGGCTGGGGCAAAGAGACATCTTCACTTTCTTATCTCGTGATGTATTCTAAACGAATTAGAGAAAGAAGTCTACTACTTTGATTTCCAAAGCTGAAAAAGTCTCACCAAAGGTTTTTTGCAGACACAGTATTAGAGGAAAGACAATGAATTGGCTTAAATGCATGAGTAAATTGGCTGGGGTATGGAAAATAGAGGGCTGGCCTAATTGATGCACTCATACAGCAGAGGGAGGATACCAGTGGGGTTCAACTAGAACCTCTGCTTTTCAGCATATTCTAAATTATCCAGGAAATAGGAGTAAAACATTTTCTGCCAATATGTTTTGCATCAATGCTGTGTTTTTCAGGATGGCAAGAAAAGGGCCAACTGAAGAAGTAAAGCTGGACCTTATTAGAGTACAGGACTGAGCAATAAAGCAGGTGATACAAGTTGGGGGAGGG
>VZSV01000018.1:5181430-5199981 GCA_013398735.1 Nothocercus julius | reverse complement strand
GCGCCGAGCGCATGCGCAGCACGCGCCACCCGCCCTCGGGCCCGAGCATGCGCAGTGGCGCGTGAGGCGGGCGGGGCCGTTACCCGCCCTCCCCTGACGGGACAGGTGGGCGCTGAAGAAGGATCGGCTGATAAAGGGCGTCGCAGAAAGGCACCAGGCTCCGAGTCACATCGATTAATAAGAACTCAAGAACCAACATGAAGAATATTCAATAATCCGTCATCGTTAAGTCCCATCTTTTCCCCACAGCAGGCACAACTTTGTTGACTGTGTCCGTGAAATGCCTGTCATGACCAAGAGTCTTAACTAGGCGGTTAGGAAGGTGACCTTTTAGTGCTAAACGGTAGGGAGAGAGACAACAGAAATGCTGACTTTGTGTGGTGCTCCTGCACCATCAAGCAGATCAATGAGCCACAGCTGCTTACACAGCTTTGAAAACACATCCAGTGTTTCCCTTGCCTTCATGTTCCAGTCTGTAGCTGTCAGCTTTGGCGTCTTGCAAATGGATTTCCCTGATGGAGGAAGGGTTAGTGAACAGTAGGTTTTGAAAACAGAATTCCTTCACTACAGAAGCAGCCAGCAAGGTTCTGGAAAACCCGCACGTGCCCCTTTTCTCTGCTCACATGTTCCTTTGTATTTCTTCCACAAAGTCCTCAGAGCGGAGCGCGCTCCGGCTGTGTGATCAGCTCCCTCCCTAGAGGGCTTTGCTGAGGTCAGGTACATCCTGGCAGGCATCAGCATTACCCTGGCATAATCCCTAAAACAGAACTTCTTCAGTATGAGGAGTAGAATAACC
This sequence comes from Nothocercus julius, assembly GCA_013398735.1. NCBI lineage: Eukaryota > Metazoa > Chordata > Aves > Tinamiformes > Tinamidae > Nothocercus > Nothocercus julius. The sequence goes on along the minus strand of VZSV01000018.1, from coordinate 5,199,185 downwards.
AGTTAAATATTGACTTTAAGGAGAAAAAATAAAAAAAAAAAATCAACACCAGGGACCAGCACTTAGGACTCTGGCTCACAGCAAGCTCAGCCCGAGCCCAGGGGGAAGGTTCTGAGGATCATGTGTCATGTTACTAGAGCAAAATAGTGCTTATAGGAACTGTATAATTGCTGATATGGAAGAGTACAAAAATAGATGACACCGTAGCCGCAATAAAGCACATTACTTATTTATGCATTCAGTTCAAGGCCTACATGGGCAATTGAATTTGGGAGGAAAGGAGGTAGAAATTACAGGGTAAGCACATCTTAGGAGAGTCTACTCAAGTAATTGCCTGAGATTGGCAGTGTCTCTCTCCCTGGATTCCAGAATCAATACCTCGTTGCAGTAAGAGGTTCTCACCTTCTACAGATATTGCTTGAGGGTAACAAATAACTGTATTAGTTAACACTAAAGCCACATCTTCCAAGTACTTCAAATGGACATAAACCAGCTCTTTTTAGTGGCCATGTCATTCTTCTCTTATCCCCCTAAATCTCTGCCTCCTTCTCACGTCCCTGCCCCTCCTTCCTTTAGCTTCCTTATGTTGTTACATTTCCTCTCCACCCAGAAAAAAAGATCTGGTTAAGTAAAGGATTCATTTCACAGATTTTTTTTAATAAAAAGGATGAAGAACTATCTCAGGAAGAAACTGCAGGAGATAGAGTGGGTGAGAAAAGTCAAGGCTGCTTCTTTTGAGAGCTCAAACGCTACAAGTATTTGTGATGCCAGGATATCATAACACAATCGAGAGTCCTTCCTCACAGGCGGGAGAGCTAATACTCTGCACTGAGCGAACAGCACCAGCTGAAGCTCTTACTGGCTCTAGCTGAGTGGTATCCTCCTCTGCCTTTCCATGACAGAAGTGAACATTTGCTCCCGTCTCAGCAATTCCACTCCTCTCAGTATAAACGCACCATCACTATGAGGCTGATGCCAAAAAAACAGGAAGAGCCGATAGCTTCAAGGAGCACAGTCCTAAACTACTGCCACAAAATTCACCACAGCCCTAAATCACATCTGGAGATCTGAACACTGTTGGGGGAAACAGTAACCAATTCCTTTACCAGCACAAAGCAGAAAAAAATGTGAATTTCTACAGGAATATAAGCAAAGAAGGCAAACAGTTTTAAGGGAAAACATCTACAGAAGTTTTATCAACAACCACTTTAAAATTAAGAGCCATAGTTATAGAAAATATATATATATATATATGCACCATATAGAAAAAAAAATCCGCTTTGTTATACTGGCTCTTTAAAAAAAAAAAAAAAAAAAATCTAATTTCTCCAATAAGAGGCTCCCTCCTTCCCCCAGCAACTATATTTCTTACTCAGATTGGAATCTCCTGTCATACAGAGGGTTTTTTTGGCATTTCAGGCTGCATTCAGGCTGCTGTTGCCCAAGATACGCAAGTTTAGCACCAGAACACACTAAAAGCAGTCAGCTGTTGACCTGAGTATAATTCTTCAAACCGAACTAAGTATGAGAAAAGAATATGCAGTAGTCATTCAGGTACTGAATTGCTTCTCTAGACAAAGCACACTGCAGATGGGACTGGACAGCAGTACTGAGAGATCTGTGCGCTCCAAACCCATCAACTAAAGCTTATGAGGCAACTCATTTACCTGCAGGACTCAGCCATACTCAGTAGTCCAGAACATGAACACTGTTGACTTTGCTAATAAGATTATTACCCTTATGTCTACATTACTCAGCCATTTGACACAAGTCAGCTATTGAAGATGTCAAGAGTAAACTAGGAGATACTGATTAGAAGTGTATGAAATTGCACTGGCACATACAATGGTTTATTAAGGTTATACTGCATATTCCACACAACTATTCAGAATAAACTGCAACAAAAGCAACTCTTGTCTCATATTTATTCATTTGCATGTTGGGGCACACAATGTGCCTTACTGCAGACTGGCGCTGCAAAGACTATTCTCTCTTTAGCAAACACAACAATGACTCTTAACCTTTAAACACTGAAGTTTTTTTATAACACAGATTTTGTATTACAACACAAAAATACCCTGAATAATCAATATTGTGCCCAAGACAAAGGATATCTATAAAACATATGGCACCTATAGTTTATAAAAATTCCCCTTTATGTAACCACCTTGATTTTATATCTGTAAAGTTCTACGTTGCATATTCATATGTACACTGTACAGTGTAGCATGGTAGTAGTTGATAAGCATCCTTTTATCAGCCATAAATATCTAATATTAGGTAGGCAGAAAAAAATGAAGCATTTGTCAGAGGCAAACAGTAAAGTAACTTAGGGAGATTTCTGAGAGAATGGCAAATGCAACTGTCATTGCAACGGTTCTACTTTTTACTCATTTCAACTATACAGCGCAGGAAATGCTTAAGTTTCAGTGTGTTTGATCAATAAGCTTCCTTGATCCTTTGTAAGTTTCCTCTGTCATTTTCTATAGTTATTTATCTCCTTTGTAAAATAAACTAATTAAAATCATTTTTCTCTGAACTTCAGCTACCGAAGTTAACACAAGTCAAGGATGTTTTTGTTACCACACCCATTTTTTTTTTTTTTAACCTTTCAGTGCTCTTCACTCAAGGGCTGTTGTTACAGCTACATAGGAAGAGATTTACTAAAGCTGATTTTATCTGCAATACTAACAACCAAAAACTAAAGCATTCATGCTGGCATCTGAGACACCACCTGTTCTTTCTGAGGTGCTGCAAAACTTCAAAAAATAATTTCATATGCATTGCAGACACACAGACCAAAAAAGAGAGGTACAAAATAAGGTCTCAGTTCTGAGAATCAAGTATTTCCTTCTCCTGGTGATAGATTTGAAGAAAAAAAAAAAAAAAAAAAAGCTGATGCCATTGTAAAACCATTACAGCAAGGCCATTGCTAACCTAATATCTAATATAATGTGATGTATGTTTTAATATTCACAGTAAGCCTCAGCACATGGGCCACATTAGTATTGCTACTAAATAATGACTGCAGAGAATGGAGAGGACACTTTAATGTTTTCCCTCCTCCTGTCAAGGATACATTTTCCATATTCTTACACAGTACTTACCCCCAGAGTATTTTGAATATATTACTGCGCTAAGCCACACTGCATTATGATTCCACACATGCTGGTTATTTCACCTTCTTGCCATAAAAAGCAAAGGCAGGAAAGTACTTCTAGTTTAGATATTCTTAAGACATCAATTGCTTTGCCTGGAAGTTGAAGAATAAAAGGTCCAATAAGCGTGCCTCGTGCAGGCAGAAAGATTTGTTATGGTTCTTGCTCGTGGAGGAGTTTAGACATTAAAAACTGAACACGTCCCCCATACAGGAGAAAGCTAACCCTTCTGGTGTTCCCTTTCGCGGATTTGAATGATATATTTCATCATCCTTCTGCATAAGCTTCTTTACAAAGGTGCAAACTCCACCAAAGTTAAGAGGAGATTTGCAACAGCGTGATACAATGATTATCAGTTTTATGTTCAACTTCTGCAGAGAACAGCCCTGAGATATAATAAAAGTCATTTAGTTTTATGAAATTCTGTTTTGCCTCAAATCTACAGTCTGCATGTATCACAGAAGCTGGCAGCCAAACAGGAGAAGAAAGTAAATTCCAAGAGTCTTAAGACTGTTTAACTAAGTTTAAACTTCTATGGAAAGATATGAAGAATGTAGAAATAATCTCTTAACAAACCAAGTAATTTCACTTGAAGAAAAAGGCTTAGGCTACTAGAGTTTCGTTACCTAATAGGTACATGTTCTTCCAGGAATTCTCCTGCTGCATACCCAAAATATACCCACGCAAGAGGTCAGAAGCTGATTTCCCCTCTGTACAGAGTTCCTCACAACCACAGAAATGATCACCCAGGTACTAAGAAAAGAGGATATATCACAAGTAGAATACATCTTATATAAAGAATTTCAGCTTTATGCTCAAACTCCTCTTCCCCTTTGCTCTCAAGGGGAGTATTCAAATTTTCAGGACGTAAAGCAACTACATGTACCATTGTAAATTCTAACATTTTAATTAAACAAAAGTCAGACAACTTGGACGAGAACAAATAACTTGTAAAGACTCTTGCACTCATTCCAAATAAGAGTATTAATGAAGTTACTTCTATAACAGCAACTTGATTTCACAAGTTTCATTTGTTATAGTAAGCAAAAAAAAAAGCTTATTTTTAACATTTTGATCAAAAGTATGTAAACCTGACAGTATTTGCCTTAAAGTGAATATAGCAAATACAGCATCTTTAAGTGATATATTAAAACACTTCTGATTTTCAAGTGGAAACTCTCCATTGCATCATGCATTTTTGCATTGCAACTCTCCATGCATCATGCATTTTTTAGCATTTTCATAGAAGAAAATTTATTGTGCGCAGCCTTTTATTTTTTACACATAAATCAATGAAAATCAAGGCACTCAGTGTGGTTACAGATGAGGGGGGAAAAAAAAAAAATCAGGTTCCTTAAAATTACAAAGCTACTAAGCCAAAAAAAATCAGCAAATATCCAGCTGGGGGATAGGTGAAGTTTCATTCTGTTACAGCTTTGGCTTGAACTTCCCAGAAACAAGTTTTTTAAGCATTTCTGAATTTCTTCCTTCTGGTGGGGGAGGCCATTTGTTGTGATCTGAGAAGAACAAATAAAACAATGTACTTAGTTATGTAAAAAAAAATAGACATTTTATTTTTGCGCCCTCCCATTGCCCAGCTTTAATCACTTCAAGGACACTATTCTGTAGCCCATTTTTACCTGGTATTTCTATGTTATTGCCATGTAAGCTTTGGCCACCATCCACAACCATGGTTATCCCAGTTATGTAAGCAGCAGCTGGAGATAGCAGGAAACACACTGCAGGAGAGATCTAATACGGAACGACAGTTTTAATCATTCTTAAATTGATGGGAGTCATTTGTGTCCAAGACATAGCTTGTAAAAACTGATATGGGCAAGAGAAAACAACATTTGCTACTCAGTCATGAAAGTCATGGACAATTTTAAAGCTCAGTTTCTAGCCACAGACATCGAGAACAGCTGAAAAAGCAAGCTCTTCAGCATCAGATGGCTAAAACCAAACAAACACTTGACTCATTTATCAGAGACGCATATTTTTGGCAGAAAACAGGTAAGTACTCTGAAATTACACTTTTTGCACATCAATTTTCAATACTTTCCAGTTGTCCCTGATATAGGTCAATCTCTTCAGGAACTAATGTCAACTACGGAACACTAATACTATAAGAAACACATAAAATAAATTTTCACTTTTACAGTAGCTACTTGTTAAGCCTCCCAGATGGCATTACTACATATTACTGTAAGGTTTCTTTTCTTAGTACTCCATCGCAGCTCAAAATTAAGTCTTTACTGTTATTTATATACCTAAGTAGCTTCAAACCAGAAATAGAAGTAGAAATATCGCAGATGTTCTGAAAGACATTACCTCCTCAGGAACGGCTAGCCTCTTGGCAGGTATCTTTGGGATATTCTTTAACCACACTGTTGTACCTTGCTCTGCATAGTTTGCAGCTGCAGTTTCTGAAAATACTGTTCCCTGTATTAAAAAAGAATACAGTGAAAATTAAGTTATATTGCATACATTCAAACTGTGATCCTTGTAGAATTGTCAAGTTAATATTAATGGCATTTTTTGTGGTCTGAGACTGTCTAAACAGCACTTGGATGAAAGTTTTTAAGTTGGATTAGATACTATTATTTATAAAAGAAGGTAACTTGACTCCTCTATTCAAGCAGTTATTCAGATTATTCAAAGTCCTGTTTTGCTTTCATTATTCCAATTCTCCACTGTCACTTCAACAACTATGAAGTAGAGACTACAAAGAACAAACCCAGAGACGATTCTAGAATTACAAACATTTCCAACTAGTTTACTGCAGAAAACTCCAAAAGCAAGGACAAAGTTCTCTTGAGTCTCTTGTAACTCGTAAGAACATCAGAACAATTCTACTGAGAGCTACAGTAGCAGCCAGACTCTGCAGCTGGACTTCAGATCTCCCTGCTTGGCCACTAAGGAAATAAAGGGAGAAGACTGTCCTCGTGATTGAGGATCTGGTGATTGAGCCAGTTTAGATTCAAGAGGGATGAAGAAGGCTACAGCAATAGGAACATAAGAGTTACACAAATCAGTTATATCATAACCTGTAGGAGTCGAGATGGCCCTTTTAAACATATAAGAAAATTTCATCTATGGAGTACATGTTAGGATTTTTTCTTCCAAGATATCTGTGAAACGTGTGCAAATGTATTTTGAGAGCTGGGAAATAACTCATTTTTAAGCATTATTTGCTTGGCATGTACGTGTCCATCTCTACATACACATTCCCTACACATTCCCCTAGGCATATTTAGCAGTGTTTTGTATGGTTACTGCAACCCTGATGAAGCTACAAGTTGAAAGATATGAAGTATCATCCTACTTAGGACATGGATGTTTTGTCACCAACATGGTAACAAAGCTATCACATATTCTTACAGAACAGATGAATTTATGTACCATGCACCAAAGACAGCAGCACCAGTACTGGCAAGATGACACATACTAACCACTGTACAAGTGCTGAAAGAGCCAAACCACTGAACTGTTGGCTTGTCAGAAGTTTAATTTGACACATGCTATAAAGTATAATTAGAATGATTCATTAGGCAATTAGTATGCCTTAAAAAAAAATGCACACACACAATGTGCTCTCCTAATTATTTATTTCCCCAAGACTTGATAAATTGGGAAAATGAACAAACAGAAAAACAAGTCAATAGATCTTAATATTCGACAGGTCTCAAGATTAGCTGGGCCTCAGAAAGCCTGCACAGAGCCATTACCTGAATGATCATCACACGTTTCTAATAAAAGTAAAGCAGTTGTTTTAGGACAGGATACAACATAGGATACAGAATTCTATACAGACAACAAGATGATCATCATAGGGATCGGTTAATTAAATCTGACACTTACCATACCATAAGATAACAAATTCTGAAGGCAGAAATAATTGGACAACTTTGCTCTCCCGTTTTGTCATCAAAATAATCATGCAAAATAAATTGTGATTAAGAGCAAAGACAAAAATCACAACAGATGGAATCTCTAACTTCAAAGCTAGGACTAAAGCTTCTACATCTGCAGCATCCTGTGCTATGAAAATATAGCTGGTCTTCCTAGCACAGACTCTAGATTTTTAAATGTCTTTTGCTCTAGACGTCTTAACCATGAGCATATACGATGGCTAAAGTTACTCTGTCATTTGGCAGCGCTCACCGGAGCCACGCTGTTGATTCGCACTCCGCTGTGGGCCCACTCTAAAGCTAAAGTCTTCGTGAGGTTATTCACCGCAGCTCTTGCAGCTCCTGAATGCCTATCAAGAAAATAAAGCAGAAGAAGCACCTGTTCCCTCAGATAATACTGCCCAGTCTCCATCCTATTGCAGCCTCACTGGGATAATCACAGTAGTGCTTTATTACTAGACTAATCATCAGAGATGCAGAGGGGTTTTCTAGTTCACAAGCTTGACCACAGCTTCACAGTTCCGCTGAATTACGCTAAGATTTCTTGTCATTTCTGCTAAAACCTATCGTCTCTCCCCCAACATATTTGGTGGTAAGGAGGCCTGATGTATTCTACTGCCAAAGCAGGCTAACAGAATGAAAAACAACCAGAGACAAACTTGCAGGAATGTAAACTTATGAAAGATAAACTGCACAGGTAAAGCAACTCACAACCTTGAAAGATCAGTAGTCTGAAAGAGCTTTTCTGACGAATGTGTTTAAAATCAGCCAATGTTCAAAAATTGCTACAAATAGGAAAACAGGAACAAATCGATCTCAGGCACCTGGCTGCTACAGGAACCCTCCACCTGCTTGAACAAATGCGGACAGAATTACTGCAAAGATGAGTAACAGGCAGTGGGACTCAGAGAAGACTAAGATTAGCTTTTTTAGTCTAGCAAGACACACATAGAGGACAGGCAGTAAATTCTCAATGACACGAAGATATATGCACCAGGATTTTTTTTTTTTTTTTTTTTTGGTTTAGGAATAAAGAAAACCTGGATTACATCTGACATTCATATGATTAGGATAGAAATTAATGACCACCTGACACAACACGAGCAAACAAACTTCAGTAGTATTAGGTTGAAAATTATTACGTATGAAAGACTGTAGTAGGTGATTTTTGGACCTTTGAAAGGATACTACATCACTATACTACACTCTGAAACAGGCATCATTTCCTACAGGAACTCAGTCTGAAAGTAATTTTGTTTACCCATCCACAAAAGCATAAAACAGTTATTTGGGAAAAATTATTTCCATTGTTATTCAGAATTAGGTTCTTTATTTCTTGGTGTATCAACCTATTCACACTGAGAGTTCAGCTAGATTTACCTACATCAGTGAGACTAAAACAACTGTAGCTTCAGCACCACCCTGTGGCTCCCCAGATTTATCTTGCCTTGCCAAGAATAAGCTAGTGAGACAACATGCTGTTGGGTCTCAAAAAAATGGACATTTTTAAAAATTTCCGGCCAAATTAAGACAAAGATAGGTAAGACAACATTTGTTAAAAACGAATTTTTGAAATTTTAATTTGTATTGAAGAAAGTAAAAAGTTAAAAAAAGATTTCCAAGAAAAAGTGAATTTTTCAATTAGGAATGCCAAAATGCAGCATTTTTCTGTTTCCCATGCAAAGAAAATAACTGAAACAAACAATTTCTAAACATTATTTCTCTTTCAAAACATTGATACTTTTGGTGAAAACTCAAAGACTCCCAATCAACTCCATTTTGAGGATGATTACATTTGAACAAATACATCAAGTGTATAGATAATGGAGAGGATGGGGTATTGGCATGCAGAAAGCCTTGGCCATTTTTGCCTCCTTCCCCCCAAAAAAGAAACTTCAAACACATGGTAATATGTTTGAAGCCGTGAGCCTTCTCGCAGGCAAGAAAGGGGCAGAGCGAATGGAATTGATTGTCTACAGCAAGGAAAGGTGGCCACAAAGGGGAGGTGAAAAGCAAAAATCAAATAGGCAGGCAAAGCCACAACCTTTGGCTCTTCCTCCTACCCTCCAGTCCAAGTCACACCATCAAGACCTGCATATTGACAGTAGAACAGCAGAGCAACAGGCACTGTTCCTACAACCCTCCAGTTCCTGCAAACCCTCCAGAGATTTGCAGAGAAATCAGGCCCAAGTTGCACTAGCATGCACATGCTTCCCACTCACAGCCCATTTCCAGTAACAGCTTTCCTGCAAAGCTTTTGCTTCATACTTCCTTACAAACTAGCTGGCAGAGACCACAGATTTAATTTACTCTTACAGTCTCTATTGAATCAATAAGAGATCCCCATACAGACAGCCAAGTTGCTCTCTTAACATATCTACTACATATCTATACTCTGCTGTTGCCCAATGAACAGCTTGCTAGAAGAAAATGAAATATTTAGAAGCAATTAGAACTTTTAGAAGGAATATAGGAAAATGTAAAAAGATTATTACGACATTGCAGGAAACCCATTTCTCACGGTAGCAGTAATGTTGACAATGACTCCTCCATGTTTCTGCATCCAGGCATTGTACACTGTATGAAGGAGGAAGATAATCTATAAATATTAGAAGGAATATATATGAATAAAATTGCCCATCGGAAGCCAAATTTGGAGTCTTATCCCAATCGTGCTGCATGTTGTGCAGATTTGGACAAACAACCTGATCTTTGCACCACAGCCTCACCACTGGACTACTAAGAAAGCAGGTGCAGTCCAGGTAAGGCTCAATGTTCGTAAAGAAGTCTTGGACAGAAATCAAAATTTTGTGCCCTCCACGTCAGCTGCTTTCATTTCAATTTTCCTAAAGCTATCTGAGAACCAGAGAACAAATTTAACTCCACAGCCTTAATATAAAAGTCTTCTCTTGTGCTACACACAGGGACTACAAAACAGAGGAGCTGAGTGATTTTCTTATAATCTTTTAAGTCAACATCCAAACCAACTGACTCCACAAAACTGGCCTTAGCTAGAAGGTCATTCCTCCACTGAATGTGTACATATTGGTACATGTGTTTGTGTATATTAACAAATATAACATATAGTTTAGTGTATAACTTAGGATGAGATTCATGACAACACTGTCAGACAAAAACACAAAAAATAAAGTGGAGAAACTTACAGAAATACTAGAGACAAGAAATACATAAAAAAAAAAAAAAAACAAAAAAAAACCCCTCTGCATTATGTATATTCCTCACCTGCTTTGCAGCAGTAGAAGGTTCCTGTCAGATTAGTGTCTATTACAGCATTCCAGCCTTTCGCACGGATGGCTTCAGCAGGACTCATGAACTGGCCCCCTCCGTTGTTCACAAGGAAGTCAATCTTCCCATGCAGATTCAGTGTAGACTTCACCAAAGCTTCTACCTAGAATTATATATATATACACAATTTTTTAGCATGGCATGCTGAAGAAGTTATGTACCCGATTTCGTTCTTGGATGAAGTCTTCTCACTCAAATCCTTTTTGCACTTAGGGAGGAAGTGCCACACTTCAGAGAGGCTGGTCAGCAGTTTTTTAGGCTGGAAGCTCAGCGTGGCAGGTTTAAGCAAGGATTGGCTGAGTCCTTGCTTACTTAATAAATCTTCCTGGTATAATGCAAGTGCTACCCAAAACATCAGCATTGAAATAAGAGGGAGATCTATGCTCTGACAGCTGGCGTGGCGTAGGGGAAGGATTCTGTTTACGACCAACCAAAAATCTCCTTGTATTTTCCCCAAGAGCAGAGGGGTTCCCATCAGACATTAGAAGGGATTCGTATTAGGTAACTAATGTTTTGTGTTTGGGGGTGTGTGTGTGTTTTTTTTTTTTTTTTCTTTTTTCTCTTCTTCACTCAATCTGTTAACTTTCTAATAATGTTCAGGAACTGAAATCACAGTATTCACACCAAGAGAAAAGGGTCAAACGTCCAGATAAGTTCAAGGTAATACATGAATGCCAGGAAAACTCAACAGGCAAGCTGCTCAGTACAGAGGGTTAGAAGGTTTGCTATTCGGAGACCATTCCTGCACAGTGATACCAGGTATTTTTACTCTGTGCTACTGCTGTATTATTCCGAAATAAGCCAACAGGAGTCTCTTATCCACAGTGCTCCATCAAGCCACTCTCTTCCACTGCAGGTTTCACACAGACAGGCATTAAGAACTTATACACTAGCAGAGACTATGTTAAGTTGTAAAGCTTACTGAAAGAGAAAAGCCAGTAGTGAACTCAGAGGCAAGTTACAGTGCTAAACATCACTATATTAAGAACTTCTCAAGGAATCTTGTTTGTCAGATGTCCAAATGGTAGGTTTTAGCCTCAGGGTCTCCTTCAGCAGCAGCTGTCACTGGAGCTGAAGTACAGAAAAGGGACCCTGTGCTGAGAATTCTGATTTATTTGTTTGAATTCAAGAAGACCAGTAGCCTACTAGAAGTACAAGCCTTTCTGTTTCATCTAGATGTGAGTTAAAGAAAGGTGTTTCCAGAGCATATAGCCTGAAGGTAGGAAGTACCTTTTTTTTCCCCACAGAATGGTTTCTCTAGCATCATCATTCCCCCTTCCCAACACTGAAACTTTTAAACAAAAAGCTCCTTCCACAATGTAAAAATGGTATGATTTCTCTCCTCCGCTTTAGCAGTCTTTACATTGATGCACCAGAATTAACTTATTAGACCCTTGGATTTGAGGAGAAAGCTTGATTTGACAAGAGCCACATACATTTGCGGACAGTCATTATGCCTGCATCTCAGAAGAAGCAATCTGACATGCTCTCCTTGTATCCAACATGTTATGTGTGATAGTGCTGGAAAATATTCAAATAATTAAAATGGCTAGTGCTTCCTAATCACTCAGAAGCACACAGATCACAGCATTCATTCCAGAATCAGATAAGGGAGAGATGCACAACCACCGCTTCAGAGATGGTCAGAAAATGGCAACCTCAGGTGCTCTTTGGCAAACAGATTCTTCTGTCTTTAAAGCTCAAACAGGCTTTCCATCCTTTCCAAAACACTCGCTGGAAAACTACCCAGAACAAGAAGCTGCAGACTATTTTGAGAGAAATAAGTCTGACAGGTTATGCAGTGGTTGAAAATCATCAAGCAAACAGGATTATTTCTTGCACAGTAAATGAGAAGGCTTTTGCTAGAAAGTAAGAGAGTCTCTGAGGATAAAGAGACTTTAAAATCTGAATTCATTAAGCTATTCCCATGATATCTACCAGGAAGCTTCTGCAGCAATAATGTTCAGTACACCCTTTTTGCTCTTCATAGTCCAGAAAAAACTCTTACAGCCACGTATGCACTATATGAAGACACATGTATCTTCTAATACTTGAATTTCACAGATCCAACTAGCAGAAAAAAAAAAAAAAAAAAAAGAGAGAGAGAGAGTGCGTGAGAGGGAGAACAACTGTGTCATCTTCAAAGCAGGTGAGTTATTTTAAGATTCAGAATAGGATGCAAAAAAAGTCTTCTGACAATTCTGGAAAGCACTTTCATCTTTCTTAGATCCTCTCTATTCGAGGTTTCCCCCCGCCCCAAGTTTGTCCCATTATAAAATTAAAACCATTCGTAAGAGGATGTAAGGATGACATTCGTAAGAGCCTTTACAGAAATGAAGAACAGGTCATGGAGACGGGGGGAAGAGGGAAAAAAAGGCCTGGCACAGTGAGAACAGGTGGCTTGTTGCTATAGGTGATTAGCCTGGCACTGTTTAATCGGAAGCTATTTAATGGGAAGATATACTCTTCCAAAGGGTTAAATGAGCTGTAAACAAGGATGGGCTAATTAAATTTCAAAAATCTTCCCGGACTTTATTATCTTGTAATCAATCAGCTTGGACATCTAAGGAGGCTTAAACTCCTAAACTCCAAAGTCTTTTTTTTTTTTTCCACCCCACCACCACTGTTGACATTTATAAGGACTCTTCAACCCTCACACATTCGTTGGTACCTGCTATAAGAGCTGAAAGAGAGAATGTAATGTAAACTCACAGCGAACACCTGTAGGGTATATTCTCTACCACAATATACCTTACTGAGGTAGCTACTCTTCAGTCATACTATATTAAAACCAGCCAGTTGGTTTAAAATTCTGACAGTTTTTAATAGTGAACATCACTAACTGTTAAATTAAGTTTATTTAGGTCCAATTTGCAAACACTGAACAACTAAGCATTAGGAAGTACTACCTTCACTAAAAATGTAAAAATTGAAAACGACTTCCTCATATTTCTGGTCAAATAGTATTTTTAGAAAGTATCAATCGGCCAGAATTTAGCAATCTTCAAGAACGTCAGTATTAAAGAGCAAACAGACAGGGATGAAGCCAGAAAGACAAGAGTTAAAGAACAAAGTTCCCAGATTGTGCCTAACCAGTAATGATATCTGCTCTTGGAGATGGGCATCTGGAACAGACAACATCCATTTTGTGGCACACTTATGTTCTTACAGAAATGATGGAACAACAGGAGAGACACCTACTTTCTCTGGGTATCTGTTTGGCTACCTGTAAAATAGAATAATGCTTGAACACTTTACAAAGATCTATAATTTCATCTTCCAAAAAATCTCTAGAAGTTTTCAAATGTTAAAGCTCTTTTGCCAAATCTGTGCTTGAGACCTTAAATAAACAGATGGCAAAGAAAGTAGTAGTTTGTCATCCAAGTCCTCTGCCATTTCACAGAACACTGCAGTTCCCATTAACTTTTTTTTTTAGATGAATGTAAAAATAGGATTCACCTACAGGAGGTTATTAGGCATGCCAGAGTACTCTGTGCAACACCAGCAGGAAGGAAGGCTCTTCCACCTCTTTTCCTTTTTCTTTCATGAATCTTTAATCACTTAAGTTGCCCTCTGACACCTGTCATAAGCTATTACATTGCACTGCTGATGCTGGTAAATGCAATCCTAAAATTCACTGGTAGGTGTACTGACATACTGCACAGCCCCAAGGTTCATCTCTTTCAGGAGAGAAAGTCTAAGGATATCACTATAAGTATGTCATGAGCTGTTCTACAAGGGAAGAGTTTTATTTTTGTTTTCTTTATGGTAGTAAATTAAGACAGGATTTGAGTTCACAGCTCCTGAAGTTCACTAATGTTCTGTTAAGTTTTGCTAGATTTTAATAGCTTTTGAAAAGTTAAGAAAAAGGTAGCAAGCAATGAACAGCGAAATATTTCCTAGCAGTACTGAGTAACTTAAAAGTCCAACCTGATACTGCATTTTTAACTGTTCAATTAAGATGTTAAAGAAAACAGGAAGATAAATGCACACTTCTGAAGAACGTGGACCAAGTACTCATGATTTAAGGAAGGAAAAGAAGGTGGAAACCTCTCTTAATGAGGTGGAGTTCTTCCTAAGGACTGAAAGCAACAGTCTTACACTCCTCAAGTTGTTAACAACAGTTAAAACATGGCAAAAAAAAAAAAAAAAAAAAAAAAAAAAAAAAAAAACACTCTATTTTCTTCTGTAATACAAACAAAAGTGACAGTGCAGGATACATCTCAATAAGTAACTTAAATTGTGTCAAGTCAAAATGGTGAGATTCCGTGCTATGATTTCATATAGAACCACACAAAGGGCTTGAGCTCAGCCCTAGAACATACCAGCACTAAGTACTACTTCTCCTAGCAATTGTCATTAATACTTTATGACCAGTCATACCTATTTCAGTGATAAACACTTGTTTGCTTAAGTGGCTAAAATATGGTTTTCCCCTTGGAAGTATATCTTAACCTTACTTGGATCCACTTAGAAGTGCTCCACTGTACCTGCCTCCTGATCTAAAACACTCCCGAGAAGGTCAGACCTCTGCAGATCTGAGAATTTGTATTCACTATACACTTTTGACATGTTAAGCCCCAGAACAAGAGCACTTGTGTTTACCTCCTCTTCTTTGCGGATGTTGCACTGTATAGGAGTCACTTTGGCAGGACTCATGGAAGCAAATTCATTATTCAGTTCTTCTGCTGTGGCTTTTAACCGGTCAAATTTGCGAGCGGCAATGACAACACTGCAACCTGTTGAAACAAAATGAAAAAACCCTTAGCTAATGGATATTCAACATTACAGTAACACTAGGTTTTTAATAACATCATGGAGATATCTTGCAGGATGTGTGTTTATTAGTCACTGCCTAGAAGATACAGTGATGAGGTGCTTGCAAGAGAGAGAAAAATTACTTATGTCAGGAGCTTCTTAGCAACTAGATCCCTCTGTGCCAGGAGAAGAGCAATTAAAAAAAAATGTCTACAAGGTTCTTTCTCCTTCCTGCAGGAGGGAAGAGTCTGCCTGTGAGCTGCAGAGTCAGCAAAGCCGCTTTCAGACACAGCTTTCGCTGCCTCTGTCCAAGGCTGCCACATTTGTCAGTTATGTGATTTAAAGATGTTTTATCAGGTCTTGCCTAGAAAAAGCACTTGCTCCTCAAACCACAGAAATAAGCTTACAAAACAAACTTACTGTAAACTCAGGCTATAATTCTGACTAGTGGTCAGCAAATGCAATGCTGTCCTCTTTAACCCTACACAGCCTGAAGGACAGGATGGCAGCCTTAGGAGGTGAACTCACATCTGCAAAATACAACCAGGCGCAGGCACTTCCCCATGCCATGCCCACGTGCTTCTTCAACCATTACTCCTTCATTGACTAAAACACACCACACGAAAGTAATTCCCGTGCAAATCCACCAGGCATTTCAAATGCTTATTTCAAAGGCTATTTCAAATCATGGATGTGCAAATTGACAGGTTGCCACTGCCTAGCAGGGACAGAGATCTTGCTTCCCCTTCTTCCTTTCATTATCCTGGCATCCCAGCATAAGGCATTCCGTCCTCATACCAGCTCAGTGCTCATCAGTTTAAACATCAACTAACTGAACGCACTAGAAGAGCCAAAAAAAAAAAAAAAAAAAAAACTACAAAAACCTTTTGCCAGGTGTTTTTTTTCCTGTTGCTATTTTACTGGGTGGAATTTGGCCTCCCATGTGATCAAACAAACACCAGAACTAATGCAAAACAACCAGTAGGAGTAAGAAGCAGCAGCAAGCTGCTCAATTGGCTCATGTCGTCTTGTGAAAGCATACATAAAACTAAAAAGAGAAGCTAAATTTCCTCCAGAAAATATGCAACTTATATATGCCTAGGAATGGCTGCTTCATCTTCAGCCAGTGACCACTCTAAAACGACACACATACAGATGTTGACCAACAGATATTAACTTTTCAAGTTAAGAATGCCAGTTGCTTACACAACAGCCTGACCAACCTGGAGTAAAGTTCATACGACAGCACACACACAATCACTGATTAACGAGAAACACTAATTCACAGTAACACAGTGATATTCATCAGGCTAAGTGCTTAATAGTACACGCACTGACACAGAGTAAGGCCCGTAGAAGACGCTACTTTCATTAAACAGGCTAGTTTGGGAGGCGGGAGATTCCAGTTCACTGCGGAAGGCTTGGTGCCTACCGCACACACTGATGCTACTTAATCCGTATCTTCTCACGAAGGATAGACTGGCCAGGAAAGCAAATGAATTTTGCCACAACTCGCATTATTCGAGGCCACTCCTAAAGGTGCTGCAACCAGAGCTCCTTGCAAAAGGTGCAAAGTGTAAATAGAAACGATGCCAGGGCATCTTCTTGTCAGCAGCAGCCAGTAAGTCTGCAAGCACAACATCTACTTTATAGGAGGCTACTTCACAAAGATTTAAGGTATAGTCCCTTTCTTCATTTTCTCACATCCTTTATAGACATTTTTAGACATGCTTTCTATTTAGAATGTTATGAAAAAAGAATTCTTCTATTTTACTTGAGCTAAATAACACAGCTAAGTGCCATTTTAACATAATTGCACTACATCCCCAACCAGAAGCATAAAGACACTTGAGAACCTTTCCAAGGTGGTTCTCCTTTAACGAAAGCCCTCGGTTCCCCAGGCGCCAGCCCTGGTTTCGGCCGCACGGAGCGAGCGGAAAGCGGGTGAGCTGGAAGGAGCGGCGGCCGCGCGAGCTCGTCGCGACGCAAGGGGCTGGCGAGGGGCGCGGGCGGCAGCAGCACACGGCAGCAGCCTTGACGCGGACACGGACATGACGATGGACGTTACGGAGAACCAGGCAGGACGCCCATGCTCCCTAGCATCTACTCTGCAAGCTGCAGAAAAGGTGCTGCAAGGCACATTGGTCAGAGGTTTCCGAGGCTGCTTTTCCCTCCAAGTTAAGGGCTGATTAAGGGTAGCGATGAACAATGAGAACCCACGAGGTCACCTGCTACAGGAGTGCTTTAACTTCAAGGCATTTCTGTCGCAACTATCAAAAGCCAGGCACCCTTTTTCCAAGATTAACACGCAGGCAACAGTTCAAACCCTGCTCTTTCAGAGGGCCTCAGTGAAACAGCAGAAAATTATGTGGTTAAGCGGGACAAAAAATAATTTAAGATTGTGCGTCAGAAGAATTGCCCAGGTTTAACCTTTTCCCCCTCAGAACGTCACGTTAACACAGGGCACCTGGCTGCACATCTGCACCCCCGGGACCCACCGCACGCCCCGCACCGCCTCCCCGGCGCCGCGGCCTCCGGCGGGGGGACACGGGGCCACCGCAAACCCGCTCAGCGGGAGCGGCCGTGCCCAGGACCCCAAGCGCCGCCCGGCACCCCCCGTCC
>VZSV01000018.1:5154589-5181010 GCA_013398735.1 Nothocercus julius | reverse complement strand
GCATCCCGCGGCTGCACCGAGCCCCGTGCTCCCTCGTTCGGGGCGTTTTGCTTTTTGTCTCCTTCTCCTTTTATTTATTTATTTAATAAAAAGAGCGGAGGTTGCACATTCTGCACCGCGGAGAAATCCCTGCTCGCGTTCACATTCTCACATGCGCTTAAAATAGCAGCCTGGTGACTCACAGCGCCTTCAACCTCAGTACCTGCCGCATCGCTGTAACAAAACCTGCCGAGATCTACTCAGACCCCCCACCACACACACACTCCCAGAGTTTCCTTCGCTTTAAACGCGCTCTTTATTGCGAGGAGGGCTGCCTTTCCCAGCCACCCGTATTTTCGGGTGCTGCCCCAGGTCATCTCCCGCAGACACGTGGAAAGGCAGCCCTCGGGAGCAGGGGCACGGGGCCCCCTCCCGGAAAGATGTCATGCTGTAAATGCGCGTGCCTTAATAAATTTCAGAGAAAGCGTCTGCCATTCACCCAGCAGGAACATATGTCCTGTTTTGCAAATGGAAAAACCAGCTCCTCAGAAATGGACTTTGTTGGGAAGATGCTCTAGAGGTTCAGATGGTCCCATTTTCAACAGCAATTAACATGTCCTTAACATAGCCGTTCTTTTGTGTTACAATTCCTTTATGTCGTTTTAAATTCAAGATTGCCCTCAGTACACCCCACATTGATTATTCGGCTGGTACGGAGGACACTCAACCTTACTTTCACTTCTGCCTCCCAGTAAAGTAAGTGACAGATCATCTTTGTCCATTGCAGATGATCTTAACCATCTTTGACATGCCCAGGAGTGCGTCCGTATTGGACAACTTTCTGAGCATCTCCTCTGTCCATCCCAATAGAAGAGATGTTTGGAAGTCTATCCATCACTTCTGTTGTTTTTTTTTTCTCTTAGGGTAGATGGCTAATGTGTGAAGATAGTGATGGAAAAAGATATGTACACATGTGAAGTGGGAAGGTCATAGAGGCTGTTTTGTTTTTCTCATTTGTAAAACAGGAATATGCTTATTTTCTCTGAAACAGGTTAGGAGGTTTAAGGCTTTACATGAAAGAAAATTCTAAGATGGCCCCTTTCTTCTCACTTTTGGTTTTTTTACTTGTGGTGTTACATGTGGGGATGGGAAGATACAGAGAAGTTACCGATCCAGACCCCTTCAGCAAACAGTGACAAGCCAGAAAGAGACTTCTGTGTGGTGACCTAGACTTGTGTGTGAGCCCTGTTGGGCAGGGTTGCCTTCCAGATGGGCTAATGTTTGCAGAGTATTTTGATATTTTAAAGTGCTGCTTAATTTTCTGGGGGCAAAGTGTGGAACGCTATGGGTGACACGGTAAGATTTTTTTTTTTTCTTCATCTTCCACAATCTGGAGGCTCTGCAGATCCCCATTAATTATCTCAGGCTGTCCTACATATCTTAGGCTGTATCAGAGAGATCTTTAATTAATCCCAGGGAGAAACATTCATCTGTGCTAGTGAACTAGATCTCCGTACCCCAGTCTGCCCGCCATCCCTCCGGAGCCACAGGCCACCAAGGAAAACCCAGAGTGCTGGTCTGTGCTTATTACCTGCTTCTTAGATTTCAGGGCTCCTTCTGGAGAGCACTGTTAAGGATTTTACTTCCCTGTAAAGATTAGTTACTTGTTTTCATTGAAGTTTCAGAATTTATCAATAACCACTGCAGTGCCATAAGTTGCAGACTTGACACTTCAGATATAAGGTTCTGTGAGTGATGTAGGAGAGGGCGTAGGGACTGGTGAGCAAGGGGGCATGAAAAGGAGACATCCATTCCTTGGCTTTAAGTGGAGGATGGCCCCTGGTGGTACCAAACCCATCCACTCGGAACTGAATGGAGAAAACCGGCTTTCATGGGTATTTTCAGCAAGGCAGTGGCTTCTGGCGACTGACATGTGGATGGTCTTTGAACCAAGGATTCAGAATGCATCTTGGAGTGAACTGATTTTACTCTAGCAGTTGAAATTCAAAATGATTTAAGCTGAAAAGAAGAAAATCTTATTAACTGAAATCAATTTTAATCTTCTCTTGCATTTACACTTTCTTATTCCTAAAGGAATGTTCATTTTCCTTTATTGGTTAAAACATTTTGGTGTGTCACTACATATAGCAATGGCACAAATTCAGTAAGAAGAGGGCTCCTTCTCTATGTTTTTATATAATTTTGTAAATGTAATGTTTAGATTCTTCATTTTATGTGTTATGAAAGAGTGCCTGGTTAGACAGCAGCTGCTTTGGGGGAGTTGGGGTGGGGGGCTTGTGTTTTTGTTTTACTTGCAGTGTGCGTCAGCTTGCATTTGGAAAAAAATAAATCTGCATTTAAAGCCTCAGAGTCTTCATTTACATTTTTTGAAGTTAAAACCATCTTAAAGTGATAGATACATGAAGGAAAAAGATTAAAACATTTATCATTCAAAACTCAAAATGCCTTATTTAACAAAAGAATTAATCAATATATTTTTCTCCTCTTGTTGCCCCCACAGGGTGTCAGCTCCTTCAAAAACTGAGATTAGCATATTCTTTAGCATCTAGCTTTTTATTTATAGATTGGAGAGGGAAAAAGTAGCTTTCATGTTTTTTCAGCTCCCAATTTGTGTCTTGGTATTGAATGAACTAGTTAAATTTTTGGAGATGAAAAAGAAATGCTGCATTTTCAGGAAAAAGCTACTTTTGTCAAAAGCCAGTTTTGTACTTTGCCAGCCAATGGTTCAGCTATTCACTTGATGACATCTGCCCTTCCAGCAGTTTGCCGTGCTTTAAAAACCCTGGTAGCAATATGTACTGACTGAACCTCCTCTGTAGCCTCTTGTCCTTGAGGGAGGCTTGTGCGTTTCCCCCACTTGTCCCCCCCATGGCTTGGAATCCATCCTGGTGAAGCAGGGAGGTCTCAGGGTTATTTAATACCAACCTGTTATGAGAAAACAGCTTGTTCTGATCTGGAAAGAAAGCTCAGTGGGATCCAGCTGAGGAGAGGTATCTCTGACACCAGCAGCCTTAAAATGAGGAAGCTGATGAGATTTGAGGAGAAGCATCTCAGTGCCACGATAAGGACAAAGAAGACTTGCAGGATGGGGCTTATGTTAGTCCACAGAGGAATCAGGCTTACAGTCCAGTTGCCTCTGCATTCTTGGATGCTCTAGATTTCTCTCTCCTCTTCTGGGACGCCAAGATTTCACAAAATATGACAGCAGTCACCCTTTTCTTTCTTTACTTATCACAGGAAATACTTGAACTGAGCCAAAGTTGATTAAGAAGCTATATGAATTTGTGTTTCCTTACATGTCTCTAGTATCCTTGTAGGATTCGGTGAGAAGCCTCTTCATAATACTAGTACTTTCTCTAGTACTTTCTCGTTCTGTCTGTATTATCCTCTGTGGCTGTTTTTCTTCCACCATCTCTCGCTGGCAAGTGGGAGCCCTTCTGTTCCATGACTTCTGGGTTCCATATCAGATGATGCCTCCCAATCTGCCTCATCTGATGGTTAGATTCTCTGGTCGATTGAGCTGTGCAGGTACTTCCCCTCTAGATTCTGTAAAGATTCTTTACTCTCAGTGATATTTCAGGGGATTTCAACCTAACTAGGAATAATTAGGATTTTAGAACTTTTCATTGTTATTCCTAGGAATTTCATTCCAGCAACTACAAAAAGACAGGATACACCAAAAACAGATATCACACTCAAAAATGGAGCTTGTAGTCTCACGAGATGTAGAATGGTATTAAGCAGTTGATAACTGGCAGATTTTCCAAATAATCACACATCTCACTGATACCATATTAATGATAATGAAGCATTAACTTGTCTGCAATTGAAAGTGCCATTTTTTTTAACACCCTGGCATCATGGACCTCTATCTGCACTTGTACCCAATTGAGAGTCCCCTGAGCCAACTAATGCCTGCTGTTAGAGATACCATCTAAACATCTTGGATTATATTTACTATGTAATGCATTAAGCAATCCTAAATCACTCTCAGGGGAATCTTCCTGTTCTCTGTGTGCTAAGTTTCTCTCTCCAGCAACTCCTGGGCCACAGTCTGCTGTTCTTACTCAGAGAAAACTCCGATCTGAGGCCCCTAAATATCCTCCTCAAATAAGGACTCTAAAATGTAGCTTTGTGTCACTATTTTTCAGATAATCACGTGTTCCACACTGGAATTTAGATCTGGCTGTGTGGGAGCCAAAACATTTTGCTCTGTAATTTGCACCTATGTGTGGTTTCTCCTGTTGTCCAAGTAAAGCACTGCTTGGAATTATCTGCATTGAGCAGGTAGGAAGAGAGAGGAGACTAAGGCATGTTCAGAGATCTAGGTAAGAAATGGGAAGGAAATAGAGCCTGAGGTGCTAACGTTGGGTCCCAGTTTTTAGTTACTTTAAGGTCAGCAGGGGTCCAATGTGTTAAAACATCCTGACAAAAGCACTACATGATTTCCCAAGAAAAGGAAATAGAGGTCTGGCAAACCTTCACGGAAATAACCACGTGCCAGGCAGATCTCAGGCTGGCTAAGACTGTCCTGCCTTGTGTTAGCTGAAAGTCCTCACAGCCACCTCTTCAGCTTCAAGGCTCCACAAGCTTTGGTCGTAGGAACTTGCCAGGGGGTTTTATTTGTGTATGTGATTAGGCTGTCTGATCTGTGTGTGTGTTCAGGCACAGCCTTTGTTGAAGGTTTGTGCTGGGCAAGTCGGTAGAGGGGACAGTGGTGAAAGGAAGCAAGACTCTTAAAACTTTTCTATTAATGTACTGCTACATGCTTACCCTGTTGTTACAGTTTACTAGATATCTCATTAGGCATCTAGACATCTGCTTATGTTTCTTTTTTTTTTTTTTTTTTTTTTTTTTTCTGGTGGGGGAGTTTGAACCACCATTTCTCAAGTTAAAACACCAGTTTGACGTGTGGAGCAAGCTCCTAAGGCATCTGACAATCCTATTTAATACGAAGTCCTCACATGAAGGGTATTTCAGGTATCACACCACTAAAAAGGTTCCCACACCAGACTGCAGCCTTAAGGCACTGCTGTTGGGGACAGGATATTGTTTATTTTCCTAGAAGATTGAAGCACATTTGTTAAATTTTATCAAGATGTAGATCTAAACTACTGGGATTGCTTTGAGAATTTCACACCATCCTGCAT
Source organism: Nothocercus julius (assembly GCA_013398735.1). Lineage (NCBI taxonomy): Eukaryota > Metazoa > Chordata > Aves > Tinamiformes > Tinamidae > Nothocercus > Nothocercus julius. The sequence continues at coordinate 5,175,860 of VZSV01000018.1, read as the reverse complement.
ATCTGATTCATTCTCCCTGTCAAGCCTTGGTTCTCTTTGGAGGCTGGCTCATGTACATGTACCATTCATTGCAATCTTTGGCATAGTATAATACATGTAAGGAAACGAATCTCCTGTCTGTGGAAGCTTTGACTCCTTTGTCTGAATTTATTTCTCTTTTACCAGTCTGGACAAAGAAGTGTGGGGGCAAGGCAAAGATCACTACAGGCTTTTGCTCTAAAAAAAAGGTAGAGCAGCAGCGTCTGGGCATTTTGAATTAGTTGGTATGCAAGTAAAATGACTAGGCATTTTGTTTAATATAAAATAAAAATGCACAGCTATTCTTGTATGCTATTTTCCAGACTTCAGTAAGGCTGATCTGCACAGCAGTTATTATCCTGTGACATTTGGGAAAGATATGGAACAGCGGAGGAGATAAAAGAACTGATTCATAAAACAGACACTCTGTAAAATGCCTTTGGCTTTTAGGAAAATTCTTTGAAAATGTCATCCAGAAACAATTTAGTGTTTTTTTGGAAAGCTCCTCATTGCCATTTTTTGCCTGTTTGTTTTGGCTGTACCTGTAGCACATCCTTAGCGAGCAATCAGGTCTCTTGCACAAGGGAAGGCGAGGAGAGCAGCAGGCCCAGGCGCACAGCGCGGCCCGGGGAGCCCCCACGCCAAAGCCGGCTGAGTCCCGTCGCGGTGCTGCAGCAGCCTCAGCAGGGTGAACCGCCCTGGCCGACACAGGCTGCGGTGCAGCAGAATCAGAACGGGGCAGCTTTGGGTCCGTTGGTGCCTCCCTGCAGGGACTGCGTCACTTACCCGCTCCTCCCTGTGGGCCGTGGGGAGGGCAAGACAGCTGTGGTGGGTGCGCTTAGCTGCCTGCTCTTCCCTGCCTTCCTGGGGGCTGGAGGCAGGTGTTTCTCCTCGTGCCTCATCCTGTCCTTAAACGGACACTTAATCCAGCCTCTCTATGGATCACTGCCATAAGGAGTTGTTTTTCCCCTTTCTTTTGTCACTCATCTGTCTTTGCTGGTAGCAGCATGGTGAACCTGATGGTGGAATTATCTGGCTGAAAGGAGCTTTTCCTTTTCTGTTGAAATGCAAATGGTTATTTTCAGCAGGTATCTCCCTGCAACTTCACAACAAACTGCAGAGACCCCAGTACTGTTAGGGAAGGGTGTGCTCACCTTCCCTTACAGCATCTCATTCCCCACAGCCTTTCATCTCTGCTAAATTCAAACAACTATGTAAAATAGTTTAAGCTATTTCACTGTGAAATGAAGAGAGAACAGCAGTGCTTCTCTGCTTCATCGGGGTGTGATGAGGATGAATATATGAAAGATTGTGCAGAGTCATTTTGGTATTTGAAATACATTCAGAGCTGGCCTACCTCTCTAGGAAGCCTTTGGCCCTCTCCCACCACAAGATCTGAATTAAGTTTGTTTCTTGTGTAGGTCTTGCCACACATCTGTATAGAATCTGGGGCAGCCTGTCCTGCTTTGGACCATTTTATTCTGCCATAATGTGATTGAAGGTAACGGACAGATCCCTTCCAGATGGCGGGAGGTACCTGATACCCCTTTTTCACGCGCACAAGCTGCCAACAGACAACTCCTGTAAAAATACTAGGGGTTGCAAAGTGGAGGGTGAGTCAAAGAGGTCCAGGATAAAAGGAGCAGTGGCTGGGGAGCCCCTGAGATGGATCTCTGGGGTAGTCTTTCCTTGTCTCTTCCCCACCATGGGGACCCCAAAGTGCTTATAAAACAGAGGTTTTTTTTCTCTTTCTGCAGATAACCCCTGCATGATGTGAGTGAAGATGCGGTGCCAGTCCTTCTTACATGGTGTACAATTTATATGACTATAAAAATTGATGCTCCTCACTGCTTACAGTCTACATTTTTTCCCCTCATGTCTGCTCTGAACAGTCATAAAAAGGTTACTTGTGTTGTAGCAGGGATTTAAGATCAAGGGTTTTATTAGCTTACTGGAAGTTTCTTCCTGGCTCTCTGCATGCAAATGGCTATTTTTTCTTCTGTTGGCAGCATGATCAAACCCTGAAAACCAATGGAAAAACTTCTTTTGACCTAAATGGTGCAAGATTAAACTTTGAGACTCCTGTTTTGTGTGTCAGAGACTAATGCTGCCATGGGAAGCATAAGCAGCAGTAGCTTTCCTGCACAGTAACAGAAGACTGTGCTTCTAAAAATTCCTTTCCAGAGTGTTTTTGCAGAGCCGCCTCCCCAGGGTTTCCCATCTGTTTTCACACAGAGATTAATAAAAAACTGTTTGGCTAATAAATTGCTCCCTGCTATCTCAGAAATTTGACCATTTCCTTTCTTTCCCTCCCATGGACAATGATTAGATCCCTGTCTGCCTCTGTGCTCCCATGCGGGAGACTTTCATCGCTGATATTAGATGCCCGGCCGTTGTTGGGCTTCGTGGTCACAGCAGGGTTTTAAAGAGAGGTTTTAGAGGAGCGCAGGTCTCACGGCACGCATGGAAAGAGCTGGGGCTATAAACAGCTGTGTGGAGCAGGGCTGCCTGAGCTCTCCAGACTTTCTCAGCAGTATGCTAAGGGCAGGCCTCATTCTTTTGAGAAGAAAAAATCAGCTTTGTTCACACTACTGAGAAAATATTCCCAGCAAAAATCAGAGTGGGCTGTGAACCTGTTTGATTCAGCCATGTCTCTGAGCAGTTTGGTCAACAGCTAAAGGACATGGGGCTGAGGGTAGTGTTTCTAAGGTGGTATGTTCAGGTTAGGCCTGGGTGTCAGAATATCCCAGCTGCTGTGTTGATGGGGCCAACATCTGAGAACAGAATAAGCTCACACTTTATCTGCTATGGGCATAGATCATCGCTTTGTGCTCTGGAGTGGAAACAGGTTTATGGTCAGGGAACATCACAAGAACCGATCCCCTGTGGTGACCACCCAGCTAACACAAGTTGGAGGACTTCTCTGCATTAACACCTCTTCCAGTGCAGTACCTCTGAGAGAATTTTTAGGAAGATACCTAGAAAGATTCAGGATTTGGAAGTTTCCAGTGTTGGCGTAATTCTCCATAGCTCCTAATGATGTGTATCAAGAGGCACCTACATATGTTAAAATGCCTACTTGGGATGTACCCCATATTTGTATCCTTCAGCTTTCTATCTTACTGCATCCTTCTCTGCTGGATTAGAAGATCTCTTTCACCACATCTTTGTTCTTGATGTAGACTGACATCAGCTTTTACATCCTTGCCTCTCAAAGAGAACCATCTGGGCTCCAGCCCTTCCTCATCTGAAGTGGCTAAGATTCACCAACAAGAACAGTGGTTCTCAGGGTCTTGGCCAGATTCAGAAATAACATCACCTTGCTCCTCTTCAGATAGTCACAGTTCACTTAGTCCTTTAGCCTTCACTGAGAACTGACATTAGTTTATCATCTCTTGTGACCCTTGGGCTCTTGTGATGCCATGGAGAAGAAGGCAACACTGGCCATTTTCCTTTCATATGTGTGGAGTTTGCCCAAGGTCACAGCTGGATAAACTTTAAAACAAAAAACAACAAAAGCCCAACCTCAAAGCCTCTAGCTTTGGATTATTTTTAAATGTTATTGGCAAATTGCTGTTTAGTCAGATTATCTGTCTCCTTTTCAAGGCAGTAGGGACTAAGCATGAGATTACAGCTAGGAACTTCCAGAATCTAATCCCAGCTGAAATTCCATGTGTCCGAACTCGTAGTTAGATCATCCTAGCAGTGATGCTCTTGGTTTCTCAGTGACTCGGGCCTGCCTTATTTTCACCACCTCTGAGAGAGCATAGACTCTCACTGCTATCTCAGAAGCTCATTAGGCTCAATGAGGTGATATTAGGATTTTCTAGAGGTAATACATGAAGTATTACTGCTGGTCCTCAAAGGAAAATGCTAGAGCCTCTTTGTACCTCCCAGACAAGTTTATTAAAAGGAGTGAACTTATTTCATAGACATTTGCCCCACAAAATCATTTTTAAAAAACATTAAACAAAAAATTGAGGTAAATGGATCTGAAAATCCTGCCAATGTTAGTATTGAAGAGCCACAGTTTGCTATCTTTGAAGTCAATGGGTGGTTTGATTTGGAACTAAAACATGGAAGTTGAAAGTTAAGTCTTACATTTCATTGTGAAATGAATCATATCCCATTCTTCTTTTATGTGATGGTAAGTGGAAAACTAGCCATCTGCACGCTGCTTCCAGTTGTGAAGGCCACACTGCTCTGTCTCAGGCAGAGAAGGTGCAACAGTTACAGCAAGGAATCGCTTCTCTTCAGCTGATTGTTTGCACTTTCTTTCTTTCCTAAACTGAGACGTATTTCTCACAGAGACCCAAAGGGGGCAAAATTCCTCTATTGCTTTTGCTACGTTCTCTTCAGGAGTTGGAATTTGGGCTGGGAGAAGAATGTGAAGGCAGTGATTGTGAACAACCCACAAATTAAACCACGCTGATATACGAGCCTAGGACACTAATCATAATTATGCCTCTTCTTTCTCACTTCTACTGATCAACAGTAGTTAAACTAAGTTGTTTTTAAGTATTTCTAAGTACAGCATTTGACTGCAGTGAGAATACTGAGTAGTCAGTTTAGTAGCATCTTGTGGAGCAATTCAGGCATAGATTTTTTTGCACGGCAGGTGTAAACTCACATGGCAAACTAAACAGTCTGGTCCCAGCCATGCTGCAGAGTTGGCCAAGATACTCCCATGCCCAATGATTTGGAAGTAGTCTAGCTTTCTGGAGGTGCTGTTTTTTAAATTTCACTATAACTGTCTTTTAATCACTGGTAAAGATTTGTTTTGATGTAATGCAAAAATGATTTCTGTAATGCAAAAAATGATCTAAATTGTTGGATTCTTTTTTCTTTAGAGTCACGCAGAGACAGCTGGCCACAGTTTTAGGTGTTAAAGTGATGAAATAAATAGTGTTGGAGAGAGGCGTATAAATAGTTGATCTAAAGTTCTACCACAAATTTCAAAACAAACCAGCTAAACCTTATTTCTGTGGGAAGAGCAGGACCACAGTGCCAAATATAAAAATGCTCATTTTTTTTTTCCCCAGCATCTGTTCAAGTAAAACAATTTCACCAGCATTTCTTGAACAATTAATTATGACAATGTTTCTTAATTTCATGCTAAGGACATGGCTGAGACATTAGTCAGAACCTTAATTCTTGATCATGTGAAGTCTTTTAATTATGCAAATGTTCAGCAGAGCTCTTCCAGAGTTGTTAAAATGTTGTTCAGTATATTGATATTTATACCTAAATACTTCATGAAGCAGAGTCAGATTTTTAAATGCTGTAAAATCTGAGAACCGTTCCCACTGCATATTCCAGGTTGGTGGCACAGGGCTTGTTTGCATGTTCAGTCAGATCTCCTTTAGCTAGACAGCATTTCCACAGGTATCAGCATCACTTACTAGTAGTTTTGCTTGAAAGAAGAGTAAAAACTAAGCCTTAAACTTGTTTTACAGATTTGTAAAGTTTTCTTTTTCCTGCAAAGTCAAATGATTTTGCAGTGATTTCAAATTCCCTCCCCAGTAAAGTCATCTTGGTAATCATTTCAGCTTTAAGGCCTGCATAATGCTAATTTGAAGAGGTTTGAAATGTCATTTAATTTGGCATATTTTGATTACTATTTGTAATGTCCTTGCACTGGTCAGTAAATCAGAACACACTCAGAATTAGAAGGGCTGGCACCATATAGATATTGTAATGCCAAATGAACACAGTGTTGCAGTTCTCTCTAATCTATGCTGGTCCTTTAACTATGCAGCGCAGTTTTTGTCTGTGGCTTCATTTTTTTTCATTCTCCTGTGTTTTGGCCAAGGCTATTTATTGTCTTCTCTGGCTTCCAGCATTGCAGGGGAATGTTAAAATCAACCCATAAGCTGCGCTTGTTTAATCTCTTTTTGTAAATGTTAATATTCTTCCTTAGAGTAGCTTTTCTTTCTTACATTTAAAATTAGAAGTTAAGAATCAGGGTTAGGCAATATTACAAAACATGTATCCTTTTATTAAAACTGATGTACGAGACAGTAATAAAGATCTTACATGACATGTAAAGCAGAGGGAAATAACCCTTTACAGGAATATTCTGGGCTTTTTTTTTTCTATTTTGTATGAAATGGACACTGTCTTTTTCAGCCTTCTCTCTCATTTTAGGCTGGGAATGGAGTGCATAGTTTGGATGTCAGCAGTGGGGCATCTTCATGAAACAAAGCATCCCTGGAACAACTAGATACCAATGATTTGTAAGTGCAGGAGCTGGCAGATTGGAAACGTGCCAAAAGATGCCAAGTGAGATGCTGGAAAGCAGCAGTAGGATGGAGGAGACAGTGCAGAAAGAGAGCAAACCTGGAACCCACAGCCCTCGCCGCAGCTCCTTGAGGAGGCCTGTGGCAACGACTGTCACTTTTGATGGAGAAGCTACTATGGATCGTAGGAGAAAGAAGAAGAAAGAGTCACGTCCTGAGTCAATAATAGTGTATCGCTCAGAGAACGAGAATAAGGTGGAAGAAGAGCAGGCAGAAGAAGAAGGAGGGGAGAGGAGCTCTGAGGAAGGGTCCAAGTTCCTGGGTCATTCCGTGGCAGATGGTACGTATGCCTGGGAACATCCCCTTCCACTGCCCAGAGGGACACACTCCTGGTCCTTCAGCCTAACAACATACCCAAGCCTACAGCATAGGATCCTAAACCCCATCCTCACGCACGTCTGCTGGCTTCCTGACTGCCTCTGCAGGCTGCCTTCCAGGCTAGCCAGAATGACACCCAGGAGGAAACATATTCCAGGCTCCCTGAGCTCGTGCTTAATACCAGCGCAGGGGCCAGTTAGGCCAATGCCGCTGGGCAGCTGAGGCGGTCTCTGACTGCAGCACATACCCCAGCACATTCCTGTCTCCTGCCTTCCTTGACCCGTTAGAGCGGTAATGTAATTGTATGAGACTTCTTAGAGTTTTCTATGCTTGGAAAATTGTTTTTGATTGAGATGTATAGGAAACAAAGTGGAATAATAGCTATTCCAGGTTAACTCCATGGGTGGATACGCTTATTCCGTAACAGGAGCCCTTTCGTATTTAGCCTCAAGCATCTATGCTATTCAGAGGGAACCTGAGAAAATGGGCACATCATTTTCGGTTCACTTTCCTTTCTCTCTCATCTTTTTTCCTGAAAGCTTTTTTCAGCCCTTTCTCTTAACATGTCTCTCAACTGTCCCCACTGTAGATATAAGAGTCTTGATTTTTGCTATCTAGAATTCCTGTATTACCCCTTATTAGCTTTTTTTTTTTTTTTAATGTGGTATCTTCTTTATACTGCATATTTCTCTGTGTCTCATCTTTTTTGTTTGTTTGTTTGTTTGTATTGCTAAATACAATGTAATTCCCTCTGTACTGCCTGATTCTGTTCATGGTCTTTGTGAACTTACAAAAATATTCTGCATGAAAAAAAATAATCTAATGTTGACGAGCTTATCTGTGTTTGTAGGTGTCTGGAGTACACCTTTGGACAGCCGATACGTCACCTTGACTGGAACAATCACCAGGGGAAAGAAGAAGGGCCAGATGGTGGACATCCATGTAACACTAACAGATAAAGAGCTGCAGGAACTGGCTAAGTCAAAGGAGCCTCCTAAGGAGGATGTACCTGAGAAGAAAAACACATGTGATGTTGGGCTGGACAGAGGCCCTCACATCGTCCTCTGGACTCTTATCTGCCTCCCCATCAGTTTTGTAGTGTCCTTTGTGGTTTCATTCTACTATGGAACCATTACGTGGTACAATATATTTTTGGTGTACAATGAAGAGAGGACCTTCTGGCACAAAATCACCTTTTGCCCCTTTTTGATCATCTTCTATCCATTCATAATCATGGTCTTGTCTTTTTCCCTAGGCCTGTACTCAGCTGTGACGCAGGTGACATGGTCCTTTGGGGACTGGTGGCATGCTGTCAGGGATATGGAGAAGGGCTTCTGTGGCTGGCTCTGCAGCAAGCTAGGCTTGGAAGATTGCTCTCCATACAGCATTGTCGAGCTACTGGATTCTGACAATATCTCAGGTAGTCTCTCCGGCAAGAGCTCTGCTCAGGGAGTTGAGACTTCAGCAGTCTGAGCCCTTGTCTTGGCTGACTCTTTTGGTCATAAGCAAGTGGTTTTTGCCTAGAAAATAACTGATTTTTATATATAAATATATTTAAACAAAAACATAATAAATAAAATATTGGGCCTAAGGTGCCCTTTAAATGTCACAGAATGCAAGTGTGCTAGCTGTTTGTAGTCTGGGTGGGGAGGCGCATGGCTCTCCAATGACTTGTCACCTGTTTTAGCTAATTACAGCTTTGTAGGATAGTGAGAAAATCCAGGTCCATGGGACTGAGGCTCTTTGTGGGCTGGCAGGGATATATGCTGAAAAGCCCACTTCTGTAAAGTTACTCTTAGGAAACAGAATATAACAGTGAACCATGGATCCAGTGAAAATAAGTCTCTACTCAGGAGATGAATTTTAGGAGACAGGAACTCATAGAGAGGTGTAGGTTAAGTTGCAGTGTGTGTGATATTCCTGCAGTTTTCCTAGAAAGGGTTACAGCTGGTAAAACTTTCTGCTGTTCAGACAAATGAACAAACCCTTCCAGGTAGGCTGAGACGGTGTCAGAGTTTGAAAGACAGACAACAGACGAAGAAGTGCCCCGTCTTTCGGTGGGACTGTATAGCTCCTGCTGAAAGCCTGGCACATACACTGACCTGAAATGCCTCCATCGCATGAGCAAAGTTTAGGGCTTGCTCTGTAAAGCAACGTGTGGGAATTTGATCGTGTGGCAAACATGTCACCAAGAACCTCAGGTTACAGCAGGGGCACATATATGTGATTAGGAAGTACGTGAATTGCATCTCGTGATAAGTGCAGTGCTAAGAAGGAATGGGCTTTAGGGGTCTTCAGCAGGGGAACAACCGAGAGCCTGCAGTTGCAATATACAATGTCAGAACAGCTGCCCTGAGAAGGGGTGGTCAGCTTGAATGTCACTGCCACTTATATGTGCTCTGGTGGCATGTGTATTTAGGGTTGTAGATTTGACAGTGCTTGGGACTGGAAAATCTCACTGAAATGGTCATTTTTCAAGGTGCCCTTATAGAAGAGGTGCAGAATTGTTCTTTCAGATTGGGGAAGTCCCTGAGCCCACTTTTGTTACAGCAAGTGCAAACAGGATTAGTGTCTCAGCTCTGGAAATCTCTCTCACTTCATGGTTAATTGTATGGAAGAGCCATGGATTATATTTCCTTAAGTCTCATTCTCATAATTGGTTTTCCAATTTTGGAACTTTGCATGGCATCTGAGTGGGCTTCGCAGACAGGCCAAGGTGGCCCCGCATAGGCTGGAGAAATTTTAGTTGTCTAAAAAATTACTAACAGAAAAGTTCTTTTTCTGGACTGGCACTGGACTGCTGGGTTTTGGGCCAAAGGAGGGCACATGAGTAGATTTGGAGAAATGTGTAATAGACTGTAGTGGGGACTGAGTTACAAATATCTGAAACCTCCATAATTTAGAGTACTCTAGTTCAGCTGGTCCTGCTAGAAAGTCTGGCTCTGCCTGAGCCCAGAAGGGCCCACCATTTGCATGCATGTAGGTAGATAATTTATAGTATGCAGTCAGTATAGGCTGCACGGTCATTCATGTCTATATAGGTGTTTCACTTTCCCAATCTCCCTACCAGAGGGGGAGCTGCCCTAGTTTTAGGATGCTAAAAAGAAACATGCAGAAACTGGATTTCACAGGAAGTCAAACTTTGTGTTGCATTTCAAGGATGACCTCAAGGTTTCACTGACTGGCTGTCTAGATTTCCCTGCGTGTTTAGGAACCTGTGATGCATAAACAAGTCTGTCTGATGCTCCAGACCCAACACGAAGCAACAAGTAAAGTCCCTGCTGCGTGTTTGCTCTGTCCTGCTCTGGGAGGTGCAGAGAAAGCTGCCAAAGCTTCTGGTTTGAGAATTAGCATGTGGATAGTAAGCAGGTTGACTATCGAGAGCAGGCTTGGCTCACGCTTCACTGGCAACGCAGATGTGCCCCTGGGCACAGGTATGGCCAGGCTGTGTTTGCCCCTTTCTCATGCACCAGCCTCACTTCTTGCTGGCTGAGGCATTAAAGGCTGTGGCTCACTTTCAGTAAACAGAAAGAAGACCCCAACCTCTGGGGCAATAACAAGTAATTCAGCGGGGTTCAAAAAAGCTAAGATGTGCACTGGAACCAGTTCAAGCAAAGAAATGCCTTTCACAGGGCTGTTTCAATCAGGGAATTTGGTTTGCCTCTGAATTAATAGAGAAGCTGGAGATGATAAGTAATCCCAGTTCTGGCAGTGCGGCAACTCTGCTTAATCTCCCCGCCAGGGAAGACATGAGGTAGGTGCCCACAAGGCTGGAGAGTGGGAAGAAATGATGTGTAACCAAGTCCTGGCAAGGAAGGCCCGTTGGCAGGACTTCTCACTCTTTGGCTAGAGGGCTGGAGCAGGCGTGAAAGGAGGGGACTCTGCACCTCGAAGCCAACACGAAGCACACGAGTGGGTTTGGGGGAAGGATGGCTGGCAAGGGCATTACTGCAGAGGGAGATGAGCCCAGTTCAGCTGTCATCACCAAACAGCAGCTGGTCAAGCCAGAGGAAAGACTGGAGTCAGTGCACAAAGAGTCTTTAGCTTACAGAAGATCTGAATGACAAATACTAGCTATTTACAGAATACAGCCGTGTGAAATGCCTGCTGAGCTACAGGATTTGCTGTCAGGATTGCAAAGAGCCTGCTGGAGCAGAGACAAAACCAAACCTGTGCCTCTTCCTGCTGTGTCTCCCCCTGCCATGGCAGCTGTGCTTCTGGGCAGACTGAAACTGCTTGGAGGTCACCTTTTGGGGAACATATTGGAACCATCCATCATATGTTTTTTACTTCTCTACAGTTAACCAAGCTTGCCTCTGTTCCTGCTGAAGTCAGGATGCTCTGCCACCAATTTTGGTGGGCGCAGATTTGAGCTTTCAGTTAATTCTGGTGCTATTTGTTAAAAAAAAAATTTATATATATATATATATATTCAATCTTCTCTCCAAACAACTCTAATAGCTTTTTCTCTTGCCTGTTGTTCCCCACAGCTATTTGCCTGCTGCAAGATAAATAATCATAATCACTTGCTATAATAAGAAAAAGCACAAGTTTTTGTCTTGTTTTACTCTGCTTTCAGAAACTCACATATAATTTCTGTGTATATGCCACTGTCAAACTGCAGGGAATTCTAGTAATTCTGATTGTTGAGTGTGTTTCTGGCTGCTCTAGTCTGAATGGTTGGGTTTTTATTTTCAGTAAAGTCAGTGTGTGTTTGCTGATTGTTATTTTTAACTGCATTCCCTCTTCCCATCCTTGCTGGCCTGGGTGGAGAATAAAGATGTATCTGGCTTTAGAAGAGCGTTGCTGTCATGCGTCTGCTTGACTTTTTGCTGAACACAGTGCTGTGAGATAGATATTGTCATTCTCTGCTGGTAACTGATTGCAAATCCTCCCTCCTTGGACACCCAGCTTGCGATGTGTATGAAATGGTCCTTAGTTTTGCCTTTTGCTAACCTGTGCCCAGACAGAACTATCTCTGTATATCTCTGAGGTCTGGGTTCTTCTTTGTTTTTACCTTATAGCACACAAATTAATGCTCTTTGATTTCTTTTCACTCATTGGGTATCTGTTTGGCTTCTAGCCCCCAGAATCTGTAGGGAGGGATACAATTCCATACCAAAATAAGAAGTGCACTTAACTCTAAAAATATGGTCTGTATGTCTTTGGCTTGGTTTTGCTATGCACAGCTGTGCTAGGAAGATTTTTTACAGCCCCTAAGTACTCCAGAATTGTCTCTGTTATGAATGTTTAAAAGAAGAATCCACCAATCCTCATCTCTGAGGTGTGTAAATATTAAATGATACCCTTGGTGCTCTCCCATGAAGACTTCTACCCTCTTGCCAGCACAGGCCAAACACTTCCTTAACTTTTTCTTCTAAATAGCAAACATGGATCTCTGGAAAATACCATATGAAATCCATCAGAGATCCAGCAGAGCCGCAGCATGACAGATCTTTGAGCTGAAATACTACCTGAACGCCTTTAAACAAATTCAGATGACTTCATCAAACTGGCAGTGCCATATGAAACATAACAGCTAGAAATGCTAGCAAAGTGCTCTTGGTGTGATATCTGCTACAAAACACTACTAAGTCCTTGCATGACAGACGTATAATATGGAATTCCTACATCCATTTAACAGCTTGGCTAAGGACATTAAGCTTCTGGGTGTGATGGGAGGTAATGGGCCAAGAAAATTCAATCATTAGCTTTGAAGTTCTCACCTTTAGGAAAAGACTACAGTTTTATAATATCATAGTTTACAGCAAGGTGGCATATAGACTTGAAGACCTTTGTGCCAAGCAAAATATGCTTGTCTGACTTCACCATGTATTTCACCAGGGAGAAGAGAAGGTTCTAATTCTGCCTCTTGATTTATCCATCCCATTTCTTTAAGAACCAAAACAGTCACAGAATTAACTCTGCCTTTGATCACAGTTAGTCTCTTAAATCCATTCTTTGAAACTGTCACACCTGTGATTTGAATCCTGAGGCTGGGATTCTTCAATTCCTCACTCAAAGGCTACTATCAAGGGCTGCTCCATAGATCCCATGTGGCCACAGATACCCTGTGGAAACTGCAGCTGGTGGATAAACACAACCACAGCCCCTCCAAGACACTGTAGCACACTATTTACACCAGAGTTTAAAAGAGACAATGAGAATGGACAGCTCCTGTCCCGGTCCTCTCATGGACACCGTGTTGCTCAGAGTTTACGCAAGGCCTCTTCCTCCCAGGCAATGAGTTGCCTGTGGTGCTAGTGACCTTCTGCTTCTGTCCAAAGATTTGTTGATGTGGGAGCAGTCAGAAGATTAGTCCAGATTCATTTCAAAAGTTAAATAGTCCATTTGAAAGCATTCCCTTAGCAGGACTGTGAGCAAAGAAATGAGAGAGGCTGAAGCAAATTCAGACCTGTTCCAAATAAGACTACCCATAGAAGGGGGCTAATCCACTTGGAAAGGTAACTTTTCAATTAATCTGGTGAATCAGCATCATCACCTACATGAAATCTTGCCTATATTAACCAGTAAAGCTGGTTCTAATAGGCAGCCACTTAAAGATGAGGGAGGGTTTATGAGTTTATGTGCCAGGGGTTCAAAAGCTCCCTTAGCATCATTTCATGTGACTTTGTGAGTGTGATTGCATTTGAACAGGCAGCCAGAGAAAAAAGGCTTCAGGGCCTCTCACTGATCCCCCTTGGCCAACCAGGTCCCATTACCTTTCGGACTCCCTAATTTCTTGCCATTACATTGTAGTTGGAGTCTGTCAGAATGCATTAAAGTAAAGGGAAAGCCTGAGTCAGGCCAGCAATGCGTTTGTTATAAATGGTCTTGTTTTTAGTGAACTAAAACACAAAACCTTCACTAAAAAACAGCAGCTAAAATCTCTTTTGAGGTTTGTATCCATGGAAATTTGGCATGCCATGGATGAATTTGTCCTAGAGTCCTCTAAGCTATACACGATTTCTGCCCAAATGTAATCTCTATAGGGCTCCATTTTCCAAGCATTTGTTTTCACCTAGAAACTTAAGTTCACAAGGCGAAAAAGATGACTACTGAATTCAGTAACATGCTCTCCTTGGCAAATAGGATAAAACCCTTCCTCCTAGGCAAAGTGTTCCCACAGGGTTTGGTTTATTATTCTCCATTAGTATTATATATTAAAACCAATATATTTTGAGGCACCTTTGACTATCTCCATGTATTTGCCAAATTCCTTTTGCTACTACAGTGATGAGTTGGACGAGTCTATTATCTCTATTACAAAATAACAGACAATTTACTCACTATGATATAACACAAATGTAAATTAACTTATTCTAGGCCAATTGTCTCAATCACCTGCAGTTGTGATCCTAACAACCTCAAATATTTTAAGTAAACTGACTGGTTTTTACCATGTCAGTGCTGAGCACAAACCCAACAGTTTCTGGGGTAGTCAGGCTAGGCCAGCTGTCTTTCTTTCTAAGGCCTATTACTTTTCCTAGACTATGAAAGCGTCAACTTCTGACTTTTAAAAATACATTTATAGTAAGATGTCCATATAATTACAGGCAATTACTACTTTTTCCTTCCATCATAATAAGGATTTTCCTTAACATCTTAACCATAAAAAATTGTGCACAGAATTAATCACCAGTAATTTTGCACAGTCTTCACTCATTCATTCAAACAAGCTCCCCTGTGACTTCAGAAATGAGCAGAAGTCTGAATATCTCTGTATAGTAAAAAAGAAAAAAAAATGCAATATAGTAGGCCATATCATCCCAAGGCACATGTAGTTTCATTCCTAAATGGCATCTCAGGTTTTCACCTAATACATGTTAGCAGGGTTACTCTTCAGCAACCAAAAGCAAATAGCAGTTTGTGACTCCTTTACAGTAGAGGGGTGAGTGCAATAACACACTGCTGAGGCCGTGAATTCTGATATTTAAGCAGTCTCTAAGACAAGAGTTTCACTTTGCAGTTGTAACTTTATCCAGCCTTGCTATGACAACAGGATTGCTCTGAGGCTCCAGTTTCCTTCTAAAATCATGTCACTTTTGATGGCTATGTTTGCCATTTATTTCAATAGAGCATTATATAATCTGCCTTGTCTAGTAGGAAAAAAAAAATCAGCATTTGTCATCCTGCCTATTTCCTTCCCTCTGCCAAGAAATTCCTGCAAAATGCAACTGACGAGGAAAAAGATGAATTACTCTTCCCCTGCACCTTCATTTGACACTGTCACGTACCTGTTAGTGACATGATTTAGCAACATTTATGTAAGTAAAAGCAAACTTAAGTAATTCTTATTTCCTCCTTGAACAGCAGCTCTGGGCTATCTTCTTCACACTGCTGCTTTATAACCCAACAGCCCAAACTGTATAAACTTAGAGCTCACAAGTTAAAAGATTTAAAGAGTGATGCTCTGTTCTCCATACAATGCTCCCCTTCAGGCTGCATTACAGTCAATTTTTTTTTTTTTTTTTTTTTTTAACATGCAAGCTTCCACCTTTTCAGCTTTATTTCAATCTGCTTCCAGGTTCAGGCAGACAAATGGGAATTGAAAATGGGATCCTCACTTCCTGCTTGGAAAAGGCCTCAGGCAGCAGCTGAGGGTCAGTCAGATGCAGATTCTCCCTGAACCTCCCTGCAGGCCAGTTTGATGGATAAGGAACAAATCCCTGTGTTATGAGGATTAAACTGCACCATAGCCAGATCGTGTGTGTGTGCATTCGTGCACGTGTGCTGCTGCTTGGGGGAGGCTGGAAATGGTGCTAAGGGTTCATACTTACACATGCACAAAGCAAATGCTTCACAGAGCAAGTTATCTTTACTATGTTGACCAGAACAACCCCACTGCATGAGAGCATTCTCCTGAGAGAAAGAACACATAGCTGGGTTACTAATGGCAAAAACAGAAACTTATTGCATGGAGTGTAGTAAGATAAAGATTGTGAAACCGAGATTATGTGGAGAACAAGATATTTTGCTTCTGAGATAGTTCAGTCTGAAACAGTAGCCGCTAATACGAGACTTCTGGGCTAAATGTTGTTCTGTTTTGTTGTGTTCTATAATGTATCTGGGGTTTTCCCTTTAGTTCTATGGTGCCATTTCATTTCAATGGTGTCAGTTCTGTATTTTTAACTTTACTAAAATTTAATTTCTTTTGAATACTCCATCTCATACACTTCTGCTGGATTTTTACTACTCCAGAAGCAACCAACTCTGACATGAATTCTCAGGTGCTTTCCAGAACCCTGGTACTCTGGAGTTCAATCTGACTAAATCATTTCTATGAATTATAAAGAAAATCAGACCCTAAACTGCTGATAGCAAAGAAATTGTATGTTGTAATGTATTTAAAAGCTAATTCTGCTAGAGTTATTTCAAGAGTAGAAATATTGGTCAGGTTTTCAGTTTCTTAACAATGGGAAATACTTCACTGCTCATGATACCAGGCCAAGTGGGCCTCTTATAGTCTCCTTCAGCAATCCTTTGGCTAATCCAGGGATTTGGAACTCATGAGAACATCACCCTAAGCAGAAATCCAGACAAATATATTGTATATGTAGCAAGAATTTCAAAAATCTACCTTCCAAAAAGGTAGATTCCAAAAAAAAGAGCACTGTAAAAATATAAATAAAACAAAAATATTTCTTGGTATTTCCTGATTTCAGTCCTACCTTTTGCAGAAATTTCTTTGTTGAATTTGGTAATTGCGGTGTGCACACTATGTGATTCTGCAGGCAATAGTGCTTCATCTCAGCAGGTGACTGTGGTCATGTTGCCATCCAGTGGCTGAAATGAGAATTTAGGAGAAATGCCCACTGTAAATTTTTGGGTTTTATTTTTTTCTGTTTTAAAAATGCATCTAAAAGAACTGTTTGAGTGTCGAGAAGGTACAATGGCAAATCCTCAGAAGTAACATTGTGCCAATTTTAAACATATCCATAAAATTACCTCCCTTCTGCCCCATCACTTATGGGTATGCATTCTGAAGCCACCTTTAATCATAGGAGTACATGCTATTCTTTCCCCAGTGTGCCAAGCTAATTTACTGGAGACACAGGAAAGTATTTACTAAGCAGACAATTCAGTATTTTGCTTTATCACTGATCATTTAAAGTATGTGCAAAGGCCACTTTACCATAGATTACTCAAAGCAGTCCCCCAATAACATATGTCACTCTAGCATTTAAGTGCTTCATAATACATTTATTTTTGCAATAGCATGTGACATGAAAGTTGATGTCCCTGAGCAAACATGTGGCAACAAAAGCACAAGGACTTTAAAACCTAGAAACATGTACTAAGTCTCAATGCCCCTTTGAAATATCTTGCAGCTGATTTTTGAGAGTACTTAGCATAATAAAGTATTTTCTGTGTGGAAAGCAAAGCTCTTTTCATGCGCACTTGTGAGTATTTGGTACTTTCAGCACCTGAGCCAAGTGAATTTCAGCCAAGACAAACACGAAGCAGGCTAAAGCAATCTCAGCAGCAATAATGATTTTCCTTGAAAACATGGATGAGATTAGGGAGATCAGAAAAGCACAAATACAGCATCTGCTTTTAAAAACAGGCATAAGAGAGGAAAGCAAAGATGTTTGAAGAGTTATAAACTGATTATGCTGCCTTCCAGTTAATTGAGGACAGTATAACAAATAAATTAAACCTTTTATAGGTGTTCAGAAGATAACAGGGAAATAAATAACTGTCATCTACTTTGAAGTGGCTGCAAAAATGGTTAGAACACTGTATACAGACAGCAGCCTGTAACGGCCCATAGTCACCATGGTGAGGCTGAACATGCCCATCTTGGGCCAAGCACAACTCCACAGTGACTAGACTGAAGACAAGAAGTGCTTGTGAAATATGAAAACAACACCAAACTGAGAGGGGCAGTAAGCACCATGGTAGATAAGACTGGAAATAAAAACGAACTTGAGGAATTTCAGGAAAGGAAATAAGACAATTTGTTAAAGACCAATGTATAGTTCTACTCATCAGGAATAATAACTAACCAGCTCTGTGAAATGAGGTGGAAGAACTACTGGATGGGCAGCAACTCTGCAGAACTGTATCTGGGTGTTACCAAAGACCATGAGTTTCATTGTGAGTCCACGATGGTGTGGAAAGGCAAATACTGTGCTGGGGAAGGAGATGTAAGCTGTGTTGACTTGAAACTTCATCCTTTCCTTTTTTGTGCCACCTAGTAAGGCCTCTGCTGAAGGACTACAACTTGTGGAGGTTTTCTCTCTTCCTGCGGGATGTTGCTTAATTGAATAGTTTGGAGAAAAGGAAAGCAACTAGAGGAGAAGAGGAGGCTGTAAATCAAGCAGCTGTGGGAGAGGATAGTGAGGAGAAAAACAGACAGTAATACTGTGTTTTGAAATAGGAACTCTGCACACAGAGACCTCACAGTCTCTCAGCTCTGTCCAGAAGGATTTGCAGAGCTATTTCTGAAGTCTTCCTGGCCCCTCTGTGGTGGTGTGGGGCTAGTACTAGTACATGGGCTGCTTTGATGCAGTTGGTGTATCAACAGTGAGCCATCCACCTACCTCTTTGTGAGGCCCTCAAATGCATCTGTCATGACACACTCTGAATCAATGTATCTCTTAATGCTCCTCTTTATGTTTTTCTTCTACATTTTCAGGTGAGGTTAGATAGAGAGGTATAACCCTTCCTACTTAGCTTTGCTAAATACTCTTAGTACAATATTTTCCATATGTTTCCAAGTATAGTCATTTGCTTTCACTGCATCAGCTGAAATGAGAATAGACTGGGCAGGTACACCAACAGATGGGAACTGTTAAATCCCTGAAAACATATAAACACACACACTTTATACAATTTTTTTAAAGGCGTATTTTTGTGAGGTACCAAGTATTTATGCATCATATCCAGCCAGTGGATGAGTCCAGTGGATTTGCAGCACGATCACAGCTGATCCTCAGGACCAGTTTTGCTCTACAGAGCAAAACCAGAATATCAATGTTTGAGATCTTTCCCCAGGTGTATTCCACAGAAGCAACTAGGCAAAGACAATGTGCTATACTTGCATCTCCTGGGAGGACCATGAGGAATCGCTACACAGAGATAATAAATACTTTTGTTGGTCTGCTGTACAATTTTGGCTTGTGGTTGGAAGCAGGTGCTTGGAAAGATCTCTTGGGAGAAGACAACTGTGCAACCTTGTGCTACTGCATGAAGCCCAATGCAGGAAGACGCTAACAGATGCGTTGCTAAGCTCTGCTTTGCTTTGGGTGCCAATTCCCTGTTTACTTTGTCTTTCAGCTTTTGCCAAGCTCATATTAGTACAAATACAAAGCCGTTTGGTGTCACAGTGTCCATCCCACTTTCCACCAGGCATTTATCCAAAATTTTACTCTGCAGGCAATTGCTCCAAGGGAGGGAAAGGCAAAGTGGCCTTTTTGCCTTTACAGTGAAGCCATTCACGTTTGCTCAGAGCTGCCATAAGCAGCTGGGGCCCAGCTGCAACTTTCTGGATAATACATTCCTCCTTGTAACAAAACAGCGAAGCCATTTTCCTTCTTGTCTTGTAAAGGCTTTGAATCAAGTTTAACACAAGGCAGGCCCCTCATAGCTGTTGTCCTGAGACTGTTCTCATTCAGCCCAGGCTTAATTTTGAGGTGGAGAATAAAAGTAACTAAAAAAGGAGTAAGCAGAGGAACGAGTGAAAACCTCCTTGGGGCTAAGGTCTGAATCACTCTGTTGCAGATGAGGTTACAGCTGATCACCCTGAAGAGCTAAGCCCATGGAGAATTCACATATTTCTTACTTATACCCAGAGACTGGTATTCTGTAAAATGGAAATTGCCAATTAATCACAAGCATCTTTTGGCAAGCATTTATAAGCAAAGATCTTCAAGTCTTAATCCAGACTAACAAAGCCCCTGTGCCCTCAGATGCAGTTCATTAATCAAATCTGATGACTATCTATAAGGGAGCTCTATGCAGACTTGCAAGGGAAAAAGAAATGAAGAGTAAGGTCTGGCTTCCAAAATGATTAGCCAGTTTTCCTCTGAGCATTGGAAATAGCTGAGGAAATTTGGCAGCACGGAGGTGTGACAGAGGAATGTTTAGGTTTATTGTTTGTGTATTTCAGCAAGAGAATTGTAAGACCCCATGTATGGCAGGCTAGAGCTAAAGCACAGGAAGATCACAGATGGAGTTTCATGGTCTCATCAGTTTTCCTCAGACTCCGTAAGGGAACAGAAGGCCGTACCTGGGCCAGACACACTAACCTCCCCACAAAGCAGAGCAGAGGTTCCTAGCAGATGTCCACATTAGGCCTCTGTGGGTAATGTTTGCAGTTAAGGCTCTACCTCTGGGACTTTGGACCTAAGCCTGGGGCTCAGTTTTTGTGTCAAATCTAGCATTCTGGGACAACTGTGAAAGGTTTTGTCCATACTCTGTGCCAGCAGTCAGGACTGAGTTTTTACTCCCCGACTCTGGCATAAAATAGTTAAAAATAAATTGTTAATTGAGTATGATACTTCGGAAAAAAAAAAAAACCTTGTTGCTGGTATGTGAAAGGCAAGGTTGGTCAATTCTCCTTTCTCCTTACTTTCCCTTACATGTCTGTGTACATCTCATTGGCACCTAGACGGCAAGCTCCATGTCAGACATTCCTTGGGATGTGGAATGGTATAACTGGTCTTTTAGTCTGTGGCAAGCACTAAGATAACCTTCGTGATTATAATAACAGGCAGACCTGATTGCCTTGGTTGATTAATCTGAAATCTCCTTAGAGACAGATTCATCTCTCTCCTGGAGTTGCTGACAGCTTTTGCCGTCTCCAGGTTTCCCATAAAATATTCCTCACATTGCCAAGCTTCTCTGTTTCCTTTATGCGCCAAATGCTGCGAAGAGAGAGTTGCTCAATCAGTAACATCCCCAAAACAGGGTGATCTGGGATGGGGGAAAGGGGATTTTGTCTCCAGGCACTGCTTGATGGAAAAAAAGAGTTTTTTTTGTTGTTGTTTGTTTGTTTTTTTAAATAGAGAAATGTTGGTAGGTCAGTGATGTGGTAAAATGTTCCTGATACATTTTGTGTGAGATGTTTGCTCTTTTGCTTCAACCAGGTGCACTGATATCACCACTTTTTATCCCATTTCCAGAATGATACTTCAGAATTTAAAGATAATAACATGTTTTTTGAAATACGGAGGATAAAAGGCATGCTAGTAACGATATACACTAGAGGACATGGGGAAGGCAAGACAGAAACAGCAGCGTTTAATACATGTGGTGAAGTATGTGGTGATCTCTATACATCCTGCTGCAGATTGAATATCCAGCAGTTAACAAGAAGTATGAGGGAAAAGCATCTATATCTGGACTTTTATTTATTTAAGCAGCAGGTTTCCATTCTGTCCAAGAGCCTTGATACCATTTGGCTGAGCTATTCCCTCAGGTAATGCTGTGAAAAAAGCTGTGGTCGCGCCAAACGAATAAATAAATCAATGAACGAATGAATAAATAACCGAAGAGCTAAGTAAGCACGGAGCTGCTCTGAGCGGCCGCGCCGGCGCGAACGCAGCGCGCCCGGCACCTCCGCGGGCCGCCAACCTCGTAACGGCCCCAACGGTCTGAGGCGGCGGGCGGGGCAAGGCAGGGGGCAGCCC
>VZSV01000018.1:5120928-5146952 GCA_013398735.1 Nothocercus julius | reverse complement strand
GTTTTCAGCTCTAGTGCCCTGGTTATTGATCAGATTGTATCTTGTGGCAGATAGTTGGTCTTGCTCCCTGCTACCAAGTGTGAATCACGCAGTGAGCACTGTGTAACTTTGGTCGTTACACAGTTCCCGTTGCAGTAGTCTCTGAGCAGTGTATAATAAAAGTGGTCTAACTTCTGTGAATCAGAAGTTTGAAACTTTTTGCTCCTATACTGGCTTTAGAATACAGTTTTCCTATATGCTTTGTGCATTGTTAACTCTGCTTATTGTGTGTTGTTCCATGGATAAAATTTCATGTGCACTAATGAGGTGAAAGTAAGGCAGATAAAATGTAGGTTACTCTCTTGACCACATAGTGCAATTCTAGAGTTCTTTTACTTTCTTAAAATGTGGTAAGACATGGTCTGGATCAGACAAGAGTTGAGAATCTGCAGGCATAGGCAGGGGAACAGAGCAGAGTCATGTGTGTCTCTCTTCTGTGATTATTGTACTTAGTTGACTCAGGTTATAATCGGAAGAGCAGCAAACACTTTACATTATTTACAAACCATGGCTTTTTTTTTTTTTGTTCTTAAAGTACAGGAAAAATGTTATTTTTGGACAGAAACTCACCCAGTGTTGTAAGTTACTAAAATTCCACAAAGAGCAACGTTTATTCCACAACTATCTAATAGTCCCACTGCAGAGAAAGACCTCTGTGGCATCTAGAACTGACCTGGAGTCCCAGGCCTGGAAGGGCCTTTAACAGGTCATCTAAACCAGTCCTCTGCCTTGGCCTGTGCCAGCTCTGTGGACGTCACTTCAGAGCAGTGTTTGTCTAATCTTTTTATAAATGCTCCCAGTAATGGAGACTCTTCCTCAGGCAGTGTGTTCCTGAGATTATAGTTTGAGCTGCTTATATCAGTCCTTACCTTAGCTATATTTTACCTTACTCTTTCATGATGTATTTTGAGGGAAGACTTAATATGGAGAACAGATTGTTGCCTGCTCTTCCACAATGTTTTTTATATAGTTAGTGACACTCACATCTGCCCTGCCCTCTCACTCCCTTCTCTGCAGGCTTTTGGCTCCTTCTTTCTTTGTAGGTCTTGTTCTCTGATCATCGTTGTTTTTGCTTCCTAACACTTTCTAGGAGGTGCGTGTTCTGCTAAAGCATGATACTTGTGCAATACCCTAGCCAAGCCATTGCAAATGCCATGCAGACCTAAGGATCGCTTCATGTGTTTTGCAAGCTATGCAGCTCTATGTACATCTGAAAGTAGCTAGATGTATATAGAGTGACTCTTGATACAGTTCTTGACTCATCTTTAGTTGTTTGTTTTAGTTCAGAAGAAAAATAGATAACTGCTGCTTCTTGTGGTCTTAGCCTGCCATTTCCAGTGGATGCTGATGATGGAGTTGGAGATACTGGTGCACATTCTCATTTGCAGAAAAACTCTTTTGCAAGAAAGGGAATAACTGAGCAACAGAAAGAAGGAATCCAGCTGGTAAAGAAATTGATGCACACTTTGGGTGAAGGAGGAGGGCTGGAAGAAATTTACACTTTCAGGTAAAGTTGGCTAATCTTCTTTATCACTCTGTAAATTTACCTTCTGATTTCTTCCCACAAATGATTAAATTTAATAGTCATTTGACTTTCAGTTTCACTGAAGTTGGTAAATATTCTCACTGTGTATTCAGTACCTTTCAAAAAACTTTTTTAGCAGCTTTAGAAAAGGTAGAAATCTTATGGATTTCATTGGGGAAATAAATTTTCTGTTACTTGGATATCTGTTTTTTAAAAAAAAAAAAAAGCTTTTTTTTTTTTTTCCAGGAGTGTTGGAGCATTTTTTTGAGAGAATATTTCTGTAAGGGAGATTTCAGAAGTGTGTTTATGAAAGAGTTGGAATATATAACATGGTGCAGATAGAACATTTGCATTTAATGGTAGCTTTTGTTTCTTGGTTTCAGACTTCCTATAGCTCACTGGTTTATCAAACTCCCACAGACGTTTTGATCAACGTTGTAT
The DNA here is from genome assembly GCA_013398735.1 of Nothocercus julius. NCBI lineage: Eukaryota > Metazoa > Chordata > Aves > Tinamiformes > Tinamidae > Nothocercus > Nothocercus julius. Next base: position 5,144,947 of record VZSV01000018.1, on the reverse strand, counting down.
CTTGAATCCTGCTCTTTAATCACAGACTACTGTCTATTTGTGCCAAACAATACACCATTTTAGCTGTAAACCTAACAGGAGAATTGAAAGATTGATATCTCCCCAGTGAAACAATAAAAATATGTTTGTCTCTGGAAAACTGTTGCTAAAGCTATACGTGAGACTCTTCCACACATTTATTAGCTGAGAAACAAGAAAGCTACGTGTGCTCCGAATGATGTCTTACAAAAGTCTGACTTCTACTGTCCTGGTACTTCAAATCTACAATTATGAAATGAGTTTAACAGTATTTTCAGGAATCTAATTAGTTTGTAGCTGCACAGTGACTGTCACATATAATATTTAGTTGTATGGGGTCGTTAGCTGAGAATAGCTGTAGCTGTAGGTCTGCATATTGCTATTTATCATTTACTTGTGGAGTTTTTCTCCCACCCTGTGAAACTGTTCTGCTTTATCTCAGCATCAAGATACTGTTATCTGAGCATTAGTATGAACAGGTGGAGAAACCCATGAGCATCACTGCCTATGTGTTCTGTTCTGCCCAACAGAGCAGCCTAAGTCTTTCTGCAAAACTTTCCAAAAAAACCCAAAAAGCTTTGCTACTGCATCAAGAATCTGAAAAAAAGGCAGAAAAAAGAGAAAAGCAGCATCTTTCTGGGCCCAGTTATTGTTTAGGATAGTATGTGTGTATGAAGCTACTATATGGTTTGGCCCCTTTTTTGTATTTTCTGTCACAGACTCTGACACTGTATAAGCTGTCTATGTGCCATGATTTTGGGGGAAATCCCAAATCTTTGGATAAATAGACATTTGGCTAAGAGATTAAAGCTTTAGTTGTTCAAGAATGTGTGAGGTTTCAGATGCAGTTAAGGTGCTTATCCAGTTTTAAGAAGTTAGCCTTGCAGAACTGTCATGATAATTTACCAACTCAGACACACTGCTTTCCTCTTTTCATTATTGGTGCTGGTAATTAAAAAAAATAATAATAATAATAAAAAGATTTGATTCTCATGAAAATTAATGAGTCATTCCAGGAAAGCAAGTGTGATTAATGCTTTGTTTTGTTCTATGGTTTGATAATGCCTTTAAGGTACAGGGGGAGGATCCTATAGCACTGTTGCCAACAAGGAAGTTGATACTCTGGAATTCTGTCAGGAAGCACTAGACATTTCTGTGCAGTTTCCCTTTCAGGGAAAGGGTCTGTGGAGCAGAGGAGAAGCAGTGTTTTTTTTTTTTTTTAAATTTTTTTTGAAGTGCTTATTTGCTAGGCTTTTAGTGGCTCCATACATTTTGATGTGAGGAAATGTTTTTCTTCTGCAAATAAAAGGAACAAGGGACTTAAGAAATTGAGCTAGTATGACATTGTGAGGGATTTGATTTTTAACATCTCTTCTTGACTGTTATGTGTTGCAGTAGTTCTGACAGTGTACCTAAGTGTTCTTAAATGCATGACCTTAAGCTTTACAAAGTACTATTAAAATATTGTTAAATTATTTGTCATTATGTTAAACTCTATATTGATGTCTCTCTTACCAGAAAAAAAAATCCCTTCCTTTCCTCAAGGGAAAAAAAAAAAAAAAAATCCTTATAAAATCCTAGCTCATTTTCTCCTTTCAGTTTCATATTGTTAGAATTAAAATTTCTCTTTTGAAGAGAGTGTAAAATTAGAAGAGCAAGTTAAATTTTGTAGTAATGTGTCAAGTGGTGATCTTAATTTCTGCCAGAACTACTCTATATCAAGAGAAGTGCGTTTAGTTGTTTATCATGATATAAGATGGTGAGGTCAGCACTGTTTTACCTTTGCTTCATCGTGCAGTGGAGAGAACATTTTGTTCTTCATCTGCACTAGAATTCTATAGCAAAATGGCTAGCACACTCGGGATCAGCTGGAAGCTGTTCTGGGATGCAAAGATCAAACTCATTTGCTTTCACAGAAATAAATAATTTTTATTTCCAACTTTTTAATTTTGGACTCCATTGCTTAAAGGTTTGCTATTGTGAAAAGAGTTTTTGAAATAAAACACTAGCCTTTTTTCCCCCCCTGTTGTATAAGATTGCATCGGTACTATTTGGACTACAAATATTCCAAGTAACTTGTTTCATTCTAACAGAGCTGTGAAATAATGAGTTAATTAGTACCATGTTTAGAAAGAACATGACAGAAGTTAGTTCTCAGACAAAATAAGAACCTATTTTAATTAACATTTATTTCTTCACTTCCACTTTAGAAAACATCTTACCATTTGAGAAGCCCTTTCTAAGTTGGGTTGTTTGGCCAGCTGCATATGCTAATTGGGTGAGGAGCAATAAATGCAAAATGCGTAATAAGCAATTGTATAGTTTCCCTGGAAGACCTGACGTACTGTTTTTAAGGGCTAATGTCACAGCATCATAAAGATTTGAGCAGGAAATAATTTACTGTTCCTCCTCTTCTGTTCATTCGCTTCTTTTGTACAATGAAAAGATTACCCATGCAGCTTATTTCCTAATGCTTTATGCAGTCTAAGCTGAAACAATTGGGCTTCTGCATCTCCCAGGAGAGAGTGTATTGCCTGTAACATTCTATTACAGCTCACCAAAGAGTTCATTTCAGTTTTCTTGATGCCTTCATTTAGAGAAAGCCTGGAGCGTCTTTCGATGTTTAAGAAGATGGAAAGAAGACCTATGGCTTGGCCCTGCCAGTTAACTATTGGTTCTGATTTGTCTATAAGGATCGTGGCCTACAAATCTGTAAGTTAATAAAGTAATATTTTTAGTGTACTGAGTGCAGCAAGTTAGGTGCTGCAGCATTTTTTTTTTTGCCCTTAAAGCTCAGAAAATAAAAGATAAAACAACATCCAAAATAGTTATGGTAGAGATTTTATATGTGTAGAAGCTGGTATATCTAAAGCTATGGTTCCCACAGTAACTCTGTCTTTACCACATTGTATGTGTATATTAAAAATTAAAATTCATCATGTACAGAAACAGAAATAATTCCTATCTACAATATGGCACTTAATGGTATCGAGTTGATGAGCTTAATTAAGAATGCTGCACATGGGTGAAGCTTTCCATTTGGCATCAGTGAAATACCCACAGCTGAATGAGTCTTAATATTTTTCTTAACTTCTGAGCATGGGACGCTGTCTGATTGTCTTACCAGCTTTTGTTCTGTTCTAACATCTATTGTTATTTCAGACTTGGATGTGTCCTTTCAGTTTGTTTGATTTCTGTAGTGTTTACCAGAGCTCACGCAGTCTGTTTCTCTTACAGTTTATGTGGGGTTCTCATGCAGTGTCAGGGAAGGGGAAGGAACTATGTTTAATAATAGATTGTGCGAAATCCCAGTTACTGCATAATTTTGAGGCAACCGTATAGTGCGGCAGTAGTGATGGATGTGGTGAGATGGAGATTATGTGGCTTGTAACTTGAATCTCAAAGTAGGGTCTAGCCAATAGTGCAAGATTTCAAAAAGATGCATTACAAAGTTGAAATCTCCATGATTTCTGAAAGACAGGCGTCTTAGTCCCGGGAAAGCTCTCTGATGGCAGCTTCCCATTTATGCTTATTCATGAACATTTTTAATATCATTAAGATTTTCTGCCAGACCTGTGTGAAGCCGCTGTAAGAGTCCCTTCCCAAAGACGCTTACAAACTGCATCAGTGGAACTTGAGAGAATGAAAAACATGAACCAAGCAACTAGCCTGAGGTCATACAGCAGTTAAGACCTAGGAATAGACTTGTATCTGCTGCCCTTGTCTGTTGTCTTCTCATTTCTGCACAGATCTCCATTTTTGTTCTCATTTAGTAGGTTCACCATCAATCTCATTTAAGTAGAGAAGAAAAGAAAGTGTTTTTCTTTCCCTGTAGTCTGGCAAAATTCACTTGTTGCCATTGCTTACTCATTCTCTCTCTTCTGGGTCCTCTAATATAATTTGTATCTTTATCTCCCCTTTTGGGGAAGCTTTACTAATAGGATGTTTTTCCTGTCACAGTATAGTGACTCTGATGCAAACAAGCTGAATGAACGTGAAGTCTTTTCAAATTTTTAACAAATGTTTTAATGATATGTCCAAAACTATGAGTATAGAGAGTAGTGGGGAAGTACCAAAAACTTGCATAGATGATCTAGCCCATGAATTTAATGAGTAACTAAGACGAGTATGCAGTTGCTGCAGTATAGTTTGAGTGGCTGACAGCTGTCATGCAGCTGAAACGATGTGCTGCAAGGACTATGGTAGCAGTCAGTATTAGTCCATTCTTGGTAAATAACCCAGCACTGAGCCTAAATTTTTGTTTAGGGGTATGTGTGTGTGTGTTTTTGTATTTTTTATTGTTTATTGATCCAACTGAAATGTTCAATGAGTATTTCATTTCTTTAAATTTTGGCGTAAAGCTTGCAGAAGAGAAGGTGAAAAAAACTTGGACAGTTGTAGATGCTAAAACCCTCAGAAAAGAAGATGTTCAGAGAGAAACTGTTTACTGCTTAAATGATGATGATGAGACAGAAGTTCAGAAAGATGATACTATTCAAGGTATGATGTTTTATATGCTCCTTGAAGGCAAACTAAAGCTTAATGGCTTATATTATTAAATTTCTTAAGTTCTTACTTTTGTCAGTAATAGGAATAATAATAATAATAATATCCTCACTGGAACTTGAAGGTACTACAGCTTTCTAAACTGTGTTCTCTAGAGGAGCTCTCCTCTGTTCTAGTGAGTAGTGACATTACCCTTACTGTTTTCAGCTCTTTAGTTATACTGACATGTAAGTGGCTTTCATAGCACTGCATATTTTTCTAGGTAAGCAAATACTCTAGTCTGCAAATGGGAAGATGAAACCATTAAAGGAAGTGTTTGTGTTCAAGAGATTGTTTGAATTCCATGAGAGGTTTGATTTAAAGCCGTGGTATGCAGAGTACTTGACATGGTTAAGATAATTATTCATAACCTTCAGCCGCTCCAGGTGGATTAAATTTCTGAGAAAAATAGACCTCAGTATCAGTATAAAATAGAATCTACTCTTTAAAACTGAGTTAAGCAAATATGTGTAGTTCCTTGTGATTCTATAGGTACACTTTCATTATTTTTTCTTTTTTTTGGGGGGGGGGGAGTTGTTTGAAACCCACCAAGTAGTGCAAATATACTGTAAATGGGGAAATCTATTCAGAGCCACCAAAATAAATTTACATAAAATATATTTTAAAATAAATTTAAAAATGAAGACATTTTCTGTTTTAAACTTCTTTAAATTGTAGCAATCAGATATTTTTATAGGCTATCGCTAAAAAAATATCCTGTTATAGGATGGACGAATAAACAAACAACAAAAACAAGCAACAAACTAGTAGTCTGTTTATGTTATATAATTTTAAGTCTTTTGCCAAATCGAACTTGCTTTTGGTAGGAGGTATATTTTGGAGCATTTATATCCATTCTCTGCTGAGGTCCTGACTGCCCCAGTTGGTCAATGATTGATACTATTGAAGCGGTGAAGAGTTCAGACTTAACCAATGAAACCAAAGATTTACCCATCAGTGCTGTGATGCTCAGCGCAGTTAGAGCTGCTGGTGTCTCATGGACTCTTATAGACATCATCAGAAATGTCACAAGACAATATTCTGCTTCTTAGCATCCTTGCTGAAACTTGCTTTGGTCATTTGTTTTTTGGTTTTCAGGAAAACTTGTATGCATATGGGTTCTTCATCCTGGGATTTTTTTATATATATATATATATATATATATATGGAATATGAAGAAGTATGTTACTGGGAGGATGAGGTGGAGGTATAAGGACGTGCAGCAGAACATATGTCTGAGAACCTGTCATGTTCCTATTCTGCGAAAATATCCCTGAGATGCAAAGGCAAGGGAAAGTGGTGTGCAGAAATACTCCTCCATTTCAGTATTTTAGAGTACTTTTTCCATCATATTTGAACAAGTATCTCACTTAGATGGCTAGCACATTCTTATTTCTCTGAATTCCTTGTGTTGTCATTTCCTGTATGAGATTTGGTGTGATTGTGTTGAGTTTTCCTACTAGTTTGCAGTGTCATAGTCCATTTTCTTACATTTAATCTGTGAACATAATTTGGGTAAGATGCTCCTTTCTCTTATTTTCATTACTGCTATCTGCGAGAGTAACTGTTTCTGTAAAATAATAACATAATGTAGTTTTTTTGTTGTTGTTTTTTGTTGTTTGTTAACAGAGAAAGTAATTTGATAAATGTGCATAGAGTGTAGCTCTGGGGCATGTATGCATTGTTAAAATATTCAGAGAGCTAATTTCAGTGTTAGAACTGTAGGCCCATATGCTTACCAGATGCTCCTCTCTTGTTCTCCAGGGTTTCGCTATGGGAGTGATATAGTTCCTTTTTCCAAAATAGATGAAGAGCAAATGAAATACAAAACTGAAGCAAAATGTTTTTCTGTTTTGGGATTCACCAGATCCTCTCAGGTATGGTGCTGAACCTCTTCACACTTGACTCACTGGGTCCTTACAGACAATTTGGTTTAGCTTCACTAAGTACTGGTATTGCACTGTGTTCCAGTGACTGGGAATGAGGCATCTGCCATTAAGGATGATTTTTTACTTGCTGATTGTAGTAGATATAAGCACTGTGTACTCTTCTGATGAAGAAAAGTTCATAAATATGTCTGGGCCCTTGATTAAAACAGAACCACTGATCTCGGATCTCTACAGATTGGCTGCAGCTGTACTTTACTATCATTTCATGTCAGTAGCTCAAGAAGTGATGCAGATCTGCAACTAAAGATGGTCTCTCTTCTGTTCAGATTGCACAGAAACCTTCTTAGGCAGAAACATGGCTGGACAAAGCCCATCTGAGCATGGTTTTTCTTTTTTCATTTGCTATCATTGAAGAACCAGGGAATCAATTGCATTCATTCTCATTTTCATAAGGACTAATGTATAAGCAATGGCTTTCTTCTGGTTTCTGCTATGACAAAAAATAAATGTAGCCAAAGGTCTAGAGTGTAGATGAAAATAAAATCATTCAAAAGCTGTATCTATTTCAACAGATGCCTACTGTTAGGCATAGAGCACAGACACTTTACCTGTGGGGTTTATTTTGGCCTGCTTTTAACTGGAAATTGCAAGGAACTTAAATTGAGAGAGTACCTTAAAAGCAATCCAGCACAAGGTGATTTCCTTCTCGAAAGCTGAGATTTAAGCGTTAGGAAAGCCTAATGGAAAGGCCTAGCAACTCTTTTCTCAAGAGGTGGAAGTACAGGAATGTGAGTGCCAATAACTGTTAGAAATGTTAAGGTGCCTCCACTCTGCCTTCTTCAGGATACTGCAAAGGGTAACTGAAACTTGACTCATCTTGCAGGTCACTGTACCCAGTCCCCTTCAGCACCCAAACTGAAGTCCCTAAGGAAATCATAGGGCAGCTCTGCTCCAGCTGTACTGAAAGCTCCCAGCCCTCCTGTTCTTTGAAATATCTCACTCACTGTGTAAAGCAGAAACTGTAGAAGGCTGAGAAATCATTATCTTTGGAATAATAATAATTAAAAAAAGCTAACAGAAAACGGAAATATCCATGGGAGCTCACTCCCAAGTGGATGAAACTCCACATTTTTCTGCTCAACTCTACATGTGGCACAGAGACTCTTAGAAGACTAGATATGCCCTTAGACTGTGTGCAGTGGACCGAAGCACTTTGTTAATTGAGGAGCCAGGGATTTAAGCTCTTTTAATTAAAAGCGAAGCCAGCCTAAATGGGTTGGCTGTAAGCTGTTTGCTACTTGAGGACCTCGAGACATCCAGAATTTAAAGCTGTTAAATAACACAGTAGCCCGTGTACTGCAAGTGACTGATCAAGGGGCTATATCATGCTTGAGCTTGTAATGCCTTAAACTGCTTAGGACAGAGAGATCTCAGAGCCTGGCAAGTTGTAGACCAGAAGCATGATCCAGCCGTGGTATGTCTGAACCTAGGCTTTCAGTGGGACATATTTTTGCAATTTTTCCACATCTTACCAGCCTGCAGCTGAGTGTTACTGTCTTCATCTCATTCTGCGATATTTCCTCATGTGCTGTGTTCTCTAACACTGGAGCCTGGCCTCTTATTTCAGCCTGAAGTCTGACCTTCTCTAAAATGGGAAGCAGTTAAGAGGAAAATAGGTGAGAAGCATCATGCTCTTGTGGGTGAGCAGTCTTTTTCACTTAAGGACATTTTTTTCCGCTATTGGAATATGGTGCATATATGTTCAGACTGTCTTCATTAAATTAATTGTAGGAAAAAATTTTAATTCACATAAATATCCCTTAAAGAATTAACAAATTGTTTGCAATACAAAATTTTTGCAATGTACCAAGCACTGTTGCTTTTGCTAGTTTTACCATGTACTTCACGTATCTCTGGATTTTGTAATAAAAAGTTACACCTTAATTAATGTGTTCTCATGTCCTGTAAACAAGAGTGTGAGTAATTATGCTCAACAGTAGTTGCAAAGATCTCAATGGAATGAAAATTTTCAGATGTCTTTGTAAGGCTGAAGCTATATTGTTAGGTAACAGCACTGAGAAGTTTACTACAGCTAGAATTTTCCAGATCCATACTTTCCTTATGTTTTGGTTCCTGAATTTTACTGTTTGGAGTCATAATCCTAACACTATTCAAATGTATGTTTTCTATACAGTTGTTTCACGTAAAAACTTGGGAGAAAAGATAATTTATTATTAACTAGAGAAACTGGAGCAGCTCCAAATGCATAATTAAAGAAGGAATAGAACCACCTCATATTATTTTCTCAGTTATTCACATCCCTCAGGAAAGAAGATCAGAGGCTGCTTAAACTTTGATTTTTAATTCATAAGCAATGGCATGTAAATCAAGAAATAATACTTGAAAGTATTATAAAAACATTTTTTGGCAAACAAAAAAAGGTGCAGTAATGTATAGATACTTTAAACTACACTGTACATAGAAATGCCTGGGTTCTCTTAAGATAGATGATTAAGAATAATTGCAAGTACAGTAACCTGTATTCAAGAATCCTTCTGTAATCTAGAAACAGACGTGCTCTGGGATAGGTTGCCACTGACTTCAGCAGTGCTACAGTGATGCACACTATCTCCACGCTACCTGGAGTCTTGTTGTTTAGCAGTGTGAAGAGATTTTCTTTAACAAAGAGAAATCAATTCTTTTTTGTGTGTGTATGTGTGTGTTTTCTTATTTGTTTTAGTTTGTTTGTATTTTTCAGTATCTATTTGGCTCATCTTTGCTGGCAAAGTTAGACAACTCAGCCTGGTAACAACTGTGATTAACATTGTCTCTCACTGCTTCCACTCAATACTGCAGAGTATGACTGAATATCTATATTGTCTGATAAATTCCTGCATGAAAAATATGCAGGACTTCTAGTCACAGGAATTAAATTCTGCAGCTTTCTCACATGAGTAGGATCTTGGTTATTTCATAATTTAATTGGTCCAGTTACATTCATGACGCTTGCCTTGAATCAAGCTAATGTGTGACTGTTTGAATCTGCAGGTCCAGAGGCAGTACTACATGGGTAACCAGGTTCTCAAGGTCTTTGCAGCGAAAAATGATGAGGTAAGGTCAACAGAAGGGGTCCTGTCGTAGAACAGGTTCTTGCAGTGTTAATAAAACAGAAATACAGAAATATTCTTAATGCAACTTAGAGAAGTTTTCATCTGTCTTCCTGAGAAGGTTAAAAGGAGTTGGATCAGACCCCAGATGGGTACCACATCTCATGAATAATAAGAATCTGGTAAATATTATGTATGGATAAGGGCATAGAGAAGTTGAATTGATACTTAGATCCATTCTCATATGCAACAGAAGCTTGTTGTGCCACTGTGGTACTTCACAATAATTCAGAGGTCTGGAGTATTAGAAGTAAAAAAAACTTCACAGCACCCTGTTCCATTGAGGGTCCAACTTGTCTACCTTTCTGTCCTACAATATTTATAATTTTTCTAGTGTAATACCTACAATATTATAATATTTTCAAATTTTTCTCTTCATGTTTACTGGAAATTCACTGTAAATTAATTTAGTGGGAATTCATTGTATTTAAGCAGACGTTATTGAGAACTTGTATTTTTCTTTCTTCTTATTCAGAATGCAGCAGTTGCTTTTTCTGCCCTTATCCATGCGCTGGATGAGTTGAAAGTAGTGGCCATAGTGCGTTATGTTTATGATAGAAGATGTAACCCACAGATTGGTGTAGCCTTTCCGTGTATTAAGGATGCATATGAGGTAATATTTAACTCTTATTGTTCTTTAGAGGTTCTCCTTACCAATGCTTTACAGATATGATTTAATAAATGATTGCAGTTGAACCATATGTGTTTACAAAATAGTGAAATAGCAGAAGAAATCTTTTTTTCTTTCTTTTTTTTTTCAGGGATGGGGAAGGTGATTTTGCAAAATAATTCAGAACAGATGTTTTTAAATATATTAGGGAAAAAAAAAAGAAAAATAATATCATACATTTGTATTAGTATCTTCTATATTATAGATATAAATTTTTATTGAAATAAAAATTGTAATTTCATTTTGGTGTCTTGTAGCTTTTTTCTTTAAAGAATAGGCCTTTTTCCTTTTTTAAGGAAAGCTCTAGTGCTCAACAGAATCATATCTGAAATAAAATCTAAAATAATTTCTGGGAGACCCAAAGCAACACAATATTTCAGAATTTATGTAGCATATGTTTCAAACTGATTTTCCTTATAGGAGACTATTCAAAGATCTAAGTATGTGTAGCATGGCTAAGGAATGACTAAGGTGGGGGCGGACATAGCAGTCTTCAGACTTTTGAAGAGTATAAACATGAAGGATGGAAAGGAATTATTTAGGGTGATATGAACTGGAGGAGGTATTTGAATAATGAAAAAAAATAAGCTGAGAATGTCAAAAAAAACCCCCAACTTCTGGATTTCAAACGCAGCAAGCTATGATAAAACCTGCCAGAGCGCCATTGGATGGGGTATTTAAAGCTTGGCTGGATGGAACTTTGGACAAGAAACCACCAGGAAAAAGGGATTGGATAACCTGGAGTCTATATTAAGCCAGTACAGACAAACAGTTTAGTCATTGCTATCTTTTTTTTAAACAATCTTTGTTTTATTTTGCTTAAAACTGTTACTCTATAAATATTTTGATTTTTTTTGTTGTTGTTGTTTTTATATATTTCTGTGGTGGGGCACTTCTAGGGAGCTTTAGGTTTTTCATTTTAGACTCGGTTGTTTCTTTTTAGATGTTTCTTTTTCCCTTCATTTCACTTAGTGTCTCATCTATGTGCAACTACCCTTCATGGAAGACTTAAGACAATATATGTTTTCTTCCTTGAAAAACAACAAAAAATATATTCCTACAGGTAAGATAACCACAAAATTTGTGTTTTCATTGGAAAGTCAAATATTCTATTTTAGACCATCTTCAAAAAAAATAAAAGCAGTAGGTTACTTTGTCCAGGTGGAGAGGAAAAGGTTATTTTGGTTTAAGAAACCAAACAAATGAAGAAAAGAACAGCGCTTTGCAAATATGTTAAAGTGATGTCATTCTGAACTGTAAAGCTGGTGTGAAAACTTTAGTTTTGCGGTTTCATGTTTGCAGGCAGTGTTTTAAAACTGTGTCATTAAATGAATCCTGGCTTGGGTTGTGTGATTTAGTCTCACAAGATCTGTCTGATACAGATCCTAATATCTTTGATCTTTGAATGCATTTGTACAACTAGATGGTTGTGGCTTATGATGGTTCTACAAAATATACTCTCTAGAACAGAGGCATCAGCTTCATTCCTGCAAAGCTGATCCAGCAGCCACTTGCAGTGTGGGCTGTTTATGTAACGACAAAAGGTGAAGGCTGTGCAATATTTTTGTTTGAGAGTTTTTTTTTTTTTTTTTTTTTTTTTTTTTTTTTTTTAGCATGAGTTGTCGGGCATCTGGAGAGAACATGCAAGCACACAAGCTAGACTTGCTGTTCTAAGGTTTTTTGCATAGCAATAAGCATAGAGATGTGGTTTGAAATTCATTGGAACCTCTTTAATTGGTTGTAGGATGATCCATTGAATGGGTGTATGCTAGTCAGAATGGTGAGGTATTTCTAAGCTAGGTTCTGGTTTCTTGTCCACAACCAGCAGTTTTTGAAAAAATCAAACAGCCTGTCTTATTAAAGCAGTAATCGACTATGATGAATTGAGTTATTTTACAATCATAATTTTGTTATATTTAGTTTTTCAAATCAACTGTTTTCCTTATTTTCCAAGAGGTCTACAGACTTTCTGTTGGAAATGAAAATATCTTGAAAAAGAAGAAAAATGGCAGCAAAAATTGAGGGCTACAAAAAAAAGGAACGAAAAAAATCCCAAAGGCCTCATAACTTTAGATGGTAGTCTTAAAGCAAAGCAGAGTTTTATTACTGGGTCCATTATCCATATTTGTTGTCAGCATATCTATAACTGCTTTGGCATTTAATGCCTTTGTTAAAATCTCTGCAATCTCTGAATGATTCTGAAATGAATCTTCATTTGTAAGTTGTTTCAAGAAACACAATCATCAGCAAATATTTTTAATTTCTGTTGTCTCAGAGGATCAGTTATCTGCAGTTGACTCGCTGATTGATTCTATGAATTTGGTTTATGAAGATGGAGAAAGTTTTGAGGACCTGTTTAAGCCCAGCAAAATCCCAAACCCTCGTTTTCAGAGATTGTACCAGGTGAGATGATGAACTATATGGTATATTTTAAAAATGGCTCTTTTGTTAAAACCTTTCATCTTTCTGTCTCCTTCTCCAATTATCACTGAAATGATCTGCTCTGTGAAGAGTATAATATAAATTCTTTTGTATGTAAGCATTGTGTAGCCACTGGCTTCTGTGTTGTTCCTGACATGTGTTTTATTCTTTAACATTTCTGGCTTTCAAGAAGCAAGAAAAAAATTACATCATCTCACCTGTGCTGAAATGTCTTTCACAGCATCCTTGAAATTCACTGGCATATGGAAGTGAAAACTTGTCAGGGTATCTTCAACTTGTGTTGCAATGACCATGATGCAGGTATAGACACAGCCTTCAGCTTCTAGGCAGAGAGAGAAATTGACTGAAGCTTGGGGAAAATCAAGCTTCTTGTTCTGTGTCCCATGAACTCTTGAGCACAGTCACTTCTCTATTCATCTCTGCATCTAGCAGTGATTCCAACAGATTGGTCTAGGGTAAAACTGATTGGAAATAAGTGGTTAATAGTGTTATCATATTCCATTTGGATGTCTTGAGTTGACACATTTTACAGGCAAATGGAACAGTTCACACTTCTTGCATTTATGCTGTCTGCATTTTGATTTAAGTTCTTTTCACATCATAAAGTTTTTCTTTGCATTCTGAGGCTGAGAGATTTATTATATACTGGAATTAAGTGTTCAAAAAAAAATGACACAGCAAATTCAAAAATAAAGACAATTACGATGCAATTTCTGCAGCTGCAGAATTGTGTTGTATACAATGCCATGGAGAGAATTGAATGTGTAATTACACTCTAAAATTGACCGAAAGTGGCATAGGATCTATGTTTATAAAGTCTTAACAATTCCAAATGATGATTNCACAGATAAAGTGGTTTTAAATTAAGAAAGATCATCTTGGTTTTTAAAAGTCACACTGTCTCTTTCTTTTCTTTGCATTATCAGAAATAGCAAATTTGGAGGTCAAATTTTAGGTTCAGGAACACAAGTAAGCCCAGAGTCTTCAAAGACTACTCTGATTGACGCCTGAAGTACTAAATGTTCCCTTTAAATTCTGCCAGTCATATTGACAAGACAGTGTGTAACCTGAATGCAGGACTTGGTCAGCAGAAGATTTTGCTGGGGAAGAGCTTAAAATGGATTGACATCTACATCACTTGTATTTTAGGAAGGACTATAAAGCTTGGGTACTAGGAAGCAAATAGGATTTTACTGACCAACGAAACACATGGGAGATAGCAACCTAACAGAGAAATTCTAGATACAATGTGCCTTTTCTTTCCTGGCATTGTCCCAACAATTTAGTGAAGTGCTGCTGCAAGAGAGTACCTACTATCTTAAGAGTTTTCTTGGAGAATAATAGGACTTTTAAGGGTGAATGCTACTGTTGGAAATTGCATTTATTATTTCAATGTATTAGGTAGTATGCAGGTCTGTCTGTACTACTTACTTTTTATAAAGCCCTATTTCCACTTCTCCTTATATTAAAGTACTTCTCTGGTTTTTGTTTTGTTTTGTTTGTTAAATAAGTACTGCTTATTTCTTAGGTGATCCAAAGACAAACTTTAAATTATGTTTTTGGTGTAGCCAGTAAATTGATTTGGTTGAACAGGGTAGATGGTTTGGAAAAACAGCATAGAGGAAGAGATGAAATCTCCCTCTATTTTCTTGTTCTGGGGCCTCTTAAAGATACTTAGAATAATAAGCAACAAGAGTCAGAATTCAAACAGAAACATCAAGCTAAAATATCTCTCTGGAAGCAGTGGTAGGCATCAGGAAACAACTAAGTGGGTGGAAGTTGCTGATGTTTGCTGGGTGGGAAATGGGGAATATCCTATATCCACAACTTTGGCTGCATTTTTTTTTTTTTTTTTTTTTTTTTTTTTTTTTTTTTTTTTTTTTTTTTTTTTTTTTTTTTTTCCTCCTCTTCCTTTGCTTCTAGAAAAGCCTGGTCTTCTATCTTATGTGACTTTCATGGTGCCAAACTTCCAACCTCAATGTTAAGACTGATTCTCTTCAGTACAGGGATGTGAAGTGTATAGGACATTTGGGAATGGAATGGAATGCAATGCAATGCATTTTTTGGTGTCCAGAGAAATAAGTTGCTCAGCGCTGACTGTTCTGCACTGAGACAGACCTGAGGGGTAGATTTGGGGCGAAGGTGGCCTGCAGCACTGCATAATTCATGGGATTCAGCTGCAGAATCCACATCTAAATATGCTGCATTGGCTGTTGCTAGGCCCATGAAAATGATCCTTGAGGGCTGAGCTTGTTTGTAAGTAGCTGGACTGTTCAGTGATGGTGGGAGGTGTTTTCTACAGGCAGGTTGGAGAGGGACAGGAGGTTGCTTGTGTCCACTTTTTAACATCACTCAAGCTCATTTTCCGATGGATGCAGCGGATCTGTTGGAAGGTCATTTTAAACTAGTCACAAATGCTCTGAACCCTAAGATGCTTGTGGTGGTATTTGAGTTCAGGTATGCTGAACCACCTGGAAGCTAGCAAACTGCGTAAGCTGAGTTGTTTAAGCATGTTCCATAATCCATGAAAAGGGAAGCTTGGAAAATGAATCATCCTGTTTACCTTAGATGTCATAAAAGAGGCAGTTATGATTGTGGAGGGTGAGTAGATAACTGCTTTAAACTGGATGCTTAATTTTGACAGCTGTATATTATAATTCATGTTCTGCAGCTTTTAATACTAGTCTGTTCCTACAGGCTGTACAGAACTGCTGGGATATATTTTTCAGAAAGTGTGTTCCTAGATGCTCTATGGACGAGAATGAGGCAGATGCCTTTTTGCAGTTAATTCCTGTCTACGCAGGCATTTATTCTGTTGCTTGGTACTGTCTTGCTGTCCAGTGAAGGTGGGAGAGCTCCTTGCTGGGAGAAAAAGGAAGCAAGGTCAAAAAGGACTGACTGGGGTCAAAATTTAAGGTAAAGTCTGAAGTCGCTTTATCTCCATTTATGTCCTACCTCAAGTTTCAGAAGTCATCTTCTACTCTGAAAAATGGAATAAGTGGAGGCTGTGGCTGCTTTTCATTCTGCCCAGCTATTGCAGCTACTCATTGAGGGCTTTAGATACAAAAGCCTTAAAAATGCAGTCACAGTGAAGGACTTGGTTTTCTTTTTTTCTTTTTTTCTTTTTTTTTTTTTAGGGTTTTTTGTTGGCTTTTTTTTCTTCATGGATTTAAATCAGTTCCCTAATGCTGTTTAAATACTTTTTATTCCTGTATTGCAAGAGCCATTACTGCAGCTCCTAGCAACATTTTTACTTTCTTTCATAATAATTATGCCTTAAATCATTACAAGTGTTTACAAATCAGTAGGCCTGTATGACTGCCTCCTTTTGAAAGTATGTGCTAATATGGATTGGAATCTTAATGGCAGCGTGAAAGCACATCAGTATTGATGTGTAGCATATGGTCTGGATATTCTTTATTGGCAGCTCTTCAGCATGAACAGAATTTTTTGTTTGTTTTTCTTTTTTTAAATTAAGGTCATGTCTGACAGCTATCGGGGGAGCAGATCTAGCCTGTTTTCCTGGTGTACTGCATAGTTACATCCATACTGTCTGATCCACGTGGTATAGGGGACTTGGAAAAAATATTCTCCCGTGTACAGCATGTGCATGTGATTGTGACCATATAAATGTATACACATGTGCATAGTGTGGGTATAACATGTGCACAGACACACATATCCACTGCTATCCCATACTTCACAACATTTAAGAGGTACCTGCTTTGTATTTAAAACTCCCAATGCAATTTCTATAGCCAGCCTCATGAACCTGCTCATTCTTCCTCTGCTGGGCTCCTGCCTATGTGCACTTACACTTTGGTGAAAGAGCCTTCTCCAGTGTAGCTCCTGCCATCTGTTCCAGCTTTCCTGCACATCTGTCAATCCCTCATTCTTTTCAAAGCTCATCTGCAAACATACCTATGTTCTGTGCCTTACCTGTGCACATTTAATTTCTCTCTTGGCATTTGCTTCTAAACTGGCGATAAATTCTTCTGTTATGCATACTGAATTTTATTGATGAAAAAGAAATGTTTTCTTTGAAAAGAACAAACTGTTCAAAGACCTGGAATACAACGCTGAGTATGTATCTTGTTGACTAACTGTGGAATTCCTGGAAGTCTCTGCTACGTGACTGTATTATGTAAAAGGACTATATTTTAAAGCTAAATGAAGTTAAAAAGCTGCATACTTAGGATCAAGTGTTTCATTCCTCTGGATTTCCATTATTTTCTTTAGAGCTTGTTACAGTGAGTGCAGGTGTAGCCATTTTTAATCTGTCTTCTTATTTGATATCTTTATTAATCTCCTTAAGCAACTGACCGTATGACTTTGAATCCACTTGAGAGCTGGAATATTTCAGCATTCTGAACGTAGCCTCTCCTTTAGTATGGAAGACACGTTTAATAAAGCATATGATGTCAGATACACAGGCATATTAAAATCATGTAACTTAAAAGTCTGTCTTGGCTTAACCTGTTTCTTACAGTGTTTGCAGCATAAGGCTTTTTACCCCAATAAGCCATTGCCACCGATTGAACCAGGCCTGCTGGAGATGCTGGACGTTCCCTGTGTGGTAAAAGAAAGATGTCGGGTTCCTCTTGAAAAAATCAAAGCACTCTTCCCCCTAAAGGATGTTATCAAGAAGAAAGAAGATAAGACAGCTCAAGACATCTTCAAGGTCAAGTGAGTTGAAGACTCGGAATCTTTTGAACATAAAATCAGTGAGTTACATTCTGAAAAAGTGCAGTTGTGGTACCACAGTTTAGGGTGTTGTGAATAGTCTTCCAACTGCTGTGGGGCAGATTATGCTGATATGTCCAGAATTCTTGAGAATGGAGCAGCCCCTGGGAGGTCTTTTGTTCAACCTGCTACTTAAAGCAGAGGCAGCTATGAGATCTAAACAGGTAACATGGAGCTTTATCCAATCTGCTCTTAAAATCATGCAAGGATGGAGACTGCAGCACTTCTGTGCTAACTGTGGCAATGCTTGACTGCTTGATGGTTGGAAAGTTTGTTCTGCTAGCTATAAAATAATTTGAATAACAAAGAATCTCATTCAGCTTAGAAAGAATACTGTGGAGCTTTAAACAGGCTGTAAAGATGAGTCTTCCATCTCAGTATGCTCTATTTTGGTTGTTCTGTAGCTTTTGTTTTGAATGCCAAGTCGAAAGAAAAGCAACTTCATTTACAGAATATTACATATTATGCAATAATGTGTATGTCTTGGGGAAAAAAAAAACAATCTCTTATGGACTTTTCCTAGAATATCTATTCTCTCAACACTTTAAAAAAAAAATCTTTGCTGTTATTATGTACACTGTATTTACATTATTTGTGCTGCAGATGTGAAATGTTTAATTGGTACTGCCTTCTACTCCCCAGCAAAGTTGCTCAAGCAATTTTTGCTCAAGTGAAGTCTGCTTCCTAGCACTTAATTTATTGGATGACTATAACAGAGCTAGTTGGTTCCCTGGGGTGTTGTAGAGCCCTGAGTTAACTCCTGCTTTCCTTTAGTCCCCTCTGACCTGATGTCTTGGGAACGATGTCTTTGAGCCACTTCTAGGCCCCGCTGAACTGAGCTGTCTTATAGCTTTGGCTTTGGTTGACTAGAGCCTCCTCAACAAGTTATCTTTGGGAATACCTGAGTTAGGACTTCTCATGCCACTGCTCTGAGATACTGATTGAATTACAGAAAAAAATATTTTTTTGTAAGCAGGCTAAGAAGTACCTGGCCTTTGTCTTCACTGCAGTGTGTGCCTGTCTTGTCTTGGTGTGTCTGTGAATTCATACTGATTAAATACTCCTGTCCTTGTTCTGCGCCCCAGTTGCTGTGTGTTTGTGTGCGTATCTGCTTTTTGGGGGCATGTATATTTTTAGAAAAAAGGTTTTTATAGGGCCAGTTCAAGAAATCACTAGAACTTGGGGTCAAACAAGCCAAGGAATAAATGTAAACAAACAGACCAAAAATCCTAATATGTTGTTGGTAGTTGCTTAAAAAGACCTTACCCCAAGGGCTTAAATGTGAAAGGCTATTTTTGTTAAAAATCACTTTCTTTTGAGGGGAAGTAGAAACAACTATAAAAAAATATTGGAACTAGAAAGTGGCATGGAGCATTTAGATGGTTTGGAAAAAAAATCATAGATATTTTAGGTGAAAGGGTACAAAGATTCAACTGTGTGAAGAAAAATTAGTGGTGGTAGGATTTAAAAGAATATAAATGGATATAATACAGTTTTGGTGTAGAAATGCATGAAAATAGTAGCATTGTCAGCACTGCAGCAGAATTAACTGTGTTTCTGCCTTGTGTTTGTGCAAAGCTGGGTGATGCAGTAAGTGATTTGACAAAAAACACATCACAAAAACAGTCACTAAGTGGTAACAGCAGATAACGTCCAACTTGTTAAAATATCAGATCTAGGTAATTTGCACTAAAGTGTTTTGGAAAAAGCTAGCTAGAAGCTTTCTTAACCATTTTCTTAAAACTAATTTGTTACTGTTTGTCTCATTCATTTGATGTCTCCCATTATAATATTGATTCATATCTGCTTAATTTTTAAGATCTAATGGGACTAAGGCAGCATAACTGCACACATGATATCTTTGTAGGCTTGAATATTCAATATCTATTTACTTTTACTCTGCAGTGTGTATTAGAAAACAAAACAAAAACCTGCAGGAAAGTGGAAAGCACTGTACTTTTTTTCTTCTTAGGAGGGGGGTTGTTAACCCCTCAAGTTTTTCAGTATGTGAGAAGCTTCTATATAGAAGTGGATTTGTTAAATTAATCCTATAGGTATGATTCAGTATTTTTTTTTTTTTTTTCCTCAAATAGTAGTTGTACATTTCACATCTTAAAAATATTGCTAATCAGTGCATTACATCAGTGCATTTCCGTAACAGACTCTAAATGTCAGCACCCTGCCTGGTATAAAGGGGTATGAATTCATCAGTTTCTGCTGTAATGCACTGATGAATGGTGACTACAGATTTGGTCCTAGGCAGTTAAACACATTACTTCCCTTTTTTTATCCAATGGCAAAACATGGTGAATCAGTAAAAGTAAAGCAGGAAGAAAAATAAAAATCAAGATAATGCAGGAAATTGCCAATCAGCTTTTAAAGAGAAGAGTCTAAAAAGAAGAATTTTGATATTCATGGTGCCTTTCATCAAACTATGTCAACACACACATGGCTTCTATTAAAAGCAAAATCTCTAACTCCTCTGGTATTAGATAAGTATCAATTTTTCCATTTTTCAGACAAGGATTTCGGCTGTCCAAAACAACTGAGCAATGTGCCCTAGGTCAGCCAGAAAGTCAGCAGAGCTGGGAATGAGTCAAGATATCCTATCTTTGTCCTGAGCCATAACCAAAGCCTTCCCTTCTCCTGCAGTGATAAGTAACGTCACTTCAGATGACAGGAGTTGCTGAGTAGAGGCTTCATCTGAGTAGTGACAAAATTAAGTAAAAGAACAAAGATGACCACTGAAATAAAGTGGGAGAGACATTGTGCCTAAAGGAGGGGATGAGTAAGCTATAGAAATTAAAAAGAAATATAATTTCTTGTAGTACAAAAGGAAATAAAATTTCTTTCTAATAGTTCATCTGTAACATGCTGTACACACCCTGAAATAGGGAAAACGGGACCTAATCCAGAATGTCTTTTTTGTCTCTACTTGCATTTGTTTTCCTTCACTGCAGAAGTAGGATTTTTAAGAAAAATCTTTTCTTTTATTCTATTCCAAATTTCCGTAAACACTGTTTTACAAACACTACAGTTTAGATCACTCAGTAGCTTTCAGTCATTCTTAGAGTGAAATGGATTCTTCAGTGCCAGCCCATCATGTTCAGCGCCCCAGAACGTGTCTTTGACTTTCTTTCTCTGCTGCAATTAGCTGTCTGTCCTTTTTTTTTTCTTTTTTTCTTTTTTTGTTTTCTTTTTTCTTTTATTCTTTCTTCCTTTTCCCCTTCTGTTGCCAGGGCATGCTCTAAAGTTTGACGTGTTGGGTATTGCAGTTCAGTTCTCAGTTTGAATGTGCAGCTAGGTATATATTAATTGTGAAGGTAAACTGAAGAGGTATCCTAAACAACAATCACCTCTAAAAATTAAAAGTAGTCTTTTGAAAGCATTTCTATCTATAGTTTAAGATTTTTTTTTTTTCTGATTGAGAACTTGCATACTGAATTGGCATTTTTCTAGCATGTTTTGACTGCTCTTAAGTGGAAGTTGCAAAGTTCTCGTGTGCCCATGGGGAATATGGGTTAGTAGAGTTGCACTGTGTAAACAGATACATGTTAGCTATCAGTTCCAAGACTGAGGCTAGCAATTTGTGAAGAGTAAATTTATTTTTTATTTAAATTTTAAGTTTTCATTAGTGCTTCGTGTTTAAAATGAATGTCCCCTTTTCAGTATGTATTTCACAAGTTGACTTACTCTCAGCTTAGGATCCATGGTAATTTGCTTTGAGTTAATTGCTTGTACTTATTTTATGACCTTCTGATTTGCAGCAAAGAAGATGGACCCAGCCCTAAGAAGTTAAAAGCTGATGACGAGGAAGGTGGCTTTAGCATCATAAGCATTGCTGAAGGCAATGTCACCTCTGTAAGCATATTTTTACAAATTTTATTTTTTTGAGAGCAAGATCTATTTCTGAGAAAGTAGTTTATTGGATATACACAATTCATGATAAAGGGAAAGTTCTAGTGGAAACATGACTCAAATTGGTAATAGACAGTCTCAGAAGTCTACAAGCAGATGTGTTAGGAGAACTTTGCTCTTTTAGGTATGTGTTAGCACAGGTTTACATCAGTCCCATGTCTTTTTAGGACAAAGATCTCCCCATGTGCAGGAAACAATCTTTTGTGCCTGTGTGTCCAAAGAAAACAGAATCTTAAATTTGGGATTCAGTGGTAGAATTTGATTTTCATTTTGTATCCTCTAAAACAGAAGTTACCTCTCTGATTTAACAGGCATTGATTTCGGAGCCTGTTCTCTGCATTGGTTGGAATTCTAAATCACAAATATCTTTATCTTGGCTCGTGTTTTGTGAATCTGCATCTGAAGAGGTGTAGTGCTTCTGTGTTTTTTTTTTTTTTTTTTTTTTTTTTTTTTTTGTTGTTGTTGTTTGTTTGTTTCTTTGTTTTTTTACTCTTTAATATGAAAACCGATATGTAAAGATTTTTGTTACCTCACTAGGAGAGATGGATATTGGCAAATAATTCTAAGATTTTTGTACCCCGTTTAGGTTGGCAGTGTTAATCCAGCGAAAGATTTCCAAATTCTGGTGAGGCAAAGGAATGCTGACTTCAAAGAAGGTAAATGACTATTATCTGTCCTAATTATTTTTAGTCACACCTTCGCTGTTCATAATGAGGTCCATTTGTTTAAACATGGGTGGCTAGTGATGAAATTCCTAGGATACTGCGTAGCTTCCAGTGCCTCTCAGCAAAGGAGGAGGTTGCTCATAATACCATGCTGTATTTTGCCTTCCCTATTATAAAGTTTCAGATGCTCTTGTTTTTGAGGCATCTGAATAACTGCTCAGGTTTTTGCAATAGATCATCCCTTTGGCGCTAACTGGTTGGCACATTTGGACTGTATATTGACTTGTCCTCAAGATATATGTGATCTTTCTGCCTTGAAGTGGAGGCCCTTTCTTTGGGCATTGCACAAGAAAGTTCTCTGCTATTTTTCCTGTTTTTGAAGAAATCAGAGTTTACGGGCTGGGGTTTAAATATTTTCATGCAAATATCATTCCTGTCTTTCCATCGAGCAAGGAAAAAGGGTGGGTGACTTTAAGAGAAAGATGTAGTAAGAGTGTAATAAGCAGGTAGCTTGTGACTGCTAGGAGGTAAGAGCCAGCTCTGCTGAATCCAGTGCTCAGCACACTGGGGAGGCAAGGAGGAGTTTTGAGGCAGACCTGAGGAAGGGGACAGCCCAAAGATCAGCTGCTGCCTTATCAGCTACACCAGAAAATGCAAATTCACATTTTGCATCATATTTCTGTACTGGAATTGCTATATAAAGATATATGCAATGTAATCTAAAGATATCTTGAAAGGGATGCCCAGGATGTATGGGCTGATTTAGCCATCCCTCTCCCCCATCCTCCCTTTCAAATGTTGATTTTAAAATTGCAGTACAGTACACCTTATCTACTTGGCAGGCAATAATATAGCATTAATATTCAAGGAAAAAAAAATCAGATACACTTAAGGGGGAAGGGGTGGTCATTTAGCCTTGGCCTGTTCTCCTTTTTGCTATGATTGGAGGTTAGTGCTGAAGTGTGAGATGGCTGTTTCCTCTTCAGAATTTCCAGAACTATAAGATACCGTGCCAACTTTTCACACTTTTTTCATTTCATCTGGAAGAAATTCTGTTTTTTAGAAAAAAATATTTAGAATTCTCAAGTGTCAGCTATATTAAAATGCAGTAAAAAGCGTTGTAACTAGAGTAGAGAAACTCTGAAACAATTGACTACTATGTTATGATTAATTTTATTGTGTAAGAAATCTTTAAGGCACAAATAAGAACACTAGTGACACTGAAGATCATATAAATAGAGTGTTAAATATGTCTGCTTGATAGCTGTTCTGGAGCTGACTACACTTGGAGAAATCTGCTTTTATTTAGTATATTATGTGTTCTGGTATTATCAGATGTGGTTACCAAAACGTAGTGCAGTTGCCCATTTGAAAGAGAGATAGAAGCCACTATAAATAAAAACATGCTCTGCATATTTTTTTTCTTACTGCTTATTCCTTTTTCTGCTTTAGAGTCTTTTAAGTAGCTTGATGCATAAAACATTACAGGCATGTTTTTATTGGCTTACTGTATTGCTTTCTGGTTATGTAAATGGTAGATTCTTCTTTAAAACTCTTTAGTGGGTCTAGGGATTTTTTTAATATAGTTTTGCATCATATTTGATGAGGAAACTTTTTTCCTTGCTGAAAAAATAAAGTCTCTTTGCAGAAAAGGATAATCTGACATTCAAATAGTGTGTCTGGGGAAAAAAAAAAAAACATTTCAGGATGCACCTAAGAGAAAAATGAGGTTTTGTCCTGTTTTTATTTTTTTCCTTTAGAAAATAGTCTACACTTTGATTACAATCCCCCTCTCTGTGTTTTTACACCCCCTTCTCTTTCCCCCCTGCCCCCCCCAAAAAAAGAAAAAAAGAAAGAAAAAAATCACAGGGGCAGGAAATCCCTCTCCTTCTTTGCTTTTCTGTAAAACAACTAATTCCCTTATGAAGCAGAGGAGAAGGGTCAAGTTTGGAGATTGAGGAA
>VZSV01000018.1:4979715-5111174 GCA_013398735.1 Nothocercus julius | reverse complement strand
ATAATACCTTTAAAATTACTTTGTTGAAAACATAAGAATGATCATCTCTACTGGGGTTTGGACTAGATGATGTCCAGAGATTTTTTTTCTAACCTCAGCCATTTTAAGATTCATTATCACTGGAGATTCCTTTCCTTTTTAAGCACTGATGTGTTAGTTTTGATATTAAAAGTTAATGTGTACATTTAACATTAAAGGTCTGAGTTTTTTTCCGCATCGCTTAAATACATTTTTGTTTTTAGTTCTTGGCCCCAAAAGAAAAGCAAAAGGAAACTCCAGCTGTCACAGATGAAGGTGGTGATGTTGATGACTTGGTGAGTGGCATAAAGACATAATGTGGCTTTAGAATTAAATTTAAACTGAAAGGTGCATTGAGAGTGAGAGATTACATTTTCTGTTACATTTTCTGGCTTAGAAAACACCAAGAATCAAAGGCAGAGAGGAGACTGACTAAATTACTAAGCTGCCATTATAAAATGTACCAAAATAACTGATTTAATTGGGGGAAAAAATTAGGTTCTGTGGTAACTGATTTTTACTTAGATTAATCCTGTTTTCTAGCATCTTTCTAATTATCCAGTAAGGCTGCTCATTTCATAGCATGTTGTTATAACTTATATAATAATATTTAACAGGGTTTATAGATGTAAAACAGCCGTTTGTGTGAGAAACTTCGCCTCCTAAACCTTCTCTATACATATTTGCTGGAATTCAGTGATTTCAGGAGGATTTTTAGTAAATATATTAGCCATTTTTTAATGTCTCAAAGGCTTAGTTTTGATTCTTTACTTTATAGCAGATTAGTGTTAAGTACAGGCTGTTTATATTTTATCATGAGTATTTGTGAATTTACTTTGGTTTCTAAATCCTAAATGTAGAATTAATTCAGGCAGACTTAATTCAGTGCCTTTTTTTTTTTTTACAAATTCGTTGCTTCTATTTGCAGCTGGACATGATGTGACTGAACACTACAAGGTGATCATACTGGCAAAGGTTTGGAAGAGATCTCCCTGTGACATGGGGCACAAAACAAGATGCCAGGGAGAAGCAGTGTATCCATCTTTATTTTTTCAAGTGAGAACAGAAGTTCCAGAGACATTTCCAATTGGTGTAAATGTCATCTGTTTCTTCAAAACTAGAACAGAAGATTGAAATCTGAAGTATTTCTGGAGGAATGATATCTTTAAGGCATCTCTTTTTTTCTTTAGCACTGAATCTAGCTTATCCTTGGTATTCCCTCCAGCTAAACACCACTAAATTAAATGAGAGCCTGCACTTGGCACCTGATATCCTTGTTGTGTTGCCTGGGAAGGAAGACAGAAATGTCATGGGGAGGTTACCAGGTAATGTAGAACCTTTAATGGAGGTAACTCCGTGACATTATAGATAAGGAAAGAAGACTGCTTGTATGTTCATGTTTTTCTTCCTATAAAATGGCAGAAAAGAAAAATAAAAGGTTCTAGGCCATAGAGGTCACACAATACTAACTTGAAATTTAAAATGATTTTAAGTACATAGCAAAGCAAAGTGCGTTGATATATACATATATGTGTGTGTGTGTGTATATTTTTTTTTCCTCCTTCCCTCTCCCCTCACATTGTCCCCAAACACCAATGAACATCATTTGTATGTGCTAGAGATTCTTTTTTTCCTTCAGGTCAGCAGCGGCAAATGTCCTCAAAACTTCTGCGCATTTCTGTTATGGGCTGTCATGTTCTGTGTCCTGAGATTTTCTTTTTTTCACAGACTTATTAACTAGTGCAGTTACTATAGGTATTTCTGGTACCCCATTTTGTACACTGCAAAGAGCAGTGTACAGAGCAGAAGAATCTGTGAAATCTGCACATGAAACCTGTGGTAAGAATTGATAGTAGTTAAATGTCAGTAAGCTTAATGGACTGTCCATACACAGCAATCCAAAATAGTCAAATACTGCTCAGAGAGAGATGCTGGTATGTGGTTTACAGATCTAAGGAGACAATAATAAGGTTTTCATAAATGCTTGCTTGTTATGGGATGATTCATTCCTTAAAAGACTGTTCTTCTGTTACTGAAAATGTATAAACATCCAGTGCAAAATGGTGTTGAGACCATAGTAGATACAAAAATCTTAAGCTGTAGATGAAAGATGCTTTGGTTCAGAATATCTCTATTTCTGTGAAACAGCTCCTATATGAGAAACGGTGAGTGTTCTTGTACTTACCTCCCTACACCTGCTCTTTCCTTCTTTATTCTTACTTAGTTCATACAGACTTTGAAGAGATTTCTCAAATACTGCTGGGCAGGGAGAAGGTGATCTCTTCAGACTTTTAGAGCTTTTGTATCCTTGCAGGGTGTTTTGAATTGTAAATAAGAAATAGTTGGTCAATGCATTGTTTTGACTGTCTTTTGAGGTCAACTATTGCACATATAACTGGCTGGAGTTTTCTACATTTTTTAAAAATTAGTTTGATCAATAAAATGATTAATGGATTGCTTTCATTTTCTTCAGCACTGTTTCCTAAAACTGGGTGATTAGCTGCCTATGCACACCTAACAGAACTACCAAAAAACCCTTTTCTTAGTGCACATACAGTACAAACACTGAATATCAGAAGTCTTCTACAGAAGTGAATTGGCTTTCTAGAGCCATAGAAATATTTATTCTTTACAAACACTAAACTTCACAACATGTCCATAGAATCATTTTGCAGAGATGCTGAGAAACCTTGGTCAAGAGCAGTCGGGGTACAAAATTACTTTGCAAGTCAGAATGAGGATTGGGGCTTGTCTTTTCCTATAAAGCATTTGATCACAATTTTACTGTGAAATACTGTATTTGTCAAGCAACGAACATTTAGGAGTCTATAGAGTATTATTTAATAGGTCTTAAACTATACAGTACACTTAGGCTCAGTCTGTTAACTGGGTTGCGAGAACTGAAGAGGGGCTTGGGAATTTATGACTTAGAGTTAAAATAGGTGTAAATAGATTCTTAGATTAGGTGGAGTGTCTTTTGTTTTGCCCCAACCTTCTGGGCACTGATCATCAGAAAATTATGTCTCATGAGAGTCTATCAGCAGGCTCATTTTCATATGTGTTCTTTGCCAAAAGGCCAGCTTACTAGATGTTTGGCGGAGGTTTTTTTTTCACTTGCACTAAGCTCATATTCTTTGTTATTGTCTGACCTAGTTACTCACTAATTACTTTGAGGATACTCATTTATTATCCTGTTCAGTCTGTGGAAGTGATAGTTCTCTACTTTAGCAAATTTGCAGAGAATGTCATGCAAATATGAGTGTAACATCCTGTTATATATTTCATAGCCTGAGAAATTACCAGTGTTTAAAAATAGAAAGTGGAACTTTTGCTACTTGATGTCTGGAAGGAATGCCTCTTAAAGTTGTTTGGTTGCTGATAATACAGGATAGCAATGCTAGTTAGCCTTGTTTGCTGAGAGATCAGAGCTTGTGATTGTGTTGTCTATGTCTTTCTGTTAATCTGCTGCTTTGATATGTCTTACTCATTTAGCAGTATCAGTCAGTTTTGGTGGGAGGGTAATGATTTCAGCATCTTACTCTAAAAGGATTTTATGAAAGTTGATGCTAGGAAGAGGAAAAGAGAGAAGCTACTCCCTTCGGCTCCTCTGACAGCTGAACAGCAACTGTATGAATGTGGGATAGAGCTGGGCATGCAGCATGAAATTGTGTATACCCTTCCAAAAGGGCCAAGTACTGTGTTTGAGGCCATCCAGGAAGAGTGAGGCTTTTCCAGTAACAATGTTTTGGAATGGTGATGAATCTGTAAGCAACTAGACTTTGTTAATTCTGCCACTCACTAAACGAGCTGCACTGTCATTGAGGGATAGGGTGTGCTGCCCCTGTAACACAGTACTTAAGTCTTGCCTCTTCCATTTGATTCTCAGAACCCCATTTTCTGCTCTCAGGCAATTGTAAAAATATCTAATCACAGAACTAGTGAAAAACAATTTCCAGAATGTTATGTGGTTGAGGACCACGTATAATGCTGGACTGGTTTGAAATGGACTGCCAAGTCAATAGTAAGTACTTAACTGTAATAAACACCAGTTAACCTGCCTGGAGAGCAATGGGAGCAAGAAGCTGTTGCTGTCCCTATTTCTACAATGTGGCATAAAGGTATAATGTATATCATAAAAACACATCTGTGTGTTTTTTTTTTTTTTTTTAAGTAAGTTTATTTTGCTGCACTGAGGACTCTGACTTGTTGGTGTAGGTTTTCTTGAAAACTTTCTTGTTTTTGTTATTTCTGATAGAGTTCAGTTTGGTGATTATAGCAGGGTCTTTGGTTTTAGGATCCTTCTGAATATGCCATGCGGCCGTATTGGCTTCTCTGGCAGAAGGTTTTGAAGATGGCAATAGAATTGGTAGGTCGACCAGGGACTCTTTCTCGCTTATTTAGCCCCAACCCTGGGGCTAAGTAAAAGCCCCACTTTCTTCCTATTTTGTTGGGCAATAATATCCAGTAATAACTGTTATTTCCCTTTCCTCCAAAAGGGGGGGTGGATATGACAGATCTCAAGATATCACAGAAAATGGACAGAAATTTCTCTTATGTGGGGTATAGGTAGAAACACTTTCTATCTGCTG
This sequence comes from Nothocercus julius, assembly GCA_013398735.1. Classification (NCBI taxonomy): domain Eukaryota; kingdom Metazoa; phylum Chordata; class Aves; order Tinamiformes; family Tinamidae; genus Nothocercus; species Nothocercus julius. Next base: position 5,106,567 of record VZSV01000018.1, on the reverse strand, counting down.
TCTGAGACAAGGCATAAAGGGAGCATGAGCCTCTAAGGAGACTGACTGTGAAGCAGGTAGTTTTGCCTGTAGCATGGGAATGAGAAATATTGCTAGGTAAAATAGCTGTAGAACTTGATCACTAGAGTTTCATATTATTTGGGTATGTGAGAATTCCTTCTCCTGCCTGCTAATATAAATAGTGAAGAAAGTTTTCTTGCAGAGTGAGGTTCATCCAGAACATGAAGGGGTAGCATGCAGGCCCGTGTACTGTGCTGGATTTTCACAGGAGTTGCAGAGAAACTGCATCAGAATGCCTAGGACTCTTTGGTCACAAAAAAAGAGAGAGAGGGAGAGAAGAAAAGAAGGCATGTGTGAAGGTTCTTAGGTCCAGGAAGGCCAAACATGAAAAACCCTGAGCTGAATGAGAGAACTGGCCAACAGCTGCTCCTTCAGGTCCCAAAAAACAGCATTAGTTCCACGTGAAGTTCACCTTCCAGCCCTGTGCCTTCTTGGGCATTCAGGGAATGATATGTCCCTGTCTACAAAGGATAAAAATGATGTAGCGAAGGATAAAGCTGGAAAGGGGAAATTATCAAAGATAACAGGTGTATTTTTCTGCATGAGGATAAAGAGGAAAAGAGACAAAGGATTTTGAGGAGGACTGGATTTTTAGTCATGTGGCAATTGCATGTGACTGGTTCTGCCACTTGAAGTATGAGAACTATCAGTGTTTTCTGTAAGTTCAACCATTAGTTTCCTGATATGGACTGTACAGACAGGTAATAACGTCACCTTCAAAGGCACACTCTTAATGTAGAAACGTCATTGCCTTTCTTCATCAGAAGGTAAAAGGGCTAATCTTTTGGAGGGCAGCAGGAGTAGGATTTTATGTCTAGCTCTGCCAAGGACCTCTTTGGGACCACTTACTCAACCTCTCTGCCTCTTGATTTATCCCTGCTTTGGAAATGGTGAACCTTTTTGTGCATGGAGTATCACACAGAAAGCAGTTGAAAGAGTTTTGAGAGATTTGAATTGGGATGTGACTTTATGTGGAGAGGATAATATAAGTGCAAAAGTTTAGTAATAAAGAATTCAGGCCAAAAAAAAGGAAATGAAGATAAAAAAACAAGTAACTGTAATATCACCTGAGACCTTTGGAGAATGTGATTATTAGTTTTGAAGAGAAGTAGAGCTGAGGGAATTCCAGTATGTGTCTCCCAGGCAGCAGGAAAATATCTGAGAGGCAGATACTAAAGAGGAGACCATGGTATTCTGGAAGAAGTATGCACTCAGATATTCCATGTAATGACTTTGAAGAGAAGAAGCAGATGAGATTTGAAGGCATATTACTTGGAAAAAATAGGCTTTCTACATCTCTTTCACACTCCAAGAAGAATGAATGTTTTAAACAATGAGCACTTACTTATGGTTCTCCTGGACACACACATGCGTACACTGACCTATTTAAAAATGCAAATGGTTACAAAAGTCCCTTCAGGCAGTGACAAAATCAATGTAGAAGGAATAGGGTTAGCCCAGCAAGACAATATCATGTAATTGGGTTATAGCTTGTCCAGGAAATAATTTTCTTCAGCAGCCCTCAAGAGATGGGAGCAACAGAAGCTTTAGCATTTCAGTGACTCACAGCTCAAGGTGTACACATGAGATTATGTATAATCACCGTTAACTGAAAGCTGATGATGACTGGGATAACAGAACTGCAGTGAGACAGAGGACGTGTGAGAAAGAAACATAAGATAAGGGTGCAGGAGTGACTGTTTGTTAAAACAGATCAATGTAGCCTGAAACAACAGGAGTGATATGTACCAGGGAGACCACTGGAAGTTTAGGAAACTGATTAACTGAATAGGCTTACTATGGAAAGTGGGCAATTTGTATCTGCCAGCAAGCACCTTCCCTTAGGTTTCACTTAGCTGGACACAAGCATGCCCCAAGGAAAACAAGACTGAAGAACAGATATTCAGTCTTTCTTGAACTTTGCATGACTTTCACAATTAGGCATTTGTCATCAGCTCAAAATACTACTGTGTGATAGAGAGTTCTTATGGCTATTATGTATGGAGATTGTCGATATTTGTAATGTATGAAACAGTCTCTCGTACTGTACACTAGCTCTTTCTGGATCGCACCCGTGTGTCCTGAAGCTGCAGGCTGTTAATGGGTTGCTTTTAATAACTATTATTGAGCTTGGATTGCTTACTAAAGGCGTTCTGCAAAGAGGTTACAACATACAGAATACAACAATTTCCACAATACTTCAGGCTTTTCATAAACAGTCATGCTTTCTGGACTAGGCAGGTCTAGTCTTTTGCATTTATTCGCTTGTCTCATTAAGGGTAAGATCCTCATTTCAGCTGATAGTGCTGTAGAAGCCTTAAAAGTTGTGTCTGGCCTGTCTGCACTCAGGATGTGGTTTTGGGGATCAGGATGGGATATGAGGGCTGAAGGTTGTGTGCCCTGAGCATTGATGTCCTTCCAGCCTGCCTGTGCAGCTATCCTTGAGTAGCTGCACTTAGAGCAACACAGGAATAACAGTAGCGAAGAAAACAAATCAGAATGATGATACGTACAGTGCTGGTGCTCCGAGCCCAACAGGCTGGGAATTGTGTGGTGGCAGTTTCCTCTTCATTTCCTGTGGGGCAAGTTGCCTTTCTGGGCAGGATGGTTGTGATGTTTGGTCGTGTGAATGCATGTGCATGTCGCAGATGTTACCGTACAAGCACACAGCTCTATAGCAGTGCAGAACAGAAACACTGTTGTCTCTGAAATTTATTTTTAAAGATGAAAAGTAGATGGATTATTCCCTTTCGTTGTCTTTGTTTACTGCTGTAATTTGGGATAAGAAGCAATGAGTGGTTTATTAGCTGCCATAGGCTGTGTGTGACTTTTTTAACTGATGGTCTGAGGATCATCAGTGGGGGCCTGTTGGCTGGCCAGCTGGCTGTTAACACCCTGGGAGGAAATACATAATTTATATTTATTAACAGAACTTGGAGATAATCTCACTTAGCTCAGCAGGCCTTTGAGCAAAAAATATGCTCAGGTAGTTTTCCTCTTGTGCATGGCACAGACAGTAAAACAAGCCACCTCTTTTACTGGATGGTATTTTTCTATGCCTTGCTGCTTTTTAAGCAGCAGTGGCTTTGGTAGTTTGTGTTGAACAGCTCAGAACTATAATGCTCAGTAGCTCTGGCTTAGTTTGAGGGGACAGAGAAAATATCACCATCCCAGACTAGCAGAGCTGGTTTGGGAGTGACTTTGAGTGTCTCAGTGTGCTCAGGGTCTCTAATGTCTTCTTTCTCCCCTGCTGTTGCCATTGGTCTGTTACGTTTCAGTTGCTGCTGGCACATGGGCCCCTTGTACAATGACTGTCATGCCATGAAGAATGATAGAATGGAATGAGAGAAAAAGTTTTGTGGAAGATATCAATATACAAATCTAGTTGGCTTTGACTGCAGGTCCTGCATGGTAAGAGACATCATTTCATTCTGTGTTTGTACTGTTTCTTCTTACACAGTGCAAAATCTGGCTCAGGCCTGTGTTGTAATTCGAAATGAGAAGCAACATGTGGTATATGAGCTGTTACTTGAAGGCTGTGTTTGAAAGCCCATGTTCTAAACCCCACTGCCTGGCTGGTCACTGGGAAGCAAAGCCATCATGGTTTCTGGGAATGTGATGTGGAAAGAGTCATTTTTTTGAACTCTTCACCAGGTACCTTCTCATTGTTGTCTTTACTTGGCGTGTGAACAGCCTGTGCAGCATCTCGGAACTCGGTTGCAGGCTCTGGATTGCCGTCTGCCTTTGCCCGTTTGCTCTTACTTCTGACTTTGGGCTCTTGCAGCTGCAACCATATGACTGCTCCCTCCAACCTACACGTGTTGCTGTTTCATTCCTTGCTCTCACCGCCAGCTGAAGCCAGCTCTGTCTGTTGCAGTTCCAGATTTGGGAGGCAAAGCCCCTGATTGCAGAACATCGCCACGTGAGATGATTCTGACTTCTGGGGACAGGGCTGAGACTCCCCCAAATCCTTCTAACCTAATGGCTTTTCCAACTTAACCTCTTCAGGAAAACACAAAGGAGACACCAAAATATCATTCTTCGTGTCTCTCTGCAGAGCTGTATGACAGATGTCCTGTCAATTTGTCTTCTGCAGTGTTAGGATGCTGCGTTTACAGCTTTTCATCTTTTTCCTCCTATGTGATTAATCTTTGGTCTCTGGAACATCTATCAACCTCGTGGCCTGTAGTTACCTTTCCCTGAATTTTCTTGTGTAATTTCTGAGTGTCATTTTGGCCAAAAAGATGAGAAGAACTTGCATTATGCTGAGGCTATATAAACACTTCTGGTGTCAACCATGTGTGTTTAATTCACATCCAAAAATGAAGATAATCAACCAAGGATTCAAGTTTTCCTGGGCTGTTTAATTTCTAGCTTGTATAATTTTCTTTTCAGTAAGAATCTGTTAAATAGATTCAGGACTTTCTCTGTGTGATTATTAACAATTCACTGGCACAGAGTGCTGTAATAGCTTACTTTCATCCTGAGGTTTTCAAAAGAAGGTTAAGTGTTGCTCCTATTTTTCAGCTGAGTGAATTATAACATAGAGAGGCAATAGGGGTCAGTATGAATAGAAATCACAATTTTGGTAGGGCTAGATGGCTTCTGCGGAAGATTTTGAAGATGTTGATTTTGAATTGGGGCACTTTGAGCTGCAAATGTTCCATATGTGTATGCTATACATATACTGCCCTACCCACATCCCAAGGGTGTATCGCTTTCCTTGCAGGATTCACGCAGAAAGTGTTCTTCACCCATGGGTGTTGGGGGGTAAGTGTGCTCAGATGTAGTTTCTAGATGCAGTTCTCAGCTCTGCACCTTCAGCTCAACGTTGCTGCTTTCTCCCGGCATTAACAGACCTCTTGGGCAGGCTTGGGTGTCCTTTCCAGAGCCTGGCTGAGGTGACTGAAGACATGACCACTGCTTTGCCGGTAGCTTGTCAATCCCACCAGCAGCTCTGTGGTAGGAAGAAGTGCCACCTAGTTCACTGTTTTGCAGTCAGCCAGGTTGGTTCAGTCACTTTTGCTGGTAACTTGAACTGGATTGACTGGCTTTGGGTGCTACTTGTGTTCTGTCTCAGCAGCTCCAGTGTAAGGAGGCAACAGTGCCTTAAAAAGGTGGTTAAAGAGTGCCGAGATACTGGCTGAGTTGGGGCTGAAGTCGACGGGTAACTAATAGGGATTTCGAGTGTAGTGCCCATATCGTTCCATCTGAATCACGGTGGAAGTGCACCAGATACTTGGTGACATTTTATCTTCAAGTTGCTCCTTGGAATTGAATTCTGCTCCCTGGGCGATGTCAAGCCATCCAATTCTATGCTTTTTTGCCACCCAGTTCGTACAGCAAAGCAGTGATATGTTTTTGTTTTTTAGTAGCTCAGATAAGATCCAGCATAGATGATCTTTTAATGAAGTGGTTTTTGTGCCTGATTGTATTAACTTCACAGGGAGACAAATAGACTTGAGCTGTGAAACCCCCTTGCAGCTATAATTAGATGAATAAAAAGGTTCATATTGATCTGTAGATCAGCTGGAGGAAGGAACAAGTGTCACCCATATAAGATTTGAGACCGAAAAGTACTGCCAACTTAGGATCAAACAAGCCAACTTAGGATCTTGATGTTTAAGCAGCAGTTCTAGGCAGCTCACCTGGACTGGCCCCCAATCTACTCTAAAAAGCTGATGGTGCTGAGCTGAGCCTGTGCCACTGAAGTTTGGAGGTCCCTGTGTTACCTGCAAGCAGCTGTGTCAGGATTTATGGAGCAAAGCTAAGATAGCACCTGGCTGTGCTCGATGAGGCACTGAGCACTGCCTTTGCTGGCCTGGGATCCCAGACAACCCTTCGGTAGCAATCTTCCTGCTCCTTGGCAGCAAAGTGCTTGTGCATAGTTCAGTGACACAAGCAAAACTTGGGGATCCGTAAAATCCAGGTCTGCGTGCACCTTAAGCACCGTCATCCTGTGCATCTGTTATTCCACATGGGAATAACAGAGAAAGGAAGGTACAGTCCTCAGCTAGGGCTGGGAGCTGGCTAGGAAAAGGCATGTGTCTGCCACAGGGCTCTGTTGGCCTCAGTCAAGTCACTTTGCTTCATCACTCTCTTCTCATCTATTCTGTCTTCTCCATTTCGGTCACAACCTCTTTGAATCAAGGATCATTTCTTTGGTTGCATCCGGGATGTTTGACCAGTCAGGACTTTCAGCTACCCAGGAATTACAAATTGCAATAAAAAGAGGAGCTATTTTCTAATGTTGATTAAAAAAATTAATAAAAATATATTGTGAAGTGTATTTAAAACATTTAGTAGCGTGGAGGGATCAAGCCTAGGACTTGAGCCTTTTGTGGAAGTCAGTGGCAGCAAAAACCTTAAGAGGCTTTTTGAGGTCCCTTTCAACTGTCAGACACAAGCAACCGGTACAGCTGCTTTCGTAGTGCTGCAGAGCACTTTCTCTGGGATAACAGGCGACCAGTGGGCTCTGCTCTGCCAGCAAGTCCTTTTTGGCGCCCGTTTGCCAGTGGACAGCTGCAGAAAGGGGCAATTGGAAAAGCTTGTGCGGGATGCGAACGATGTGAAAATCGAAACTGCACTGCAGGGATGGAGAAGAGGTGGAGAAAGTGTGGGAGGGTGAGGAGGAGGATGACAAGAGATGCTGCAAGGCAGATTCTGAATGACTCCAAAAATACCCTTGCTGTTCCTGACTGCAGAATGTGTCTCTGTAGGCTCAGAATGTGCCTGCGTTGAGACTAGCATTCTCCTGTCATCTTCTGTCAAAAACCAGCCTTTGATAACTCTCTAATCTAATCTTATTGAGCCTAATATAAGCCAAACTTTACCGACTCATCTTCTTTCTGCTATCTGAGTACCTGTGGTGGGAATGACACGGCAAAGTCTCATGAAATGCACCTTGGAAGTAAGCACGTCTTGCTTGCCTGTCTGGCTAAATATAGGCTGCAACTGTGAGAGACAGTTGATGTAACCAGAGAAATGCTGATTTTAAGCATGTGTGTTTGCCTGTAGTAACACTTTCAAACTATGATGCACTTTGCAGGCAGTGCTTGAATTCTAGACAGTCTGCTTGACATCAGCAGCCTTTTTTGTGGCCATTTCTCTGTTTTGGTGGACTGGTAGTAACCTTTACCTGTTGCAGTTTCCAGGTCTATAATGAGCATCTAAGCCATTTGCTTGCAGCCTCATAATTAATTAAAAGCAGCAGAGCTGCAGACACGTGATTCTGACAATTTAGGTCAAAATATGGAGGAAACTGATAGATTTTTCCATGTATTGAAGGTGCCAGATCAATTTTCTGGATGATTTTCTGGGAAATACATTATTAGCCAAATGAGTTAAGGGCTCGGGAGAGCATGTCAAAGTAAATAATCCGATTGTTGCTTCTTGGGTTGGAAATCTCTGGACAAACTTTGTCCAGCTTGATGAAGTATGGAAGAAAAAAAAAAAAATAGAGATATCCAGCATTTCTTTTTGCCTCAGAGATTGACAAAAGTTTTCATTTCCTTTAGTGATGTGGATTGGTTGAGGTTAGTGTGAGCTCCTGAATCTGGGGAAAGTGCACCTTTTCCCCTGTGCTGTCAGGGAAAGGAAAAGCACCTTTTTTTTTTTTTTTTTTTTTTTTTTTTTTTTCTCTTTTTTTTTTCTCTTTTTTCTTTTATTACTATTTATTTGCTTATTATTACTATAGGCGGGTTCACTGGTTCTTTGCAAAGCATTTAAATGGATTGTTGTGTTAGCAGAAGCCAACAAATGTGTGGCCCTTTTCTCTCTGGAAAAATGCAACAATTAAAAAGCAAGAGGTATGGAAACCCTTTAGTGCTCTCTGCCTGGCACGTTTTGATATGATGCTGCTCTTTGACTGCTGAAGCCCGCTGTGTGTGGCGGGGGTTGCTGTCTCATGCAGTTGCCTGTGATCTTGACCCCGGAGGGAATAAACACATTCCCTTTCAGCTACGCCTGCTCTCCCTTGATTGCTGTTTAAAAAAAAAAAAAAATTCTAAAACCAACAAAGGAATTTAATCATCAATTTGTGCTTAATTTTTTGAGAGCTTGCAAGAGGGCTCGAGACACAAGCCATTTCAATGCAAGAGGTTGTCTCTGTGCTTTGCTCTCTGTTGCTTCTTGGCTGGCAGAGAAGGCAGCGTGAGAAGGTGTCACTGGAGTCAGTGCTGCTCCCTGCTAGCAAAGCAGACCAAAGCAGATGAGAGATCCTGTGTGCTGATAGCCAGATCTTGTGCTGGTAGTTAGTGGGGAATATTTGGGAGAGTGGCTAGGATTCAAGTTTTAGTTTTGCAGTGGGTTTTCCCCCTACCCCAGGGGCAAGTGATTTCTGAGTCCTTTGATATGTTCAACCCATCTTTGCACTTTCTTGGGCAGCAGTCCTTCTCCTTTTTATGCTTCTTTGCATTTCAGAGGAATTACTTGGTTCAGATGCCACCTGTGAAAATTCTCTGAAAATGCAGTATATTGTGTTAAGTATGTGAGATGGAGGGTTGAGGGGGAAGAGAATAATTTGGTTGAAGAGGAAGGTGTTAAAAGTTGTACTATATTATAGGTGGGTGAAAGAAAAATCAGTGTAAGGCAGAAATGAATCTGAATCAAAAATCAGATCTAACACTCAAACCCCAGGCTGAGTCTTTGTATCTTGAACTGAGCTCTTGCAATGGGCTGAAGTGAGTGCTCAGTTTCAGGTACATATGAATACTTTGGATGTTCATCTATAAATGCCATCTCAAACCCAGGACTGATCCAGCAAGTTAGGAGTAGTGTCGTGTTTTGATACTGATTTTGTTGGTTTACCTACCAACAGTTTCATTGTCTTCAGCAGCAAGATGCTTATTTTTTTATTGTTTTGTGAATAAAATAAGCTCTTGTGCATGTCTTCATGCATACAGCAGGCTGTGACAAAAATAGGATAGCTACCTTGCAGTAGCTGGTTAGCCACCTCAAAAACTACGCAGCATCAGCAAAGGGTTGTTTATTTTCCCCCAAATGAAGAATCTTCCTCCTTTCACAGCTTCTAAATGTACAAATGACATTGAGAACAGAGAATGTAATTAACAAGTGTCTAACATTCCAGTCTAGTGCTTCTCTTCTCTCTCCGTGACAATAATGCTATGTAAGTGGGGATATTTGGCTTATAAAACAGAAGTGGTATGTTTTTTAAATTAGACTTCCACTCTATCCCTGTGTATGGAGGGACAGGATGGAAGCATGGGAGAGAATTGCTGACTTACTATGACATTCTTTTCCAGTGTATCAGTTACCCTGGATATACTTGGTCTGTACAGTGGAGTAGCATCACATCAGGACAATTCATAGTGATAAGCAGGATATACATAAGCAGGATATATGCATATCCTCATCTTACCTTGCAACGCTTAAATGCTGCAGGGAGCTTGGAACAATGGTGTTTCTTAGAGCATACTGTAGAGATCGGGATTTTAATGCTAATAATATCTAGTTACTTCTTCTAACAAGATTATTTGGAGGGAGCTATGCATTTAACATTAAAATTAAATGTCAACATGTGAAACGGGTCTGTTTCAGGGTGAAACCCTGAAACATGCACTTCCCCTCTCCCCTTAGATAAAAATGACCCTTAGTGTTTTTTGAGTCTTCAGTTGAGTTGCAGGTGGAATCAGAAAATCTGACCCAAATCTCAGGTTGAATGATGGATTCACTCTGCAGTGGATACACATGTCTGTACATATCTGTCATATCAGCTGATCTGCGGAGACGGGCTTTCTGATCTCCTTCCTAAGGATGGTTTAAAATGCCCTGGCAGAACATTAGCCTCCTCTCGCCCGTTGGGCTCTGGGGAATGCAGTGCTCCAAAGAGATCCTGGCGTGACTCTGAGCTCACTGGCTGTTATTTTTTACCCTGGAATGGCTAGGGCACATCTGCCTGCTTCTGCACTACATCGTACAGACTACCATGGGACAGCTGACGCTTACCTGAGCAGTGATGTTCCTTGTGTGGTTTGGGTACTCCTCAGAAATTTTAATTCCAGGAACATCTGGTCTGTCCTAATTTCTTTTCCATTCTTCTCCTGGGAAATCTACATATGCATGTGGCATCTGTCTCTCGCCCTCCTTGGTTTACATGAAGACAAAGAGTTATTAGTATTTGCAAATAACCATTTCAGCTGCTGGAAGTGCTTTCCTACCCTCCCCCTTTCAGGTCCATTTCTTTTCTTGTCTAGTTTCCAGTTCCTCCTATAACTGGAGAAGTGGCCTGTTGCTGACTGTACTTGCGAACTGAAAGGTCCTTCCCTTACAAATAAGTTAGCAAGCCCTTTTGTGACAGTCAGAGAACCAGCTTCTGTAACTTAAAACAGAAGCAGTGCAAGTAGAAGCCGTTTTTTGTGTTCCTGTTACCTCCATTTACCTGTATATACACACTTCTTTCTCAGTTACTCAGGAATAAAACATAAAGCAGGAGACCCGTCAATCTAGGATGTCCTCCCCTCTCTCTCCAAGGTGACTAATGAGCAGTGATCTCTATGGAATGTGCAAGTCTAAACTTATCAAAACTAAACAAGTCTAAACTCTTCCCTGTCCCACCCTGGGTATGGACAACTGCAACCTGCACTGCCCTCGGCTGGGGCTGCTCCTGCCGGCAGGGTTGCCCCCTTGTTGCTGGGAGCAGTGTTGGATAGGAACAACTTGCTCCAACGTGCTGGCGCCAGCAGTTGAGTGGCAGGCAGAGGGATCGTTGTGTTATGGTCATATTAGTTAATCACTGCTGATAATTGTTTATCATGTCTTGGATCTGTGGTATAAGGAAGCTTTAGTGTCTCCGTTGTAACTAACCTTGGTAGGGTAGAGGACTTGCCCAGCTGCAGTCAGGGCTGCCTTGGTGCCCTGCTCTTACAGGACCTGGTCCGAGCTCCTGACCTCTCGCACTGCCTGGTTGGCAATGATGAGCTTGGCTCATCTGACTGAAACCAGCTGAGTTATGATACCACAGTTACCCTCTGTCTCCTCAACTGCAGGAATGTGATCACATGAGTGCACTTAAGTGAGGAAGAGGGTTTGAGCCAATGTGGAGTGTCTGCAGGGTGGTCACAGTTGTTATTGCAGGTCAGCCCACGGGCTCGGCTGAGCAGTCAGCTTGGTTAACGAGAGCATCGGCCTGATGGAGAGCTCTGCTCTGCCCAGAGTTACCCAAAGCCTGAACTTGCCCTTGCTGTTCAACACCACCAGAGAATGCCCAAGGCAGCCTAACTGCCCTTCCTTGGTGGTGTGCAATGCCCGTCATCTGCAAAGGGCTCCTATTCACCCTCCCCAATCAGCATGAATGTATATTAACATATTTATTCTTGTACTGAGCATGATCACGTGGCTTTTCTGGGCCATCCTCACGGATGCTTCATTTCTCAAGACTTTTCCAAAGCAATGAGCTTTCCAAGACAGCTTTGGACTCCACAGCAGGAGAACTAAAGGAGATGCTTTTCAGGGAGAGAAGAGCTATTTAGTGGCTTGGGAGTTCATTTCCGTAATGTAATGGTGCACTGAGGCAATTTTTTTGCACTTGGCATCTTTACTGTTGGAATAGTCTACTGATTTCGAGGTGGAAAACACTAATTCCCCATCTCCACTGGCTAAGGCAGGTTTTCCTGGCAGTATATTGTCAACAGCTTTTGCTCTTAAGAGATCATGTAGTAGGACTTTTCCCTTCCCACTGCCTTGCAAAGTAGTTTCGGAGTCTAGGATTTCTCACATAAAGTCCTTTGTTCACCTTCATTTTCTGCTCTTCATGCCCTGCTTTTGTTCCCAATCCCCATGATCTGTGTGTGGTTTCTCAGATTCCAACTTAGCACTTAGTCTCTCCTTGACCTGTTCATGGCTGTATTTGATTTGCCACCAGCTCTTGGGAAACTACTGTTGCTTTTTTTTTGTCTTTCTTTAAATGATGAACAGGGAAAACATTGGAAGAGTTCAGCTCCTCATTGCATTTCAACATCCTCCCCTGTCAGGACTGTTTTCACTGATCTGAGGAGTACAGACATCCAAGAGAGTGAATCTGAACCCATTCACTGAAGTGCAGAGAGCTTGGACAAAAGAAAAAGAGGACCCATGTCATCTTAACAATACCCTCAACAGTTCATATCTCTTACTGAGACATTACATCCTCTGATCTTGAGAGGGTAACAAGAAGGAGGGTAAAGAAGAAGTTACAATTGATAGGCCTCAGCTGTCAGTATTCCACCAAAATATTAGTGCCTCATGTAGAGGATGTTTCCAACTCTGTATCTGCTTTGCTGCCTCTGTTCTGGAGCTATTTGAAGTGGCTTGTTCTGCCAGCTCAGTCAGTGATGCCGGTAGATTTAGTGAAGACTCTGACAGCTAATTGCTTTCAGACCTGAGAAGGTCTCATCATCGTCCATCAAAGTTTTAATTAATCAGAGAGGCAGATGGGTAGTATTGGCCTCGAATACTGGTGTAATTAACTCGTTCATTATCGTGTTCTCTTGTTTTATGATGGTTCATAAAGGACATCTTTAATCTGGCTGCCATCATGCTGTCCCCATAACAGGAATTAAATGATTTTCTTAACTCTTGATCATAGTTACTCTGTATCCTAGATAAATATAGGGAAAATGTTAATTTTTAACTATAAATGTGTGAGGCCCTCTTTGACTTTAGATGGGCAAGTAGAATTTGACTTGCAGATGAGTGAGGCTCGTAAGAGTTAAGTTTTCATTGGAAAAGCCTGTCTGGAATTTCTTTGTAATTCACACTGTTAGCGAGCTCAGCGCATCCGGGTCATCTTCCTGAACAGTCTGGTCTCCTGACTGTCAGGATGGAAAGGTGGTCAACTGTCCCGTTTTTCACAGAGCACAATAGATCTTTCTTACCTTGGGGAAATAGAAAGAACACACTTTTAGGCTTCAAAATTGGATGGTTTAAGACTTTTTTTTTTTAAATTCTCTTCCCTTAGCAGATTAATTACCCAGAATTCATTACAAAATCCATGGATGGTATTGATCCCATTAGGTTGCCAGTTTGTGCTTGTACAAATCTGTGATCTTGCTTCTGCAGGAATCTGGGGAGGGAGGGAGCAGACTGCCAGTGTTAACAGAATCTGGAACAGTTTTTTTCTTTTTTTCTTTATTTTTCCTTCCCCTAGCTGATTATGCAACTGTCTAGCATTTTGATTTTAATCTCATGCATCTCAGTAACAGCAACAAATACAACCGCCACAAGCCCAGAGAAAAGTGTGAAGATGGATGCCAAAGGCTATAGTGCATTCTTTCCACACAGGTAAAGCCATGGGATGTTTTACATGTGTTCAGAAAGTGTTTTCTCAGAAACATACTGTGAGTGGTCCAAAGAACTCCTGGGCTGTGGTTTCACCCACAAAACATTCTAATTTACCCCCAAACAGTTGCTGCTCCACAGTATCCAGTGCTTGTGTGCTGAGGCCGTTCTGCCCGCGTGCTGGTGGCAGTGGAGTGGTGATGGGAAGCCGCTGACATCTGCGCCCCTTCTGCAGAAGAAGTTTTTCTTCTGCAGAGCAGGGGCAGTGCCTTAGTTTTCCAAGATGAGACAAGAGACTGAGCCAAGAGCCTGTCCTGGGCTCAGGTCAAGCGATGGGAGAGGAGCACTGCTCTTCAGGTAGCTGAGAAGGGCAACCCAAGGAATGTCCTTTGGTGTGAGGCGCTCTCTGTAAAACATCAAGGCCTTTCTCTTCATTTGGAGCACCCTGGTTACCAGTTCAGGGTTAGCTCGCCACTGCCTGCTGAAGGGAGTCCTGAGGGCTCCCCTTTGGCAGATCAGTTACCTTGGAAGATGCAGGAGATGCCAACATCTTTGGCTTGTTGAGCTCTGATCTTTTACCTTCCAAATACTATTTTAAAGCCTCCTCACGTTGCTGCGTGCTGCTGCTTGTTTGTTTTGACTGGCAGGCAAATGCCTTAGTTAAAAAAAAATTCCAGGGGAAATTTCTAATCGAGGGACTATCCTTCAGCATGAGGCCGTGCATTTCATCAAGCCAGTGGGTTGAATATGGTAGCTGTACTTGCTCCAATCTGCCTGAGCACACAGTCTCTCCCTGCCTTCCTTTCTCTATTGTGTCAGGGTTTTATTTTTCCCTTACTGCAGCTTTGCACAAGCAAAAAAACAATTCCCTGAAGCTCTGAAAGATGCTTCTGATACAGGATGTGCTGTAATGATTAGAACTCTCCGCAGTATCACGAGCCACGAATTTGTGACAGTCATGGAACTGCCTTGCTATTTAGAAAAGATTTTTTTTTTTTTTTTTTTTTTTTTGCCAGATTTCATTTGCAGCCTTGCAGAGTTTGCTGTTGAAAACCAGTTTTCTGCTTAGTATTTAGAAACTCAGGTTTGAATTTTCAGGAGGTATCTGTGACTTGTGCCTAAAAACGTGTGTGAGGGGTTGTTTGTTTGTTTGTTTACTTTTAGGAAAAAACAATATTCTTTTGGGATGACTTCTTAAAATAAACAAAGAAAAAAAACACTGAATAAATTGAACATTTTGAATTATGTCATCCTTCCTGCAAAACTGTTGTGAATAGGAGACGCACTGCAAGCAATAGATGTGATGGGCTGTAGACCACAAGAATAATTTACTGCAGGGCTAGGATGTTTGGTGATTGGACTCTTGTACTGACTATGGATTATAGGACAACCTCACAAATTCCTTGGCTTTCATTCTCCTTTCTTTAGTTCTTTGCTAGCATGAGCAAAGAAAACTAGTGCGCCAAGGACATTGTATTCAGCCTCGTGGGCCTTTCTGTGTTTAATAAAGTCAAGGGAAAGATAACTAAATCAGGCTGCTGATTTTCTGATACATGAATAGGAGAGGCGGGTGTGTTTTTTCCATGCTTCAGGAATGGGAGTCAATTTGAAATTAAGACCTTGGAGGCCAGTCAAGCATCTCAGATTGCAGAAGACAACTGTGTAGGTGGTTCAGTGCTGAGTACAATTGGGATGAATAATTCCTGGGAGCTTTCTGTTTTTCTCTGCTGGTTACTAGGGCAGCCAAGTGGCCTTCGGGTATATAAAGTTGGGTGAGATGTAGCTGTAGACGCCTAGGTTAGATACCCATTTAGGCAGGTTGAAATATACGGGCTGTGCGTAAAACTCAAGCATCGTTCAACTCATGGAAGTGGTTGCTGGAGATTGAGGCAGGACTGATGTAGCTTCCTCAGTCACTTCATATGCTGGTGAAGAGTCAACTCCAAAACTGGCATTTTTCACTACTGTTGAAACCTTATATGAATGGAAAGGACAAACATACGGATTGTATGTGAAAGAGGGAATGGAGTAAACTGATTTAGCATCCTGTTATTCTGTTTATAGCTATGAAGAAGATCCATTATGCTCCAACCTGATATCAAGACTGCAATGACACAAGAAAGTTTATAGCATTTCAAAACTATAGAGAAGGCTGCTGGCATTTATAATAATGAATGAGTTTGTACATGTGTCTTGTTGTTTAGTGCATTAAATCACTGAGACATTGTTTACATTAAGTAATTTGTACTTCTGTCTCCCAGCTAAGTTCAAGATGAGAGGGAAGGGAAAAATTTCAATTATGCTCCTATATAACAGGTGCAACTCAGTGACTGTGTCTTGCCTGGATGCACTGGCCTAATTTTGGCTATTTTAAGCAGGTTATGGCTATATGGTAAGTTAGAGACCCTGGTAATGAAGTCACAGTGTTTCAACTCATCTACCATAACCACCTATGAACAGGCTCTTTTCCCCTGATGGATGCAAAGTAACTGGTTATGTTTCTGCAAAGCTACTGATACTTTACTGGACAGTAAGACTGTGCAGAGGCATCAAAGCATAGCTGGTGCTCGTTCCTTGGCTTGGCCACAAAATACTAATATTTTGTGTGCTCTTAGCAACTTAAATTCCAGCTCCCACAGGCACACATTTACACCTGTAAGCGGGACTGGGCATGGACACAGGCAGACTCACGTGGCCTTTGTTCCAAGGCTTGTGCTTCAAGTTCAGCGGCTATCAGTGCGTTGTATGCATTGTAATGCACTTTAGTAGGGGATAATAAAAACAGTAACTTTTGCAAACTATGTTGTGAGACTGGCCTGCCCTTACAGAGAAATTCTGCCTATTACTCTGCTGTGCTTTAGCTTCTTTGTTGTGAAATCAGAAGTTGTGAATATTGAAGAGCTGGGAATACAAAATGCCCAGAGGGCAGGTCTGATCCAAGGTGCCCACTGTCTGATAAGGAATTGTTTGGATTTCAGTCAGGTTCATGTCAGGCCCTTACGTGATCTCTTTCAGAATAATCTGATTGTTTTACAGATCTAAATTATTGGGAATTTAATACTGAAATTGTAGACAGTTGTCAGCCCTGTTCTTCAGAGACTGACATCTTCCCAGTGTTGAACAAAGCGCAGCTGGATCACTTCTGGAACTGGTTCCTTGAGAGCATCTTCTGCATGCATGACAATGGTGATCGTTGCTTGAAATTCTCAAAAGGGATTATTTTCATTTTAGGGCCTAGGTAAAAATATCCCCTGCACAGATACACCTATGCTCGTTGAAGGTTTGATTTTGAAATCTTTACCTATTTTCAAATCAAAATACTCCTGTGTTCATGGTGGTCAAAAGCTCTTTCTGCAGTCATCCTGCCTGGAAATCATTTTAGTCTCAAGCCAACAACATTTAAAATTTGTCTCTGAATTTTGCAGTTTGAGCTCAGACCCCAATGTTTTGGCAGTACTTCTGTTTGTGTGCAAGGAAATATAAGCTGCAATATCACTCAAACCTCCCCATTTTACAGACAACCTTCCAAAATCCGTGGAGTTGGCAAGGACCACAGTGTTATAGCTGCTACAATCTGGGAGAGCGCTGGCTGGTGTAGGAAATTAGTCTTGGACTGAGCAGGTGCTCACCACATTATGGTTTTAGCTATGTAGCTGTATGGACAGAAAGAAACCCTGTGAGGCCTTCTTAAATTAGGAGTAATACTTTTTGGCAAGAATATAATGAGTTACAGATAAGGTCATGGGTGTAGTAATTTGCATTTGTCTAGCCTTGCTGATGCAGCTTTGTGTTAATTGGTGCTTTTGTAATCTAACAAGAAGGTTGTTTGCCAGGCTACAATATATAAAGGACCCATTTTTGGCCATGAACTTGTGGAAAGATTGGACTTGATGATCTTGAAGGTCTTTTCCAACCATAATGATTCTATAAGGTGAATTGGACAGGACCCTGGGAAGTCTAGTCTGCCAGTATCTCATAGGTCCTTCATCCTTTCCTTGAGGACCCTTCTAGGGCTTGTCTTGCCCTCTTTTTTTCCAAATCATCAGTGTCATTTCTTCAGCAATCAAGAGTTGCCATCAGCCTTTTCATACTTCATCTTCTCCCTGCTAGTCCTATCCCTGCTTCCTACCATCTTCTCAACCCACTCCCTGTTTCTACTGTTTTATCTCCTCCATCCACTTTTCCATCTTGCACCTTTCTTTTTCTCACTTTGCTTCCTTCTCCATCTCTGTGCATTTCCATAGACTTACTGGAATAGACTTGTATAGAAGAAAAGACCTTGTCTGGCACTGTTTTCCTGGGGAAAGGATGAGGAGACTCTCTGGCTGCCATTCGGGACACAAACTTCACATGTGCAATGTATGGAAGTTCTGTGCCGCTTCAGCAGGAGTTTTCAGAGCTTTTCGAGGTGGTGTCCTTCCTGAGCCCTGTGTCTGGCTGCTGGAACTCTGCCCCCGGGCTCCTCCTGAGAAAGGAAGGACGAGCAGCTGGTTGTAGTGGTATTCTGGATACATCCCCTAAACAACGATGCTCTAAACATTCAGCAGGCACATGGAAAAAAGGGGCAGCCTGAAAAAACATCCTGAGGTACGGTGTGCTGCGATGTACCCAGCATGCAAGACATGAGCTGCTGCTGCTCTCCCCAGCCTTCTACCAGCCCCTTCCCACTGTGATGCAGAACGTTGCTTTCAGCATTCTCAGTTTCTCTGTATGTATTTGCTTGTAAGAGCTGAGTCTGCTGCTGCTTAGACAGGCCATACGAAGTGTCGAAGGCATCTGTAGTTTTCCTGGGCACACCATAGTGGGTAGACTGAAAGTAGAGCATTTTTCAGTGTTTGCCACGTACTTTACCATGGTTTTTGTCTTTGAACGTTGCCTACTTTTCCCTTGCACTCGGGGAATGCGCTACACATGAATCTTATAGTCATGTTTGGAAAATTTTTTTTGCTCTTTAGTAGTATAAACAAATGCTAAGTTAAATTGCTCATATATTGTACTAGGTGTGCTAAGCTATGGCTTTTTATTTTTATTTTTATTTTTTTTTCCCCTCCCCAAAACCTCTAAGTGAAATCTTGACCTCTGGCATGTGAAGGCATAAGACAAAAGCTTACTATATAAGGCCCTGTGTGGATCATGACCAGAAAGAAAGAGACTTTTATTGACCAGGAATGGCAGTAAACAAACAAGGAGGAGGTAAAGTTCACAGTGTGTGTTACAGGTTAACAGAGAAGGAGAGGAAAAGATTAACAGAGTCTTTAATTTCTTTTTTTTATTATGTATATTTTCATTAGAAAACAACCTTAAACACCCAGGAATAGTTTTCTAATAAACGTAAGCTCATGAAGAGCACTTGGAAGTTTCCATTCTGGGTTCAGGAGAATGACGGGACAGTAACACAGTTGACATGGTCATTCCTCTTAGTCAATCCCTCCCTCGTGGCTGATTTGGATTAACATGACAGCCTTCCCTTCCCCCCCATGCTTCCTGCCCTGAACAAAACCAATCCCCCCCACCCCAACCCCACAGACATCTATGTGGAAAGTCTCAAAGAGAGTATTTCTGCATGGACATACCACTGTCTCATCCCATCCCTCAGTGGACGTGGTGACTGTTCAAGGCCCTACCCGGGACCAGAGATCCATGCAGAGACACCACTCATCTCTCCTGGGCAGATCCCGTAGCCATGAAGGATCAGTCTAGTCCTTGGAAATGCTTCATAGGGGACTCATACTGTGTGAGGAGAAGCAGAATCAGCCTGCTGGGGATGCAGATCCAGGGAAGCGTTCTTTCCATCCCTTCCAGCTACCTCCCTTTCTACTCTGCCTGTCTGGGCCAGAGGTGCTGAAAGGTTGATTCATAGCTATAGGCTGGTGCTGCTTGTGGAAGATTTCCCTCTCAAGCCTGGCCTGCGTTGCCTATAGAGGGTTTGTTTATAGTGGAGAACTCATGCGTATGAGCTGAAAACACAAAGGACAAGACCATTTTGTGTACCTTACAAAGCAGATTCTTGCTCCCTGCTCACCTGGGCACAACTCAATGAGTTTTATCACTATCTGGAATTCAAATGTTCTGTCTTCACTGTGTTTCTGGCCTGTGTTCATCATCCACTCTAGTTATCATGAGGTGAAGAATCAAACAAAAGATTTCCCATGCTCTTGTGCCAGCGCTGGATAACAGTGAAGGGAATAACTGAAATGTTTGTTCTTCTGGAACAAAAAAGCTAACTCTATGCACAAAGGTTCTGCTGGAAGCACCAGCCTAGAGGGATGTGGAGGAAGGTTTGTGGGGCCGTTAACAAGGAGGAAAACGTCTGTCTACGCTCTTGCGTCGGAGATGCTTTGCCATTCAGTGGATAATGAATCACCCTTTTGCAAGGGAAAGGAGAGATGATATATAGTGAGTGAAGTGGAATATAATCTCGTAAAAACAAAGATAGCAAGATCAGCTGTTCGGAGGACATTTTTTCTCTGTGGCTGGAGAGAGATCAGATAGCTTAGGTAGAACTCTGTCCTGCTAAAGAAAAGGACTAAACTGAAGCTCTGTGATGTGCGGTGGAAAAACTTCTAGGGAAGTATGAGAGGACAATGACAATTCTTGTGATTATTGATGTCAAAACTGATACAAACTGATAGGTGCTCAGCAATGGCTTGGTAGTAACAGCCTTCTCCCTGTTGGGAAAAGGTCTTTTTTCTTGATTAGTTACTAGTATCCAAGTTGGTGCCTGCATAAATGATAAACTTGATCTTCGTGGGACCTTTGGGCCCCTGTATACTAGCTCACGTGGTGGAGACAGGGTGAGGGTGGAGATCTTGCCATAGACAGGTGTAACTGGAAGGAAGACACAGTTGGCTGATTCTGGTTGTCCCATCCAGAGGAAACCTGTTGTCCCCGTAGAAGCTTAAGCTCCATGAAGACTCAGACTCCTTGATTATGAGCAGATTCATTTACTCAGGCACAAAACAGATGTTGATATCCTATTTCTGTTTTGTAAAATACGCCTCGATGCATCACTTAGCAAAACATCTCCCCTTAGTACCTCTTCTCTACTGTTATTTAATTCATTAAGCCCTGGGTATCAGAACTGTGCAACCCTTTTTTTAACCTAAGATGTTCAGAAAAAAAAAATGGTGTTAATGAGAGGTAGTGAACAAGCTGGGAACAATACTGTTAATGTGGCTTGGAAAGAATTTCTCAGTCCTTCTCCCTGTTCAGAAATCCACCTCTTGTCAAACAGCTCTGATGGCGGGTGTTTGTGCTTTTGCATCCTTGTGCTTGTTTGGGTATGGCTCAGATGAGCTGGAGGAGTCTTCAGTCCCTTTCCCACTGCTATAACTGAGTGTCTGTTTTCCACGTACTTAGGTATTTATTAAAAGCTATACAAGAATGAGTATTAACCAAGGACCACATGAAATCATTTCGGTTTTCTGTCTTGTCTTTGCCTATAGTTGAATCATATGTAGCACTTTGCATGTAACAACTTCCTAGCTCCTATCAAGACTTATTCAATATAGTTAGGTATTCTTTGGGGTTTATTTTTTGTTTTCTTTATACTTTCAGGGCAAGCTGTATATATGTGTGTGTGTATATGTATTTTATCTTGCAATTCCAATTCTGGAAGAGAAAACACTCTTCTTCAAAGGAAAAAATTCACCCAGTGACCTGAAGGTAATTTGAATAATGAACTGAGATAGTTTTTGATGTTTGTATAAACAGCACTGAAGCGTCAGATTCCGTTCTCCTTGTATCTGACATGATAGATATGAGATCAAAGACTGCCTTCAGTAACTGCAGCATGTCAGACTTGCGTTAGTGTGGGAAATGTTCCTAGAGCCATCAGCTTATTGCTGTCATACAGAAACCAATTGATGTTTTCACTGTATCTCCCTCAAGGTGCAAGGGGAGATGAAGGTCAATGCAATAAGTTCGTACACTTGTTCCTTCTCACTGGATTCCAGTACGAGATTGGCCATCGGTAAAATGAGTCCGTCTGAATGCACGAGAGATCTGTAGCAAGTCTGTAAACCTTGTGTCTGAGGGAATCCTCTGTCTGTTCAGGAGATCTTCAGAGATGGAGTTAGGTACAGCAGAGAGGATGGTCAGTCTGGTGACTCAGGAAAGAAAAGGTGGTGTCCCCTGTGAGGTAAAGAGGAGAGGGGTTGTTAGGATCCCCAGCCACTGGCCCCCATAAGGCAAATGCGCTGCTGTCCATCAAGGCAATTACTGCGGGGATTTTTCCCTGCAGGGGCTTGACTGACAGTAAGGATTAGGTCTTCTGGCCTTTTGCTCTCAGCCTTGATGTGCAGGAGTCCTGGTGATTGCTTCATAGGTTGGAAGTGCCAGTGGTGCAGGCTGCTCCTACATCAGAGGTGCTGCTGTGCTGCTCATACGTCCAAGGGCAGGTGGGGTTCCCATCACTAGGGTTTTGCTTAGTCAAAGTTGCTGCATGATGAGTTTCTATATTTGCCTGTTTAGAACACTGCAAAGAGCTGTGAGATATAGGAGAGGTCTGGCAAATTTATACATTTTTTTCCTCTTGAAGAAAATAGGAGTTTGGATGACTGACAATTAAATTTGGGTAGACCATGGTCTTCAGAATTGGATAATCTTCAGATGTCCTCCATCCATAGGCATTGGCTCTGATGTTTTACTGCTGACAGATAAGGGCTTAGAGCAATGTCAGAGAATTGGCAGACATAAGCAGTATTTTCCTGTCTCCCTGAGTGAAAATGCGGCAGGCCACTCATGCCTCTCGACTCAAACCTGTGTTGCTGACTTGCTCTTTACTTGGCTCTGCCCAGCACAGTAAAGTGAGATATGGACCTTTTCAGCACCTTGCTTGGGAAGCCACCGTCCCCACATGAATTCCCACTATCAAAAGGGAACATACTTGACTTACTTGAAAGATGACCCCTTACTGCTGACATTTGAAATTGGAAACCAAGTGTTGCTTTGATGTACCCTTTTTTTTCTGCGGTTGGTCTTTTGTGGCAACCAATTATAGTAGCGGGCACTGAGACTGGCAAAGTGAATATATATCAAATAAGAGTGATAGGGGTTACAGAGTCTGACTGTAATATAGTGTCTTCATGGTTCCTGTGATCTCTGGTCACCCTCAGGGCTAGTGCATGTGCTTGAGCCAATGCAAGCACAGAGGAAGAGGATCTGAACTTGGAAGTGGATATTTAGCAAGAGACTGAATGGCAAGAATTGGAAGAGCTTTGGAAGCTGGAGGCCAACACTGATGTTTCTGTAGGCAAAAACAGCACTGAGAACTCACACAGAGTTAAAACACCTCTGAAGAACATTACCAGAAAGACCTGTCAGAACTGACATAAAATCAGGAGGCTGTAGGAGAAATCACAAGAATCATCAGGACCTTACACACACTATTTCTGATGGTGGGTCAATGCAGTCCTCCACACTGACCACCCCCAAACAGCGTTGGAGGATGACAAAAGCCAAGAACTGAGGGGTCTCCACAGTGATAGGACCTGGAATTTTCTCCACAGGGAGAAACAGCTGCCAAACTCTTTACAAGCCTTGTGTTGGTGGAAGCTGGTCTGTCTGCTTTGTAACAAAATACAAACAATGTCTTTTTAGGAATTAGCAGATGAGACCAGAGGAAAGGTGTTGGTGAGAAGAGATGCCTTCGGTAGCATAGCTGTGCCTCCTCTTTTCTATCTGCTGGAACCTTCCTCTACACAATGTGCTTTGCGTGTCTCAGGAGCATCCTGTCTCCATTTGCACCTTCTGAAGTCCTGCATAGTAGCACAAGGGGGATGGCACAAAGAGACTGGGGGA
This sequence comes from Nothocercus julius, assembly GCA_013398735.1. NCBI lineage: Eukaryota > Metazoa > Chordata > Aves > Tinamiformes > Tinamidae > Nothocercus > Nothocercus julius. Next base: position 5,083,431 of record VZSV01000018.1, on the reverse strand, counting down.
GACGAGAGAACTATGTTATGGAAGGAAGAGACCCTCCTTGCTATTTTTGCCATCAATGCTGGGGGGCAGGGGAGGGGGAAGAAAATCCCGAACCCAACACTGTGTTTGCACTCTTTCCCAGGCTGGCAGCCTGGAAGTTCACAAACTCAGAAGCGCCTTGTTCTGGAATAAACTGATTTGCAAACAGTTTCCAATGGCTTTCCCGAGTTAACTGTGCTGGTGGCAGTCCTTCGGCTCCAAGCTGGCATGTGAATGAAGCTCTTTGAACAAGTTTTGCCCCTCTGCCCATCAAGCCAGGTAATGACATGCTTCGTATTGCACAGAACACATACAATTGACAAGTTCATAGTGTTGTTTAAATATTAAACAATCTAGACAGGCTTTTGAGTCTGAAGCCAACATGGAAAGGCTCAGACCATACCCATCTCTGAAATTGGGCTGCAGGATCATTTGCACAGTAAGACAGACAATAAGACTTGTATACATTGCCATGCAACAGAAGAGACCCCGAACCACCAGCCCTAAGTGGAAAGTTTATTTCTAAGCGCAATATATGGAAAAAAAAACAAACCAACAAACCCCACAGATATAGAAAACGTTGTAGCAAATCCCTGGTCAAGTAGGACTTCATGTCTGTCGCTACCCTGCACCTCATAGCTGCTTAAAATGTCATGCAATGGAGGAGAGGGGACTCAGATGACACCCTCCCTTTTGGGTCAAGGAGGATCTCTGAGCAGGAGAGGTCCCGTGGACCCTCGCTGAGTAATTCAGACTATAACCAGCAAAAGGGCAGCACCGCTCACCCCCACCGCGCTCTTCGCGACGACCTGTGGTGCGCACGCTTGAGACTTAGCACTTCAACAGGCTTTACGAATGTGAATTCTCACAACAACCCTGTGAGGTAGGTACGTAGTTATGCCCCCTTTGTGTGGACAGGGGACTGAGCCAAAGAGCCCAAGGCTACAGAGTTGGTGGCAGAGCTGGAGTGAGAGTACGCAGAGTCCCGTGTGCTCAGATTACTAGATCACGCCACTCTTAGATGGCAAGTTGTGCTTCTGACCTTATAAACTTTTAGCGTTAAGTTAAAGGAATTTGACTTCTCCATATTAAATGAATACAAGACAGCAAGGGAAATAAATTATATCTCACAGCTATCCCTTGTGCTGTGTATGCCTCCTGCCTCCTAAAACCACCGCAATTACCCATCTCTTGGAAAAGGACACCTTCCAGGACAGGTATGGGGGGTGAGAGGCTGCTGTGTTTGCTCACCTTGACTGTGTTTCTCTCTATTGAGGAGCAGAAGCTGTTCTTCCAGAGACCATTCATTGCAACACCTTCATTCTGGGGTAGCTGCTTTTAGAGATGATCGGAATTGCCTCTTCCCTCTCCCTCCTCCCTCCGATATCCCCTCCCTCCCCTCAGCCAAAAGCATTCTTTGGTAGATAGTAAGGTTGGCCAGATAAAGGTACAGTGGTCTCAGAAACCATGCGGTGTGCATGGATCCTCAGTAAGTCAGCTTTCTTGGCTGGTGTTTCATCTGCCACTTTCTCTGCCAGAGAAGTACCTGTTCTGTTGCATTCAGATATTCAAAGGGACACTGTCAAGTAGTTGAGGTGAAAAATATGACCTGCCTTAAGACGCTAACCTCCATCTTCTGCATTGCAAAATGGCTGGTGTTTTTGAACACAAACTTAAAGCTTGGCATCTTCTGGAGTCACCTCACCCGAGACGGCCCGGCTGCCGGAGATGCTGCTGACTCCCATCTGCCCTGACACCAGCAGAACTCAGAGAGGTGCTCGTAGAGCGACCAAAGGGCAGTCAGACACAGCCATTGTGCAACGCTCATCAGCACTTCTGCAAAATGGGTGACACTTGGCTAAAGTCCTTACATTAATTGGAGGGGGGCTGAGGTCAGGCTTGGTCCCTGTAAGCTCACTGTTTTGGGACTGCTGAGCTGCTGCTCCTGGCTAATCTCTGTATTTTTGAGGTTCCGACTTGCGTGCTTCCCTCGAGGCAGTTACACTGGCCAGCTCAACCCCGCAGAGCTGGGACGTACCCTGCGCGGCACAAGGACAACGAGCATGAGATCAGGCACATGGCACCACGCTTGGCTCCCCGTCGCAGCAGAACGGTGGCGATGGTGAGAGGAATGGGGTGAGTGGAGAGAACAGCACATGCCCAAATGGAAAAGGACAAAATCCGTAGGGAAAGAAATTTTATTTTCAAGCTTGTAAGAGAATATTACAAACAATGGAGAGTAAAAAAAGCCCAAATCCTAAAAACTATTTAAAAAGTACTTGACAGTGTCCCTTTAATATCCACAAATGATTCAGCCATTGTGCATTGAAAGAGGATGTTCCTGAAGAGCAACCAGTACCTTTGTAGATATATCCCAGAAAAGGAGGCTTACTACAAGCATAAAACACATGGTCAGCAACTGTGCTCCCTCTTCAGACTAACTCTCCGTTGAATGATTGAACGGAATAGACTCTGTAGTAAACTAACAAGCTGGGTATGGAGGGCTCAGCCTACGGGACTGAGGGGGACCCTGTTGCCAGTTGAGCAGCAGAGATGCACACGCCAAAAAGATGCATATTTCTAATGTATGAGTGTCTGAATCAGCAAGCAGAAGCAACCCACCGAGGTGGGTCACTTTGTTGTGACTGGAGGGAAAATGGACGGAAAACAACCTGGAATGTATGCGTGGAAAATGGTGTGTGTGAGTGGGAAGGTTTGGATGCTGGGTTTGGGGTTATGAAGGCATAAATCATGCCAGTACTTGTGCTTGAAACACCTGCGGAGCATTTGTACAAATTTGCCAGAAATGTCTGTATGTCAAATAAAAGTCATAGAATGCCACCCCCACCCCCACCCCTGCAAGTCCACCCTCACAAACCCTTTGTCAAAAGCATTATGAAAAATCAGAATTTTTGTTTTGGTGAAATCTGGTAGGTGTGGGCTTTGTTAGACTTTCTTGCTGAGGTGATTCAATTCAATTCATTTCCTTTCCTTTTTTTTTTTTTTTTTTTTTTTTTTTTTTGGTAAATCCGTACTGAAAAATCCTCAGCCATTTCACTTCAAATATCCTATGGTAAATGGAACAAGGTTCCAGAGTGACTCGTGAAACAAAATGACTCATAGCCCTGCTTAACCGCAGACAGGAAAAAATAATAATACCCAGAATATTTCATTCCCTTCATTGTTTCTGTCAATCTCACACCTGTGTGTGTGTGTGTGCACGGGGTGTGTGTATACAGCATTACCTCTTCCAGGTAACCGAATTTGAAAGACACGCTAAACCCGCTGTTCCTCTGCCTCCCCAGAACTCTGCCTACTCAGTTTTAAGTCTGTATTGCACTTGTTTTGTTGGTTTTTTTTTTGTTGTTTTTTTGTTGTTTTTTGTTTTTTTTTGTGTGATTTGTGTTTTTGATTTTTTTAACTGGCTGGAAAACATGAACCTCTTTAGCATGAGTGTGCAGCTCTCCCTCCACCTGTTTTTTTTCCTCAGCTGGCCAAGCGCCGCCTCTTACATCTTGTGCAGTTACCAAAAAAAAAAAAAAAAAAAAAGGAAGGAAAAGGAAAAAAAAAAAAAAAGAAAGAGAAAGAAAAAGGCACACCATGCTCCTCTGCTTTATGAGTTCTTGGTCTCCTCCACTCCGCGTTAAGGCCTCCTGAATTCCTAGGCTCAGACCGTCGTGACCCTCATGACGAGCTCTCTGTTACTACTAGACTGGCTCCTCTGTTCGTGAGGCCTCAGGTGGCTGAGTATATGCAGGATGGTGTAAGCACAGTGGTGGTCAGAGAGGGTGCCTGTGGCATGGCCGGCAGCCCGGGCCCCGCTGTCGGCTGGAGCGGAGTTAGTGGCTGCACCACCGGTGGAGGACGAGTGGGTGGTTTGGGAGGAAGGGCGCTGGTTTGTCCTGGTCCCTGTTTTTTGCTCCTCCATGTCCTTTGTTTTGTCATAGTTCAGCACTTTCCACTGCTGATTGACCGCCTGCCACCGCTTAAAAATCCGGTAAACCGAGGGCCCTTCATGTATTATTAGACCTGGAGGGAAGGGGGAAAGAAATAAACATAAAAACAGAAACAAAACTTTAGGAAGAACCATGAACCTACCCCAGCATCACTCCCTCTAGCCAGACGGTTAGCTCGGCTGTCCCTTCGCCACGGTTATTCAATGGTAATTCATGTTTTTTAATTACCGACTGGCAGAGCACCAGCGCTCCTGCTCTGCTGGGTCCCTTGTCCCCTGAATTAAATGCATTGCAGCTTTAACTTAGTGATCAATAGTCTTTGCGATCTTAAATGCAGCAGGGTGAGCTATGCTCTCACAGCAAAACAGTATCTTTTCAATAAATGCCTGAGGTTTATCCATGCCTGGACCGGTTTTGCATGCTGCACAGGCATGATTCACCGAGCTAGCGGTGTGCGTTTGGAGGGGGTGTCGCTGGAACTGACGTGCTGGTGACGTCTGCTGCACCAGCGTCATGGTGTGCACAGACCAATCTCTCCACACACACAGAGCAGCAAAACAGACTTGTATATGGAGGCCAGAGATGGGAATCGAACCAAAAAAAGGATCTATACCTGTAATTTTTTTTTTCTCCTAGGCAGACATTTGCTCATCTGCAAATCAGGTGCAGTGATGCCTCATTGCTCCCTTCCAAGGGCAGAAAACACCACTCTTAAAAGAAAACGGACGTGGACTTGCACAATACATGTGCTAACACCACACACACACATTACATATGCCATTAGCAATCTGCATATGCCAGAGCTGACATCCAGAAGCGATAACTGGCCATTAGGACTCCTGACTTCCAATGCTGTCTGCATTTCAAAGACACAGCAGCTCAGGCCCTTCCATCCATCAATTAGTTCATCTCCCAGTGGTTTCTGGCATGTTCCCCACCTCTGCAAGAGGGCTGGAAGGGTCAGATAATGTTAGAGGTTGTTTAGAAGATGACATTACCTGAGCACTAAGCACAGTTATTATTCAAGCTACCAGGCTCTAACTAGATGCTTTGAATCCATTCTCACTGAAGCTGGAGGAAACTGGAGCATCTCAAGTAGACTGGCTTAGGTGACACAATGCAATACAGCTAATAAGCTTTGAGAGAGTTATTTCATGTAAGAGTAGCATTTATGCAGAATGAGAAGGTCTAAGTCTGCAAGTGAGATCTTTGCTATCTATCAGGAAAGTACCCTTGTGCCCCATATGACTGCAACCAAACCAACCAGTAGGATATACACTGAGCAAGATAGCATATGATTAACTTATTTTTTCTTACTAATGATGGCTTTACTATTATTTGGTCAGGGTCAAGATTATCAGAAATGTTTCTGAAAGGAGCAGCTGGCCTGCCTATCTGTTGCAAGTGTATAAATGTAAAAACAAACAACAAAAGATGCTCAAGATCTAAGAGTCAGGTCATGCCAAAACCAGGAGGTTTCCTTGACCAGCAGTGCGGTGTGCGAGCAGAATGTCCCCACTGAAGTGGTTCACTGCTACTCCTGATCCATCACATGCTACAGTTTTGCCCTCCACCCAGCTTTTCCAGGCTCCTCTGGTTTCTGACAGCAGCTATTTACTGGAGCAAACCTTTAATATATAAAAAATCAAAATATCTGAAGGTCATCCTCCCGCTAGGACTGAACTCCCCTGTGCTCACTTATGGGATACAACCATCGAGGTTCTTGGCATTTACGTCAGATTTTGCAGAGTTTGAACTTGAGCTTCAATACAGATTGAGCTTCTAGCCTTTCTGGTTCTAAACACAACTAGAAGCAATGCTGGCTTGATCACAAATTAGCTTTAGGGGAACTCGCACATACATCTTAATGGGGTGCTGAGCCTGCTTAATGGCTGTAGAAGTAATCGCATTAAATACTTTAAGTATTCAAATCTGGCTATTTTGGGACGGGGAATGGATCTGGGCACAAATATGAGCTTAGAATATGAAACATCTCACACAGACCACTGAGATTGCACAGATATAATCCTGTAGTGATGCCAGTTTTTCATCACCAAACACGATGATATTGTAACACAAAATTGTGGGTTTTTGCTCCCAACGTTGAAGCACAGCAAAAATTGTAACGCTTTTTGATCAAAGGATGAACCATAAAAAGAAGGGCTGTAGGGACAAGCTGCAGACCCTGTAGGATCTGGAAGGAAACACACCTTTGAAGCAGGTCTAAAGTGGATTGGTCCATGACAAGAGACATTAGACATACAAATATATGTTTAATGTTCTGTATTATATGAACTGTCTCATCTGCAATGAATGAAATTCCACTCTGATCAATTACATAGCCAATGTTCCTCTGAAATCACTTTAAGCCATGGATAAAAGAGCCCAAATTGAGTATTTTCTCCTTGGCTGTACAACATCCTCCATAGACCCAAATCCATTCTCCCAAGTATTAAACACTGAGCCAGGAATGTAAATCTATTCTTAATTACCTTATCACAAATATTTAATGCGCAGCCTGATTCAAGAGGGTTGTTTATAAAATTCTTGTTTGTTTGCCTCTAATTATAAATGTTTATGATCTTATGCAATTAACTGTGTGATGCTGATGGATGGGTTGCTGAGTCAACTGAGCACCTGTTTTCTTAGATAATTTTGGCTTCCAAATATTTATAAAAGTACAAAATAACTTGTTTTCTTCTATATTTGCTGGGCTCTAAATTACTTATCGATTTCCCGGTGTCAAGCTCAGGAAGCTGTAAAATTAAAAAGGGACCAAGCAGAGGGGTGGGCAGGGAGGCGGAAGCAGCAGTGATTCATCTGCAACAGCGAATGCCAAGAGTAAGCAAGAGTCCATCAGTTTATACCAGGCTACAGGAAGTTTAATGCCCCTATCGAAACAAATTTCATCTGCCTGAGTTAAATTATGATTGGAATTCCTAGGCTCAGCTTTGTGCACCCCTTTCCAGAAACACCTCCTGTTGAGAATCATTCTTGTTAACTGAGGTGAATCTTTTCAATTAAAGACCAGACTTAAGTGGAAAATCCTTCAGGAATAACTGTATTCTGCAAGAAGCATGCAACTAGAAGTAACTATTCCAGAAGCCAAATCCTGAGTATGTGGGGAAGATAGCATGCTGGTGTGAACTCTCTCTTTTCAGAAATGTCTATTTGAGAATTTCGTATGGATTATGGTAGAGGCCTAATGCTTCTCTACTCCTTCTAAGTTCAGCTTCGCCTCTTCTGCTTCACCAAATGTGTTCTTAGTAGATTCTATGTGAAAGCCATCTCCTTGAGGAGGAAATCCTCTGTGAATTTCATGCAAATCTGTTTTGGTCCAGGCTGTTGTTTCATGCACAAAATTCCTTGTTTCTGATGTTCGTGAATTGAGGCTCCTTTAGAACATGGGTAGTGAAGACCCGTTCCTATGTTCTTAGAGTTTTTTGTTTCCAGAGGATTGTGTTATTAAGAGAGATCCCAGATGGCTCTGGAATTGGAGCTGGCCTATATACGTGATGGGATCATTAGCCCTGCAGTAAGGTCTGAGCCTGATTGCATTGCCCCATTAATGTGGCTGTACTGTTTCCTGGACAAGTGATAGTATCTCTGAGCTAAAGCTCAAAGTAGGGAGGAATGGGGGGAAGGGAGAGACTAACCCAGTGCTGTGCTCTGAATTAATATATGCTGAATATTGAACACCTGCATGCACAGAAAACCATACTGATGTCTTTTCACTGAGATGACTCTCAGTATATATTAAACTCAGACTTCTCTGCCCTTTCTTATGTGGCTTATTATTTGTGAGCGCATGCAGAGGTTTAGCCCCCGGTCAGCCCTGTAGAGCTTTGCAGAATCGAGACACGAGGGCAGATACAAGTCCACACTGGTGATATTATCCTGCACGGAGGTATTGCTTCCCAGACCCTGACCCTAGCACTGGTGGAAACAGTTTAATATCTGTGTTTGGCTGATTGCCACAACTAACGTGTTCTACACACTTGATATACAGAGAGTGGGAGCTGGAACATGATTAAGGGTGAGTATTAAGACCTAGAGATGAGGCTGATATCACTGTAGGCTTTGCCTGAACCTCGCAATACCTGCCCACAGCACACCATGATCCATGTGGGCAGTCTCCGTGCCAGTGAGGAAAATGTTCTTGGTGACGAGGGAGGACACATATAGGCTGTGTGCAGGAGGGGGCCTTTGCTAGAAGAGATAGGATTAGGCAGGACAGAGGTAGGTTGTCGTCTGCATGTCTGCACCAAGACTTGAAGGAGCAGCCTTCAGGTATTGGCAAAGCATGGGCAAAACTCAGAGGTAACAGGGAGATCTGCGTGTATGGGGATCAGTTTATGTCCCACCATCCTCTGAGATTAACCTGAGCACTTATGAGTCTTCAGTTTAAGGCAGCTTTGGAAGAAGAGCTTCCCAGAAATGACAAATAGTCAGCTTCTGCACACTGTCAGCCCCTACAGCCAAGTGATCTTTCACCAGGACCTTCAGCCTCTATTTAACCTCCTGTTCTGTTGCTCCAACACCTGTATTGCATTTTCCTAAAACAGATGGATAAATTCTTTGGAGCAAAAGCTGTCACTCTGCTGCTAAAGGAACTAACAAAATAAAGTTCCCACCAACTGTGAGTGATACAACACCCCTGCACTGTGGCTCACATTATACACAGGGAAAAAAAAGGTCCAACTCCTGGTAGGTGCTTTGTCCTCCCTTCTCGTAAAGAATGTCCTGACACCTGAGCCAGTGTCTCTCATTTCCCACCTTCAGCAGCACTTTGTCCCTTCAGTTTCATTCCAAATGCAGTTTCACCTTAGCCAGATGACTGCCAAGCTTCAGCCTATTTCTGCTACTTTCATTGCTGGGTTTCAAGGGCAGATTATGGCAATAGTGATCAGAGCTTAATACTGCTTGGACTGAGTGGTGTCTCAGTCCAAGGCAAACTAGTCCTGGGAGATAACACTTCTATTGATGGCTTCGCTTTAATGACATCCTGACTGAACACTAACCCTCATCTCCCTTTTTGTGGATTCATCTTTTGCGGCAATTTCCAATTTCCACACCTTTGTTTCCAGTGTTCCTGCAGCTCAGCCCTCACTTATCTCTTTGCCTTAATCTCATTCTATATGATCAGTCCTCAGCCTATTTTTATCTTAACCTAAGAACACAAAAGTGGCTGTACTGCCTCAGACAAAAGTCTGTTTATCATAGCGTCCTGCCTGCGGTAGTGGCTAAGAGCACAAGACGGGCATAAGAACAGGGCCAGCAGAATGTTTTCTTGATGGGCTCTACATGCCACAAAGGACATGCCCAGTCACAGATGGGCCTCTCAGGCTCAGTTATATTCCTAACCGTAGGCCTCTAGTGTGGTACAGAGACCGCACTGACTTTTGCTCTGTGTTCTGCATTTGCTCAAGTTATGTTGCCCTCCATACCCTGAATTTTCATAATCCCTATGAGAGTGCTCCATTCCAAAGTGCTTTAGAAATAACCGTGAATCTCTGTCTTATGCCAGCGTTGCAAGTATCTTGCTGGGCATGTGGGAGATGAGTCACTGAGCTCCCAGTGGACCCTTCCAAAACATACTACTATTCAGTGCAAAATACTGTACTCCCTGTACTTTATCATCATTAACAATGCAAGATAGTCCTTGGTGATAAATGAGGATGAGAGAGTTAGAGGGATGTTTTCAAGGAAACATGGGCTTGGGTAGCAGCATCTAGTATCTGGAATCTCTCTACATTGAAGTGGGGTCAATTCCAGGCAAATTTGACAAACTCCTTAAACACCCTAACATGTTCTTTAAGTCTGCCAGTGGCCAAGACTTAAGGCTGCAAAACAACACTCGGCAGAGAATGAGGAACAGGCTGAACCAGGCAGAGAGAGGAGCTGGCAGTCACTCTCCCGACTCCTATCCATCATCTCCAGAATCTTTCCAGTTTGCTCCCCTTCATCTACAAGTGAGGTCCCAGAGAGGGTGCAGCGCCCAGAGCAGAGAGGGGAAGGATCAGGACTGTACACCCAGCCTTCCTTTCAGTGCCCTGATGGGCCATCTGACCCAAACGGACCTGTGTTGTCACAGCATTGTCATCTTGTTTGGGATCTTGATTTCTCCTTCCTAAGCATAGCACTCACGTTTCTTTTTACTGAATTTCATCTTGTTGATTTCTCCAATTTGTCAAGATCACTTCAAATTCTGATCTGAACCTCCAGAGTGTTTTCCAAGTTTGGTGTCATCTGTGAATTTTATAATTTTATATAATTTTATAATTGCACTTTATATTTCATCATCTAAACCATTAATAAAAATTATTGAAAAAAGCAGAGTCCAAAATGGTCCTGCTTAAAATAAATTCCCAGTTTAACAGTGCACCACTGACAACTACCACGAAAGCATTTTTTAATCAGTTATACACCTGCCTCTTAGTTATTTAATAAAGACCACAGATCTGTGGTCTGTTTAGCAGAATCTTATGTGAAAGCATCAAAAACACTGTTCAAGTCATGAGATACCAAACTGACTGCTTCCTCCTTAGCCACTAGAAGGGTTACCCTCATAGAGTATGGTTATATGCTAGTGCTGAACTGTTGGTCATTTAATGATTTCTTATAATATCTTTCTATGAATCAGGGTTAAGCTGATTTGCTCTTCATCTCCTTGATCCTCAGCTTCCACCTGCTTTAATGATAGGGATTATATTTAAAACTAGATGCCCAGCTTGCATCTTTTTTTCCAGCTGCCTGGCACCTCCTGCATCAATTTCCTCATGATGAAGTGCTCTTGGGCAGAGACTGCTCCTTCAGCTTCCTCTGGAAGTTCATTAGGATGTGCTGCCAAGGACACAGCTAACTCATCTAAATATTTTTGAGTCTGTTCTTTTCTAATTCTGCCCTGGGCTCCTTTCTCCTCATTAAAATTATTGTAGTTAAGTTTTGAAGACTGAAACAAAGGCAACATTTAAGGCTTTTTTTGCATCAAATATTATTTGAGTTCTTAGACTTGTCTTTTCTCCCTTTACTTTACATGTATTTATGGGCCTGTTTGTTGTTGCCTTTTTTATCTCTGGATGGTCATTCAGGGGCTCAGCTCCCTTACTCCGCTCCCCCATCCCTATGTGATTCCTAGAGGCTTGTCATTAGCTGCATGCCCTTTTTGCCTTTTATTTGATTTCAGCTTCTCATTTTGGGTCCTCAAAGGGCTCTTCATGCAGCCTCAGTGCTGTCTTCCCACGCTTCTGAGCTTTCGCCTGCACAAGCACAGTTTGCTGTTGTGCCATTAGAATTGCCCCTTTTGGCAACTGCGGGCTGTACGAGGCTCTTATCCTTCAGATTCTCTTCCCAAGAGACACTCCCTGCTCTGGTTCCCTGAGGCTGCCCGCTTTCCTGGAGTCCATTATCCTCACATCATACTTTTCTTCAGCTCAGGGATGCTTTCTTTGCACAATCACTTTTTATGAGAACTACTGGTAAATTCAGATTTTCAGGGAGTTCTTTACTTTCAGTCAAAATCAAATATGAAATATCAACTCCTTCATAATTGGCTCCTCTGCCTTCTAGATTATATATTTTCTTTTCTCCAGCATGTTTCAAGATCCTAGTGAATGGTTTATCCCTCATGCAGGAAATGTTCAGGTAATCGATGACCTGGGACTCCTGTCTTCTAGTCATTTCTGGTAGTTGCTAGACACTGGGCCAGTGAGCAGAAAACCTGTAGTCAGCAAGACGTCTGCTCTAGATAATGCTGGAACTGTACAAAGAGGATGTGCAGACTGCAAAATGTCCAACATTGACATGTAAATAGTATAAACTGCAAACATGAATGCATAGTGGTTTGAGCTTGACTGAATGCTTAGCATATGGAAAAAAAGTAATTAACTGATCATAATCATGCATTTTGCTATCAATCATTCTTCATGCACGTATTTTATTTCTAAGAGGAACTGACTAAGTATGCACAGGGCTAAGCTGCATCTTGTCTTGGCTGAACTGGGGTGGCTGCATGGTTGGACCCTGCTGACTGTTGTTGATTGCTGCACGATGTGTGCCCTCAAGGAGACCATGAATTTAAGGAAGCCAAACCTTCCTTTTCCTCATTGTGTTTTCGGTCTAGTTACAGTAGTGGGACTCCACGGCCACACAGCTTTCACACTGATGTGTTTCTCATGTAGTGAGACCTCTGTGGTCAGAAGCACTGGCTGGGCAGAGCTCTCGCCCACATATGCAGACACATTTCTTGCAGCTGTCTTGATGAGGTATTTTCTGGAGGGATGGATTTTGCCTGGCATGATTTCCTTCCTTTAGGATCCCTCACAGCCTGCAAAGGCTGGACTCCAAGCCTTCATTTCCTGATTGACTAGCAAACCTCATGCTTATTGTGGCTTGGATCTTTTTAACGCAGGCTGGGGTTCAAGGCTGACTGTGCCTCCAAACTCCTCAGCACCAGGTGTGCTGAGACCCCCCCACAAAGGCCGCGAGAGCCCTTCTCTTTCCTTGCCTCCTCTGCTCCATCTGGCAGAGCTGCAGGAGCAGCAGGTCCCATCTGAGAGATTGCCTAGACTACCCCCAAGTTCTGCACAACCACTAACACCCACACTCAGACTCAGCAAGAGCCCTGCTGGATGAGAGATGCCTCCAGCGTGTCAGGATCGCCAAGGGTCACCGCAGTTGCTGTTCCACCAGGCAAGTGATCATTACTGCCCTCACCCTGTTCGTTGCTGGGGCGGAGTGTGAGGGGGCTGGGGAAAGAAGGTGGCTCTTTCCTGAGATCCTCCTGAGGCATCTCCTGGAGTGCTTGGCCTCGCAGCTGGGGGCGTTTCTCCTCCGAGCAGCACTGTGATTTTGCAGAATTTTGCTGCGTTACAGCAAGAGGCGATTTCCAGGCCATGACCCTGCAACGTGTCATGCATTTTTATAGTGTCTTTCTGGTGCAAGTCTGCTGAAGGGATTCTGTGCCCATGGGAGGCTACAGGTTGCCCTCGGCGGCAGCAGCAATCCATCCCCCACATACACAGCATTTGTAGCTGGGGAAGGAGGAACATTTTATCCAGCGAGATCTACTGAGCAGACAGAGGACTGACTGCCATGGGCCTTGCAGAATGCGTGGGAGCTGAAGGCAATGGGATGTAGGAGCAATGGGAGAGTTTTGTGGCTGTTAGGCAGATGCCAGCTCCTCTGAGAGGTGATACCTTCTTCCTAAGGCCACCATCCTCAGTCATGTCCTCTCTCTATTCCTGATGTCCTCTACACATGAGTTGGGCTTTACTGATTAGACCCAAAATGAGGAAAGAGTAGCAAAATTAAGGAGCTGGTAGGATATGTCCAAGAGAGAGGAAATTTCTTCTCCTTCAGCTCTCACACAGGGTTTGTTCGAAATGGGAGAACAGCATCAGTGTCTGCAGGATGCCATCTGTGCCAGAGCTGCAGGAATGACCCCAGTAACTGCACACAGCAAACCATCGCTTTAGAAATGACACAGGATTTTATAAGCATATGAGCTAGCAACTACCACAACTTTCTCCTTTCCCACCCTGACTCGTGCTTTTACTTCCTGCCTCAAATCTAGGACAAAGGAGAAAAAAAAAAAGATCTAAAAAAGATAAAATAAAACCAAGAGGAAGGCCTTGCTCAGGAAATAGATGAACAATAAACAAAAGCACTCCGGCAAACCCATCTGGCTGTGAACAGCTACAACAAAATGGATGTTGTGCCCTTAAGGGCTCTCATAGTTCTCTAGTATTTAATTCATAGCACATGATAAAGTAGCAGATTAAAGGGCAGTGCCTAACTATGCAGGCAGCAATAAATGAGACTCTTCTTGTATAAAGCAAATAAATAAAGACAAGAGCCCCACCAGTGGAACAGCCTTGCTTCTGAATGGTACATCTGCAGCAGTCTTCTTCACTTATGAGTCTACCCATTACTGTGTCAATATAGGAGGGAGGGGAATTAGAGGGTTTTTCTATCCCTTTGTTTTCTTAAAGTTTCTCCTCTTTGCTGTGTAACTCGGATTTTTTCCCCAATTTTAAAATGGAGAAGAAAACATCATCCCACACCTTGAAAGGGTTTTGTGCATGAGAGATGAAAGAACCAGTTGTGGGCACGGTAGATACTCGCAGGTTTAAAAGAAGAGAGCAGAAAATCATTACAGACTTAACTAAACTGGCCAGATGCATACCCTGTTCTCCCTGTGCATTTATGGGTCTTTTCTGTCCCTAGGTTTCCAGATCTTTCTGACAGAAGTTAGAGGAGCTGGTGGAGATGGGAAAAAGCACAAAACTTCCATTTCCCTATGCTTACACCATGGCAGTCAGTCCTCCAGACCCAGCTCCTGAACCTTCCCTACACTATTGCTTATGTTACTTTGTCCAAAGCGCTGCCTTTGAGGACCGACTGTGTCCTCTGGGGGCATCTATTTATAAAGGCAAAGCTGGGCAACAGCGCTGTTTTGGGTAGGGCTTTGAAATCCAACTTCACACCCGCTTGGAGTGAAACTTGAAAAAACTGTGTTGGGCCGCAAAACAGAAGTACGCATACAGACAGATCGGAATGTTTCATTTTGACTTGAATTTTTTTCACGTTGTATTCTAATTTTGACACTGAATTTAAAATACTCAGCATGAAAAGTCATTTCTAAATGCCAAATCAGAATGATTTGTTCGATAGTGATCAAAATATGACATTTAGCTATTGAAGGTTGACTGCCTCCTTCTCTGGTTTTATTAGGAAATGAAATTCTGGAAGAAATAAAAGTGGATCTAGTCTCACAGTATTTCATTTTCCAAGGAGCTTCAGGCTGTTTGAGAATGATTGTTCCAGGCTGCAATGTCCCTGCAACTCCTGCCTCACCTTCTCCATTCAGATGTCTTCACCTCACACACAGGGGCACTATTCGAAACAAAGGAAAGAAATAGGAGCCAAGAGAATAAGAGCCAGAGTTATTGTTTCTTTTTGGTAGTCTTGTTAGTTCTCGTGTCTTTGAGCATTTATATACTGCAACTGATCCATCACTAGGCAGGATCCCTGGAACAGCAACACTTTCATCTTCCTGTTCTGGGTATACAAGTTTCTTTCACTGGAGTTGACAATTTTTTGAGGTTACAATGACCAGTTAAGAGAATGCTGATTCAGACTGAAAGCGGTAGACAAGAACTCATATGCATTTACGGGGTCAATAAATGCTGAATTGTGGAGAATGAAAGCAGTGAAAGAAACTGGAGCAAAGGGAGCACTGGGCCAGTCCGGGAGATCCAAGGAAGAACGGAGCTTTGCAGGTCAGTGATGTGGCCATGGCTGAGCAGAGTGAAGTTACTCACTGCACAGTAAATGTCCAGGCCCTTGTTTCTGGAGGCTTCTCTCCATCCAACAGGCTGCTCCATGCTGGCCCTGCTTGAGAGTTGCTGCTGTGGGTTTGTTGCTCAGTAGAAGTCTCTGCGTTTCCTCTTCCAAGAAGATAAAAGTGCTGGCTGGACTACTGGATACAGGAACCATGGATTTATTTCTTTATTTTATTATCTTTTATATCTTACTGAATAACTTAATCAAACACTACCTGTCCATACCTTTCCAAGCAGGGAAGGACTCTCCCATGGTTCCATCCTTGATTACAGAGTTGCCTCCTCTTGGTACAGCCACGGTGGCCTTCCGCAGGCCACAGGCTCCCATCTCCAGGAGATGATCCTGTGGTGCTGGGACAGAGGCTCTAGCAGGAGGAGTGATGAGGCAGAAGGCAGCTGGGCAAGCACGGCCTGACACAGAGCTGAAGGACATTTCCGTCCTTACTGAACAGCACAATATCATCCATGTAGCTGGTGCAGGAGGTGCTACCAGCTGCCTATGAGGGAATCTCCGGTTGTGCAACAGAAGCTATGGCAGGCAGGTGTGTGTTACTGCCTCTGCCCAGGTATTGAAACACATCCAGAGATGTCAGGTACTTCCAGCACAGGATTTAGTGACATGGTAGCATCATTCTGGTTATACCTCACCTCCCTTTAAAGCGCAAGATTTAAGCAGTTCGCAAGCCAGAAGGGTTTTTTTCCCTCCTCAGAAAATGTTAATGATGTTGCCCTCATTAATTGCTAAACACACTGATCCACTGGAGCAGATAGCACCATATGTTTTTTCATGACAAAATAAATCTCTGGAGCCCTGTTGTGAAAGTGGGAAGCGATGAAGATAGATGTGGCAAAGGACCATGGAGTTGAAGGGACACATGCAAAAAGCCAGGTGTTACTCTGGCTGTGCTGGAATCCAAGGCCCTAACTCTGAAAAAAAAGGGAGATGTTCAGATCTGGGTCCAAACACTGTGGCTTTTTGCTTGGCACCTTCTACAGAGAAAAGCCAGAACTGCATTGGAGTTCAATACTCACATTGTGCCCCTGCAGAAATATCCATCGGTGAAAACAGCACACATGCACGCACTCCGGCTGGCCCACTCTTCTCTCTTACTGAATAATCAATGCAGCATTAGATAAAAATAGTCCCCATCTTTCAGGAACAGAGGGGCTACATGTCTTGGCTTTGTTGAGCATCCAGCATTCCTGCCAAGAAGTCAGTCAGCAGATCAGCCGTGCAGCTTCCCTTCTTGTGCTGCTGGCCCAGGTACAGAGCCCGGAGTGACTGGTTCGTAGGGACAGTTTCTGCCCTGTGGGGCTGGCAGCCCCACAGCTTGCCCGGTCCCCACTGTTCCTGTTTCTGCACACCCCCCTTGCTGCTGATAATCAGTGATTTGCCAGACATATGCCAGGCATACATTGTGGATGCATGCAATCCAAGATTCGTAAGGCAAAAAAAGGCACTGTCTGCCTGCTCTGCTGGTAGCACCTGGATCTAGTCACTCCAGTTAGCTCCAAGTAGCCATGGAAAACTGCAGGGATCTTAAACTCTGAGCAATAAGGCAAGAAGAGAGTGTAAGACAGAAGCCAATGAGGAAGAGATAATAGACTCTAACACAGGCAGGGAAACTTCAGTCCATGTTTCCCAAGCTGGCCTGCTGATCCCTGCCCTGACTCTCCAGCCCAGCTAGACCCTGTGAGTTGCTTTATTCCCATGAGTCAAGGGAAAATAATTAGGACATGGGGTTTCTCAGAGCACAATGCTCAGGGACAGGCATCTCCCTTTTTCCCTTTGGTTTCCACAGGAAAAGCAGAGTGTTCAGACACAAAGAGTGATTTTAGAAGCAGGAGAAAGAAAAAAGGAAAAGCAGGGAAATATCAGCTATGGGACTGTGTGCAGGAAAGCACAGTGTCGTCCACAAAACCTGTCTGCAGAACAACTAGCGCATGATCAGATGCTTCACAACAGCCTATACAGTGGCCAGGAGATGCTAACAGAAGAACATGCCCTTTCAGTCATACCGCTACACACAGATCAGGGCTATCCACACCATCGTGGAACTGTTTTTCTCTCTCCTGGCCTGTTGGCTCCATTTTGGATGCTTTCTGAAAGAAGCCTCTTTGACTGCAGGGACACCTTGGTTATGTCTAGTTTCAAAAAGACACGCTGGCATTGACACATAGCCCACACGATCATCCTGCTGCCAGTCCCTCCTGCCTCTGTTTGGAGGCACACTGATCAAAAAGTGTGTGAACAGGGTGGCAAGCAGTGCATTAAGATGCAGGACATGGAAGATCTGCATATTCTCATGGGTGCTTTCTAAGTATGCTGAAGCCAGTCCTATTTGCTGTGTGAGTTGGTCTCAATCTTCTCCTCCAAAGACATTGACTCAACTTCTCTGCCTTGTGCTCTGCATTTAGAGTGTCACCAAGTCAACATGTGTTTGGTGCCTCCCCGGAGATTACTCTCTAGTACTGTAGCCATTCTTCCTATGTTCTACCACAGGGGCCAGTACAGATCTGAGACACAACATCCACTTTCCTCTGGAAAATCAGATCATCCATACAGATGAAGACCTAGACCATTTCTGTTTTCACTTTATTTTGTTGGGATTTTGGCTCCTAAACCATTTCGATGCATATGTGATGCATCCCAAGTGACCTGGCCAGAAGACACTCCGAGGCTACATGAGTCTGGCATCAACCTGATGAAGCAAAGTCCATTTATAATGAAACCACATTAGTTTTGGCAGGAAACTTGAATTGTGACCATTTCAAGAAAGCTCCATTAATTACTGTTCCCATTGCACTATGAAAGATCAAATGCTGTGGATCAGTTTTAATTGGCTATTGATTTCTTATGTTATTACCTACAGTTGTGCTGAGATGCCGTCAGATGTACTGGATGCTTTTGATTATTCTTGCTGGCAGCTGGGATTAAAAACGGCGGGCACACACTTCCTGATCTATTATGGATTGCCATGGTGTGCCAACAAAAATCGTTGGCAGGATGAATGGTCCTGCTTTGCTTGTCTTTTGTGCTATTGAGCTGCAGTGCAGTTACTGTTGTGAAGGCAAATACCTCAGGGACCGGCTGCCAAGGAAAGCTTCAAAGAACATGAGGATTTAGTGCTTACAAAAGTGAGCAACTGACAGCACCAAGGCAGGGGTGAGTCAGAGTACAAGGAGTGGATGGGCATGGGCAAATCAACAGCTACCACCACGCAGCAATCCAAGGAAAGGCAGATTGTTGCTTGCATGGCTGGGGATAACGCACCCAGCATGCCAGTCAGATGGATGCCCATGTGCGAGCACATCCTGGACTGCCCACACAAACCGTAACAGCTACGACCCTGCATGCATAGCCTGCTAATTGCCCTCCTGAGATGCAGTTCCCCCTCAGAGGATATCTGGTGATTTCCTTAGCCTAGACTGTGACATGCTCTCATTAGCTGGCAGAGTTCCTCCTTGTTTAACAGGAGGTTGTTTCCTATCCTCCTGACCCCAAATGACACTTTAATCTACAAACAGTGACTTTCCCTAATTGCACCTTGACAGAGAAAGAGGCAAACTCCTCCTTCCCCCCTCCAAGGACTGCCATTTAATTAACAGGCAGGTATCTCTCAGGATTTACAGCCCTGCTTTAAGCTCCCAGTCTCTCTACTCAGTACCTCAGGTCTGTGATGACTCACTCCGCTTATTTTTACATATTGATACCTGCATTTTTGCTAATCCCTCTCTATGCCAGCTTTCTGGATTTACCTCTCATGCTCCTATGGGGAAAGCATTTATTCCAATGAACTGTCCACATCTCACTTTTCATTCACTTCCTGCTTACTGAGCTCAAATATTTAGGCTGTAGATGCCTTCATAGCAGAACAATACCTATGCTGACACTATCACCAGAATCTAGTTTAACCCAGCTCACATATCTGCTCCACAGACATGACTAGGGATAGCGCACATGAAAGAGAGAGAAATCAGAGTCAAATACTGGACTGGCCAGATATCAAGAAGGCCGCTCCTCCTTCCCAAACCAGGACCAAGTCTTCCCAATCTGTTCCTGACAGATGTTTTTCCCACTAGTTCTTAAAAGTCCGCTATAGGAGACTTCCACAATTTCCAAGCAGTCATTTCCTGTGCTTCCCACCCTCCTGTTATGCATGTGAGAGCAATGGAGAGAAGAGTGTAGAAAGCCCAGCTTGCACATCTTGTTCAGAGGTATTCAGCTTCTGGCATCTGAGGGTAAATCCTTTGTCCTGGTGATGGTGAACAGATTCTTTTCAATTTGATTGTGGTTTTGTTTTGATGGTGGATGAGGGGGTAGCAAATGGGATCTCTTATAGCTATCTTTGCTAAGCGTGTTGGGATCTAGAGAAGTCCAAAGACAACTAGTTTGTTAGTGAATGTTATAGTTTGGGAGTCAACTCTAAGACCTCTGAATTTTAATGCATGGATCAATACTCTCTGAGTCAACAACCCTGTTTTGAGAGCTCATTTTGGAGAAGATCTCAGAGTGTCTCAGATCACGTGCAGTTCAAGTAAAGATCAGGAGCACCAAATGGTCCGTGCAAATCCCACATTTGCACATGCACCTGAGGGAACTGTATGTGCCAGTGAGCACTTGTGTCCTCACCTCTGACTCCACGCTGGAGAGAGCAGTGTTGCCATGGCAGTACCTCTGCAGCGGCAAATTGCTACCTAAATCCTTTAATGAGTGGCAGGGACTTGGCAGAGAGAGGATCACACAGAGCAGCTAAGGGGTTGCATTTCCCCTTCGGCAGTAGTCAGCATCTCTGGTGTCTTCTCCAGCTTTGAAGATCTAAGATGTCAGACTGTGCTTGGCTGAACACCTTTAGTAACAGGGGGTGCAAACCTGCATCATGGACAAATGTCACTAACGCTTCAATGAGAAATCCAGGAACAACCGAAGTTGGAGCTAGCAGGCACTGCAGAGGAGCTGTACCTTGTCACACCCGCATTTTAGTAAATACCCTACTTTTCAAACATCTACCCCTCTGCCAAGAGAAACAAAGTGCACGAGGGGGGAGAAACAATTGGAATTCACATAATTAATGTAGGATCTACAGCATAACATCCTGCATACTAAGGCTGGCCAGCTTGTTATCAAACAAGGCACCAGCGTACGTTACGTTAGCTGACAACAAGTATAGCAGAACTGAATGTATTTACTGCCTGCTCTTTCCCCATCACTGAGCATTGCTTCATTCCTAAATCCTTCCCATCCACCCACAGGCTGGAAAGCAAAAGGGGAAAAGGGGCTGGAGAGTGGAGGAGGAGAAACCAAAATGCACAGACTGTGCCCTGGTATTTCAAGAGCTGTTGTCACTGCAATTATCCATGAGAGGTTTTATCCTGAAGTTGCAGAAGTGGAAATAAGGCCCGGGGAGGGATAACAACAGGCTTTGGGCCATGCTAACAGTCGGGAGCAGAACTCTGAATCTCCACAGCCAGCTTTGCCTGACTGTGATCAAAGACATTGCAGGAGGCTGCAAGGTTTGGGAGAAGTATAAACAGAGGGAAAATAAGTGTTCCATAGTGAGGAATTCACTGTGAGTCTTCTCTGGAGCTGGCATTGCTGCATCCACTGAAGTTAAGGAAGCCTATAATTAACAAGGAATTAAACCCAGTTATTGAGTTCCCTTTGATCCGTCCCATCTGCTGACCTGACCTGATTTCTCTGCAGGACAAATCAACCTTTCAACTAGGGCTGATGCAGCTCTCTGAAATCAGCAGGGCTGTGGAGATGTCACTCAGAAGAAAGACCTGACTCTATCAACAGCCAAGGAGTCACAATACTCCATGAGGACGTCATTTGCTACTCTGTTCAACCTGGGCAGAAGAGGAAGAGGAGACAGGTAGGAGAGTGAACAACCCATCTCAGCCTAGCACTGAGCTAGGGGCTTAGAGCTGCCCTTCCTCTCCACTGCAGAGGAGTGAGCAGTACCAACCAATATGTCTTGTGGCTGGATTGCAGAGGGCTACTGGTACGAGAAAATTTTGCATGGGGAAGGGGCACAGGGCTGACTTCATGTGTATACTGACATTTCTAGTGAAATGTATACAGTGACTCTGGTAGCCCCCAAAAAATCACCTTTCCTGGCTGAATGTGAGTAGGCTTTCTGGCATTACAGGCAAATGTGCTGCACATGACAAGTGGAGCCATCCCTGGTGGACACTGCTCAGAGGTGCTGAGCAAGTGAAGCCATGTATGGACTCTATGGACATGTTAACTCATTCCTTCTGAAGCCCTTCTGACTTGCCTTTGAATATATGGCCCACTGGGACTTCCAGGTGTGCGGGGATATCTGTAAGGGAAAGGGCTGCCTTAAGCCATGACTGAGATGTATCTGCCAAGGGGATGGCCACTTGCTCTTTGGTTGTTCCTAGTTTAGGGCACTAAGCTTGAGGGTGGGGATGCGTCAGTGGGATTCAGAAGAGATTTCTTCCCCCCAGAGCAATTTGAGAGGATAAATAGATGTTAGATCCTTAAAAAAAAAAAAAAAAGAAAAAGAAAAAAAAAAACAACCTGAAATCCAAATGAGTCTGCCTGGTTCCCCTTCAGTTCATGGCTGGCATGTTTTGTTCTCCACCAACGGTGTGGGAGGATATAGCTCTATTGACAGATGAACTAATCAGTTCCCCTCAGCTCTTGAAGCTTTATCAAAGCCAGCTAATCATGTTACTGCCATCCGCCCAGGCCAAGGCGCCCCCCTGCCCCATCAGCCAACACGGTGGCACACACATGCACGCTGCACCAACACAGGGTTCATTTTGTTTTCAGTCCTAGTCCCACTGACAAGAGGATGTCAACACTGGCTATATGTACCAATACAGATGACGCTCTCTCACCTGCCTTTGACATTCCTCATTCTTGCAGACATGTGACAGCTCTACCAGCATCTCATAGAGAAGCAGGATGATCTCTGAGGCCCGAGCTCATGTCTGGTTACCAACACAGAATTGGCGACACTGGGAAGGATTGGTCTGGGTTTTGACAGGCCCAAGTCCAATCCTAGCTGGATCCTGAAGTCAACAGCCATTTGAACCCAGACACTGAGGTGCATTGTTCAGGTCTCTCCTACTGAGGTGCATTGTTCAGGTCTCTCCTTGTGACTGGTTGTGTTTTACTTCTGTACCCTGATTTCACCAACTCCTGCTCTGTGATATAGTCTGTACTGCTTTTCCTGAAGGCAGAACTGGGAGCTGTGCTCTTTTCCTCAGGAGTGCTTCTCTATACAAATGCTAATCTGACAAGTCAAGGGAAATGGCTTGTCCAACGGAGGTTCTGGGATTTATGCCTTCTGTGTTTACACCAGTGATGGAGGAAACCTGTGACAAATAACTCTTTGGGACCCTCTCTGCTTCCTGGCAGGGTCACTTGAATCAGTGTTACCTGGTAGCTTGTGCTTGGCTGGACAATGCTCAGGAGCACATCTGGAGATGGCTGACGTTTACCGGACTATTCTGTTAAATGCCACCCTCCAGTGGCCTGGCTTGCTGAGGGCCTCAGCTATCAGGGATCACCTGCTATATCCCACCTTCTGGCAAGCCTGCACTGGGGTTACAGCCTCAGGTCCTGGGGAGACAGTGCTGCACCCAGGCTGGCTGTGGGCAGAGATCTCACCCACACCCTGGCCTCCTCCCACACCTGGCTGGCTCAGAGCTGCTCAGTGCAGAGGTTTCTGTCCCTCTGATAAGGGTCCTGGGCTGGGCCATGACTCAGGCTACTTGGGACTTGCAGCTCCAGAAGGGGCAGCTACCCCTGCCAGGCACAGACACTGGGCTGGGGAGTGAAGCATTTGGGCAACTTGGTGCTGGGTGAAAACCAGGTCCTGTTGCACCTAAATATGGGGCACTCCTTAAGCTACCTATTTCAGAAGGGAAAGGAGTGTCATTCCCAGTGTCAATGGTCTCAGTCCATGGCCTCACACTTCCCAACCCTCTGTCCTCCCAGACCTCTTCTCTCTCCAAAAAGAAATTAATTTCTCTGGTTTGGCTCTCAGTGTGATTGTGCAGTTGCTGCAGGTCCCTCTGCCAGCCTGACCAAGGAGATACCTTGGGGCTGCAGAGATGAGCAGAGAGCACTGTAAAAAAGATGCTACAAGAGCAAGGAGGAAGAAAAGCCAGGGGTCAATCCGAGCAGAGCTGTACAGGCCGGCTCTCCACATGCCATTTCCCGCTCCCTTCTGGGCATGAGCGACCGGGTGACATCCGCTGTGCCATGAGATGCATTCACCCACCTATACAGACAATGTCCATGAAGCCATACATTCCATAGCAGATCTGGAAGAGCAGGTCCTGGCGCTGCCATTTGGCCGAAGGACTGAAGGTCGACCAGATGAGCCACGAGATACTGGCGATGAGGAAGAGGGAACCCAGGATGGCCGCTGCTATCTGAACCTTCTCAATGACTGTCAGAGAGATGGCTTGCCACTGCAAGGGGAAACAGGGGGACAGCAGAAGGGACAAGTGGGAGGGAGGAGGGGAAAAAAAAAAAAAAGATTAGTTACATGGTGGGCTGTTTTACATGATAGTAGTTTGGAGATCCCAGAGAACACCAGCATGTATAGGCAAAAAGATATCAAAACCAGCATCCCCACATCAGTGGTTCTGTGATGGCCATCAAAAGACAGGACATTCAGTTGCTACCTGTGATGGAGGCCAAGCAGCATCCTGGGGCCACAGCATCCCATTGCTGTGAGTAGGAAGGCCTAAAGAGCTGAGCTGTCTTTTGGAGATCTCTTGTGTAAGTCAAAAGCTGGTTTCTGTGCCACTTTGTGAGATCTGACAGAATCACAACACTAGGTAGGATCTCGCTGAGGCAATGCACACCCCATAAAACATGTTACAAGCAGCACAAGTTACTATGGTCCGGACTCCTTGCCTTTAGGGCGATGACACATTCAGGCTGTGTTCCAAGGTAAACAGAAATACTTCTTCCTCAGAAGAAGCAAAAAAAATACAAATAACTCTCCCAAATCCATTAATCCACTCATTATGTCAAATATCTCTGTATAACCTACAGTATAAATATCCTGAGTCTGGACTCCTCTCTGTAAACCATAATAAGCCCTCCCTGCTTGTATTTACACTGCTGAGAGAATGGTCCTGTAAAATAAAAGAGCTGCAATTGCTTTCTCTAAAAGGACTTGGGGACGTGGTCCATGGCTGCTCCTGCAAATCAGAACTCAAATGCTTAAACAGACTGGGGAGAGATAGTCCCTTCTGGCACTGAGGTATATAGGCCACCTTTAGCTGTGAGCCACATGCCCTTGAAATCTCAGTGGGATGGGCAGAAGTATAAATAAAGGTGGAATTTAGCCTCTTGCAGGTATAGAGGATTGAAAGGAACTGAAAAGTTTTAGCCTGGATTCAAGCCCTCATTCGGTGTGCCTGTGAAGTGGTAACTCTGCAGAGCCCTGAGCACCCTGCCCATCTGTCAAGCACATCCTGAGACAGCAGGGTCACCTGTCAAGCCCTGTGCCATCCTTTCAGAGAGCAAGAAGGGAGTTCAGTTGCTGGGTCCCTCTTTAATGGTTGGTGCTTCAGGAGAGCCCAGGTCAGCCAGGGACTGCCAATGTTTTGGCACTGTGGGCATGACCCTGAGCCCTGCTCAAAGGGCGAAAAGGATAACAGGAGATGTGCTGGGGCAGGCACCATGACATTGCTACAAGTCTGGAGCCCAAAACCCCTAACTGGATGAACTCCCTGTCTTTGGAGAGCAACAGACGAGAGCGCCAGACAGATGCTGACATGTGCAGTTGCATCTGGAAGGAGATTGCTTGGCTTGGCTCCGTGGTGAGCTGGAGTGTCTGCTCTGCTTTTGTTCTTGGCTTACATCCTGCAAGGGCCGACAGCCTTCAAGCCAGTTGTCAGGGATGTGCAGTATCAGTGAGGTGGGTGGTACCAGTTTCTCTTTTAGTTGGCCACAAAATAATATAGCCATAAAGCTCTTGAGCAGAGACAGAGACTGCATGCTGCTGAGCCAGGCCTGAGCTCTACTAACCGCAAGCTCCATCCTGCCATCCCCTGCAATGGCTGGGCCAGCCAAATTCAAACACAGAACACTGAGGGCATACACTAATCTCTCAAACAGCCCATTCCTGCTCTGCCCAAAGACCCAGCCTGCTCCATACCTTCACCAAAGGCAACCACAGCAGTGGCCCCTTCATGCCATGAAGAACATGAGGTAGTGAACAGTCCTCTTTCAAGGGTTGGGAGCGTGGTGCATTTACAGCAGGAGGACCAAGGCCAGATGCTGGAGCCCAGAAGAGATGTCCAGCCACACAACTCCTCTCAAGTCATGAGACAGAGCAAAAGCCACTCCAGGGCCAAGAGACTCAGAGGCAATGGGTCTCCTAGCATCTGTTTCTCTCAAGTTAGGATTCCAAGGATGAGAATAGCAGCTATACAGTCTTCCACCAGCTCTTTACAGCTTCATCCTCACAAGATGGTAAGCAGACACAGGGCAAATCAGCTACTGGTATCAGCTCAGAGCTCCAGGACTACAGCTGAGGAGGGCTTGGGTATGTGGGTGGGTTCATACTTTCCCCTTTGAACCTTTCTCCAGACCTTGTCTCCCCTTCCACTAGCCCTGGCAAATATTGAAGAAGCAGGAATGCTCTTCAGTATCTAGTGCTACATGCTAAGGTTTTAATGCTAGTCACTCATGCTGATCCATGTGCACCTCTGCCAGCCAAATCATTCTGCATCATTTCTCTCTCAAGAGGAGGTAATGGACTGGCCACTCACCGTCTGTTTGGCAAACTGCAAGGCCTGTGGCAGCAACAGGTCCTTCCAAGGTAGCAATTAAAGACAGAAAAAGAAGCAGCAGCAGTGGATTTCTACAATTAACAGCCATGCACAACTAGTGTCACTGTTTTTCCTGAGACAGGGAGTTGAGTATATTACTGAAATTGTTATGCTATCAGAGAGGACATGGCTTAGGGCAGAGAGAAGTTACACTCCTGAGTGCAAACTTCAAACCCGGCTCCTTCAGCTGGGAGCAGGGAGGCTGAAACACAGGCAGGACTCTGCCCGACACTGCTCTGTTGGTAGCAGCTGCCGGGTAGTTCACTGTGGTGATAATGAACGAAGCTGGAGTCCTTCAGCCATGCTGGGTAGCAGGAGACTCTCCTCCAGCATCTGGCACTAGCTGTGACACAAGCAGCAGCAGCCTTGACTGTTCAGGAGGTGGCACTGGGGTGAGATTACCCGCTGGAAAGGAGGTAAATGAGTCAGAGCTGAACACTGGGCAAAACATCTGCTTGCAGAGGAATAAAATGTTTTCCAGGAAAAAAAAAAAAAAAAAAGTTTCCTCTTTCAGGATTACATTTCTGAGAACTACAATTTAGCATCACACCTCACCTGAGCCACCAATAATCATCACGAATTGCAAGGTTTTTTTTTTTTTTTTTTTTCATCTCTTATTCCTATTTTGTTGCACATCCTAGGGTAAGTGGTATGGATAGAGAGAAATACAGGGGCCATGCAGAGGGCAAAATATGTTGCCCCAGTTAAAGCACAGACAGAAGTGTCCAAGAGTTGTTCAGAGGCAGAATGTGATGATGAATTTTAGCTGCAGGAAGTGGGCCTGGTGCATCCTTGCACTGGCAATCTCAGGGGCTGATCTCTATTGCAGTACTGTGCCTTTCAGATTTCCTAACAGCCCTTAGAAAATCACCCACTCTCCTAATCCATCTCTATGATCTTTAAGGCCTGGCAGACCAGGGATTTGGTGGGTGACCCTATTGTCCTCAGGTCACTGCGACAGCTGCAAGAAGAAAGGTCTTAGCAACACTGCAGCCCTCTTCTACTGGCACTTTTGAAACCCCTCAAAGCTCTTTGCTTGAATGCCTGGTTACAGATACAACCCCCTCCCTCCAAATCTCCAACTCAAACATTCATGTTCTAGCAAGGTCACAGTGTCAAGCAGTCCCACCTTGCAGGGGAGAGACCTTAAAACGAGCCCTTCTCTCCTCAACTTATAATGACTGCCAAGTCCCAGGTAACTGCTGAGTTGCATTACAAGTTCACCTTTAACAAGTGGCAGTTCTCCCAAGTTGTCAATCAAGAGAATAACTTCTAGACAGCTATAAAGCTTTACAGATGCTCTGCCACAGCTGAATAGGGCAGAGCTAAGGAATTGGTGATACCAAAAAGCATTAAAGGCTCCTATGGGGTGACAGGAGAAGCTTTGTGAACTCTGTGCTTACAATGGCTTCAGAGCATTGAAGCAGCTCTCTGCAATGGCTGGCCAACCATGCTGGAAAAAGGACTCTTTCCCTTCAGATCACTCTGAAAAAAAGTCCTCTTTCACTAAGGAGCAGCCTGGCTCTTCTCCACTGCCATGCCCCTTGGTTGACTGCTTTGGCACAACACTCAGATGTGAGCATGTAAAACATTAACCTCTCTTGGACTGTTTTCCCCCCAGTTTTCCCCATTTTCCCCAAATTGCAAATTTCCGTGACCCAAATGCCTCAGAATGGGTTTGCTAGGAGACCAGGTCTGACATTTGCAGAGATCTCAGTCAGGGGTCAAGCTGGGACCTGTGCCTGCTGGTCATGCCATACTGGTTCTTTTGCACTATTTTGTAATTTACATTTCAAACTTGGAACAAGGCTGTTTCCCTCTTTGCTTCAGTGCTTCTGCTCAGAGACTTGTGACTGAAAACCCCTGTTGGAAATGTAACACTAATTAATAATGTCATTATTATAATATTTAGGGCACGATCTGTATTTCCCTTTGTCTGGCACCTACAATCTCCAAATATTCAAAAGCACCAACACAATCAGATCCAAGGTACCTATTTGCCTGCAGAAGAAATCTATGTCTTACTGCAGCAACTTGCTAAGAAGAGTTGCTTGCTAGAAAAGCCTTCCTACACTCCTGAGAGCTCCCCCATCCCTGCCTCAGGCAGTTCAGTTTATTTTTATTGCTGTATCTGACACGTCCCCTTAGTATGTATCATTAACATCCTGAGCTGTGCTAGTCAGCAATTTCAGTTTCAGGACCACAATTACAAGCAGGCAGTGTTTTTTTCCTGGAAGGATAAAGTGGACCATTCCCAGCACTACTTAGGTCTGGCTCTCCCCTTGCTGCTGTCCCAGGACCTTGGGAATCCTCTCCAATCACCTTTTGGAGGATGGCTTCTCTTTTTGCAAATTCACCAAGCAAATTTATCGTACAGATACAATAGCTCCCTTGCTGTAAATTTACAGATCATATGGCTTATGCAGATACCGCAAAGGCGGCAGCAAGGAGGAAAGGACCATTCCCAAAGCACCGGGGCTCCGTAATGAAACAAGCACAGTGATGAAACCCCCTCTCCCCCATGTGCCACAGCATCTAATAAAACTCAGACTCTAGTATCTGTGTCCTAGAAAGCCCCTGTTACAAGGCCCATCCTATGATATCGCTGTTGCTATGACTGCTCTCATTGCTTGCAGGCTGGAGCTGAAGCAGGAGACAACCAAGGCTCATATAAGAGATCCAGAAAGCTGGGACAACTTGGAGACCCCAGCGAACTTGGCTCTGGCCTTTTTGCTTGGGAGTTCAGGCTGAGCTTCCAGCACGCTGGTGCATTTCTTGTGGATGTTGCAGAGCTGATGAAGAGGCCACAACAACAACAAAAAATCATCAGCTCTTAACGGACCATCTGCACAGTCAGACTAGAGCTAGAGGAGAATAGGTAACAGATCCCAGTCCCGGGCCTGAGGATCTTTGGAGGTGAAACAACCCATGAGACAGAAAGAGTCAGAGAGAGCAAGTGTAACCAGAGTGGAAATTCCCCAGACTTTAGGCACTTTTAGGTCTGGAAAGGCTGGTTCAGACTTTTGTTTTTGCTGAAATCAGAGGATCTGATTCTGCTCTTGAAAAAGTGGATGTGGCTCAGCAGTGTTTACGAAGGAGGAGGATAGGGACATCTACCGCAGAGTCCTGTCATGGTGGATAAATTCCCCACCACGTATCACCTCCAAAGTGCCTGTAGTGCTATCAGATGCTCCCAAAAACTTGTGTCTTCAGGGTTTAAAAACTTTTTAAAGTCATAGTTTTTGAACAAATACTGTAACGAAGAGAAGGACTTAAAGCCCCCCTATCCACTATTCTTTTCTTTGGGGCTGCCAGACTAGGCAGTGGAACACGAATGTAGGGAAGAAGACTCCGCAACCTCTGGCTTGTCACAGCCTGTGGCATATTTTTGTTCATTTGCTGACGGACTGCTGCTTGGCAGGATGCTTTCAATGTTCTCTGACAACCTTAATCCCCCCATCTCAGCAGGTCTGCAATGTTGTTGCTTTAAGACCTCTGCTATTAAATCCCAGCAGTCCAGGGCTGGGGGTTAATTCATAGAGATTCATTCGGTTCTGTCAGAATACCAGGCCAGAGGCCTCTCTCTGCTATGAGGCATCATAACAGCCTGGAGGCTGGAAGGAATCTGTGTTAATTATGTATGAGCTGTGTTCCCCCAGCTCTAACTTCTCTGCCCACGCCATGAGTCTCCACGCACAGCTGGCCTATGCCATGCTCCTAAGTACTCCAAAAAATGTGCAGCACACTCAAAATTTGAAGAGGAACATGCAAATCCTAGGGAACAGGTGGGCACAGGGTGTGCTGAAGTGCTCCCTGGTCTCTGTGAAAGGCCAGGGCTCATCGCTTTACTTAGAGACATGCTGGTTTGTCTAGGTAGAGCCTGTTATCCACACACAGGATGAGGAATGAGCAAAAGGGATGCCTTTTCCAGCCACGTGCTATTGCAAGAGCAATACTTTGTTCTTGTACAGAGTCTTCTTGTACAAGTACAGAGTTCTTGTACAGTACAGAGCACTGTAGTACCCCGTCCCTTTCCCCGTAGAGGATGGAGAGAACTACAGGAATGAGGGAAATGCTGGTGACACACTTAGTGCTGGGTTACTCGAGGCCTTAGCCCCTTAGTCCTCTTGCAAAGTCCAGGCCTTGCACATTAGCAGGTGCCTGGAGGATTTTCCAGATAGTGCTTGGGTAGCACCTACTTACCAGAAGTGATTTTGTGCTCATACTACACAGGCGCCTGGGCATGCAGCTATAACTCTACACGCACTGCATTTATCCTACACCAAGTAGCTTTTCACTCCAATTGCTCTTTGCCAAATATCCACAGAATTCCTCTGAGAAATGCTGTGAAGCCTAGGCCAGAACCATGAAGCCCTCAGAACCCAAGGTCTGTGTGGTCCTCTGGAAGTCTGTCTCTCAGAGCTACACTCTGTAACTCAGTTACTTCTGCCAGTCAGCTTTTACATTTGTGGCAGAGATCAACGGATTAGGCCACTTTTAAAGAAAGGAGCCTAATGAGAACAACTATTTGTGCAAGTATTTGAAATGTGCACATGGGAAAGGGGGCTTGTCTGTGAACAGCTCTAGCAAATTTTGGCCAAGTGAGGAGCAGGGTAGAAGTCAATAACCCATTGCCCTGAGCCATATAAAGGCGTAGAGCACTTGGAGGTCATCTAGTATATGGGGTGTTAGTTACATTCATGCTCTCAAATCTGCACCCACAAGCCCTTGACACCACTCGGCTTCACACCCTTCATCTGAGGCATGTGAAGCATTAGGGCACTCAGGGACACAACAAATGCTACTTTGTCCAAATCTCCCCTCTTGTTTTTCAATCTGGTCTGAGTTACTAGAGCCAAGAAATCAAGACACCGTGGTCTGGGGTTTGGGATGAAACTGCTGATCTCTTTAGTCCACAGCACGTGGGAAATCAAATCAGAAGCTTCAAGGGAGGAAGTCTTTTTTTCTTACCCCTCATGTCCAGCCCCCCAAAAGTTCCCTATGAGATCCCCACTAATTTTGCTACTTCATTTTAGTATGGAGATGTAGAGAGCTGTGCCTGTTTCCTCATTGTGTTTAGGTCCCTTAGGGTTGAAACAAAAGACAAACAAAGACAGTTTGGAGGAGAGATCAAAGCTTTACCTTGCCCTTTTCTTTCCTTAATAAAATGGGGTTGCAGCTCCCTGGCAAGGTCTTTGCATCCTGTCACAGAGCAGCAGAACCAGCAAAGAGTCGAAGCCTCTCAGCCAGGTGCTGGACAACATTGCTATAGACATGGTCTAAATCATGACATGCTGCTGAAATAGCTCTGCAGTCTAGATGATGCTAATTAAGCAGCAGTGCCTAGATCTAATGGACTTCCTTACCTCCAAGTCCCTAATGGTACTTGGTAAAAGCATGCAGCAATTAGCCCACCTTCAGGTGTTGCCCCAGCAATAAATCAATAGCTATTAAGGATAAATTATCCAATTTTTAACAGTCACAAAGTTTTTCCCATTCCAAATCTTGACTTTTAATTGCTAGCCTGCACAGGGCTTAACAAAACCCAGTGCTTTTAAACTCGGAAAAGAAGGTCTTCTGATGCCTTTTATGTAAAGATGTGCGTTACCTGTTGTGTGCACACCTGCAAATTATCACTGAGAATTAGGCTTAGAGAGACCTGAGCACCAGCTCCAACACTCTTACTGCTATGCAGAATGTATTTGCTTGTGGGTGAGCAGTAAAGCAAAGAGGCTTATAGGATCAGAAGAGAAGCTGGAAGAGCCCTCCATCCACCTCCTCCATCCCTCGTGTCAACACAAAAGAATCCCAGGAGAAGGAGATTAGAGTTTATGGCACAGCTGTAGGCACGCAGGCTTGCAAGATGCTGCTTCACCATAGACTTTTTGAGTGTCCTATAGGGAACTGCTGAATTCCTTTGAATTCTTGTCCCACACCTGCCCCTGGAGAGATGCATCTGCAGTCTTCAGTGGATGAACGCATCTAAAAGACTGTAAGGTGTTACAATACTACTATAGTCACACAGCTTCTTTATGCAGGAAGAAAATAAATGCAGACGTTGTCAAAGGAGAGGAAGAGCAGGTTCCCAAGGCATTTCCCTGCTTGCCCCCAAGCACAACACAGTGCCTCTCTGGACCAGCCCCTGACAACCCTTTCCAGAAGGCTCAGACGAAAAGATCACTGTGCACCGGGAAGGAAAAACCACGCAGGTAAAATTCAGTCAATCCCAGAAACAAAAATAGAAACAAGAATAAATAGACTTTGAAATGTCTCTAGTACCTTTACCTGCAGAGGGTTCTTTGTGCTTATGGCAATGACGTGATACTTGTAGTAACACAGCTCGCAGCTCCAGCAGCCTCTCTCGCTAATCCATTTGATCAGACATGGCTGGTGCGTGCATTTCACCGATCCATCGCATCGACATGGGCTCAACAACTCCCCCTGAAACAGAGAGACAGCATCAGCAAGGCCCCCCTCCTCCCACAGCACCGAGCACGGCACTGCACCGCACGGCTGGGCAACCACGTGCAGACACTGGTGCTGGCCTAAGCGCTCCCATCATCTGCTCGTTTGCTGCGTGTTCCTTTTTACCTGGCTTAGGCAATTGAGCTGTGTCCCTGTA
The DNA here is from genome assembly GCA_013398735.1 of Nothocercus julius. Taxonomy (NCBI): domain Eukaryota; kingdom Metazoa; phylum Chordata; class Aves; order Tinamiformes; family Tinamidae; genus Nothocercus; species Nothocercus julius. The sequence continues at coordinate 5,050,657 of VZSV01000018.1, read as the reverse complement.
ATAATTCCTGAACAGAGTTTGACAGAGATGTAGAGGTCTCAAAGAGGTCTCTCTCTTTCAGAAAGAGATGGGTGGGAAGATGAGAAACACCCAGTATTACTACTAAAGAAAAAGCTACGTGAATACAGCTCCTATTAGACCTGCAAAATCCACCCAAGGTTGCAACAAACAGACACAGCTCTGTCAGAAACTGGACATTACCTTTTCACTTCCCAGACTTATGCCTGTCTGCAACCTTATTTATTTATTTATTTATTTATTTAATAAAAAAAGGGTTCCTGGTGGGTAAAGGTGCTAGACAGGCTCTGCTGGAGCCTGGTGTCCTATTCAACCTAGGGCAGCTTCCTTGAACTAAACCGGGCACCATGGAGGAGACACTATGACCTTAGGTCTTCCAGTGCAACCAAGTCATGCCAAACGTGGTGCTGCTCCTCTCCTGGAGATGGGCTGACCCCAGTATGATGCAGAACCTCCCAGAAATTGCCAGGTGATAAATGTTTGCAGTGCTAGACACAGGTCTCTTTCTGGGTGCTCCGGGGTCAAGAGGAGTGAACCTGAACATGGGTATCAAGCGTGTGCTTTAGATCCAGGTTTTTGTGTACCCATAACACAGCAGGGAAAAGGTCCTCAAACTTCACCCCACATCCACCTCCCCACAGACAGCGCATGTCAAAAATGAGTCCTAGGCATGGATATACTGGGGGTCAGGCTACCTCCACCGCAGAAGCAGTAAGATGAAAAACAATCTTTGTCCCACTCTATGGCACACGAACATGTTTATGAGTAGTGACCAAAGTACCCACCCTCTTGGATTGCTCCCCTGTTTCTGGTATAGCTTTAAACAGACTGTTGAGGAAACCACTACATTATTCAGATCCAAGTTCCATTACCCTGTTCCCCACAGGTCTAAATTCACTTCTGTACATACCAGCTCAGGAGCTCATTCTACAATCAAGTGACCATCATTTATGATGACCATTTGCCATTACTTACTTAGGGAAGAATAGAGCCATTACATTTTACTTCCCAACTCTTAAAGTTTAAAAGCCATAATATGGACCCCAACTGGGTATTTAGCTGAATCTAGAGTTTTAAAGCTTTAAAGATAGAATGGGAGTGTCTACAAGATGGAAAAGGGTGGCATAATTTCAGTGCTGAGGAGAGGATGTTTCCTCTTATACCACTAGATCAACCCTTTGCTCTGCCCACTCTTACTGTTGATGGTGCACCAGGAAAACCGAGTCTGGGCACTGAAGTTGCGGGACACAGCAAAAGAGGCCCACCCTGGGTTGCCTTGCGTTAGATGAGCAGATTCCACTATTGCTAAACCTGGGGGAAAAACACCTTAGATTTCAGGGATCCACATTAGGTCTGAAGGCCCAATGAAGAGAAAGTCACACAGAGCAAGAATGATACCTCCTTATATGAAATCTAATGCAAAGAAAAAAAAAGTTAATAATTTCATTTGCTTCAGCTAGGTGACCTGAAAATGTCATTTTAAAAAAAAATTCAGCAAAACTGTAAATAACTGTTTACATTACAAAGCCAGACTCCATTCTACCTGACACTGATTTTCATTACACACTGGCGGGGATGTGAAGGGAGAAGAATGGAGCAAAGAGGGCTTTAGGATCTATGGATTTATTTTTCATCTGGAAAGGCGCGACAGGACAAGACAGGTCTATCAGCAGAAGGAAAATGGGAAAAGATTAGAAAGGAGGAAGGTGTGTGGGAGAGAGGAGCACTGGTGTTTCACATGCAAACTGTCTGTGCAAGGTGTAGTTGGAGGAGCACGAATTCTGCCGTGTATGTTTGTGCCCCTTGCTGGGGTCATGGTGGCAAAGCACAAGCGCCATAGGAAAACTATGTGGGCCAGGAGGCAAACGGAGAGGGACCAGGGCATTCCCTCTCCCTCACCAGCTAAGTCTGTGCCTACTCCTTGCCCACTCTGCTCTGAGCTCTCAGCCCTGGGTTTTGCTTAAAGAGCATCTAAAGCCCTGGTGAGGCAGGATCAAGCGTGGGGCAGAATGGAGCAAATAAACAGCAACAACCTGCAGGCAAAGGCAATGGATGAAAGGTGTAGTTGTAGCCTGCAGAGGGGCATAGAAGAGAGTGACCGTGGGCTTTTTGGCTCTGTAATAAATGAATCAACAAAATCAGAGCTCTTTTCTTCAGAGGCAGAGGGTGTCCATAAGTTTCCCACACCGCCGTGGGAGGCCAGTCCCCATTTCCCAAGCAGGAGTCTATAACACAGATTGTCCTGCTGTCTGCTGCAAGAACTCAGGACTGAAATGTGAAGATTGGAAGGCCCCAATTTCTTGATATTTTGCAAATCCAGCAAAAACATGAATTATCACCATTTCCTCCAGCCGTGTGAAATATTATATCTTTGCATGTGGTGCACAGCTATTTTTACATACTGTGAAGCCCAATTCTGTACACAGCAGGCATTCATAAAAAGTGCCAAATGCACACACGTATACATGCACTTATGTACCACAAGAAAAATAAACACCAAGGGCATATTAAAGGAATAAATTCTTAGTACAGCAAAGGAGAAAATCTCATTGCTGACTGTACACTGAGCTCAGGAACAGACTGTCAGCTGTGATTAATGCATGAAGGATTCACTTTACGGACACACACAGAAGCAAGACTAAAAGGAGATACAGCTCACAGCAACTAGAGGTGGAAATTACAACCCCAATGTCCATTTCTGTTGGCTTTGGAAGATGGTCTGCACAACATATCCTCCAGTACTTCAAGCAGTAGTGTTCCCACTAATCCCCTTTGGAACTGTTCTCCAAAGGTTCTTTGAAGGGAGGGAATAATTTCCAACACTTATTTTTGCCATATTATTTCGTTCGATTACGTCCTGTCATTCAGATCAGCCTAAGCATTTCTAAGTATTTCTGCTTTTCCAGCAACTAATGGAGAAATGCTCCCCAGCTGCAGCTTCCAACAGATCCTCAGCTTGCTCTCTAACGTCTTGTCTCTCAGGAAGGAACAACCAGGAAGACTTTGGACTCAGAGGCATCTCCCTCATGCTTTGTTATCCAGGTCTAAATTGAGGTTGATATGAAGGATGGTAAAACCAGTGTTAACAGAAGAGGAATCAGGGTCCTGGATTCAGCTCTTCCTCTGTCAACATATGGATAAAATACTGTTTTGTGGCTCAGATGCTCAGAAAGGCCATGTGGGCTCCGTCACCGGGGGAATATTGTCCCTGCTAATGTTTAGCCCAGCCATCACTCCTGCAGAGCCCTTGCATGGGATCTCCTGGGATCTCCCTCCACTTCCTCGATGAACTGGCTGAGCAGAACCATCCTGATTTAGGGGTTCCTATGGCTTCGCCAGGAGTCAGAGCATGGGCCTAATGCTGCCAGCTGCTTGAATTAACTGGAAAAATGCTCCGAATGCTGCCTTTCCGGATAGCTGCAGAGAAACAGGGATGAGATTGTTGGAGATGAACTGGGAGTCCGTGTTTGTTCCAGGTCTGCCCTCTCTTTATGAAATCCCGATCTGTGTCCATCGCAATACGTCAAAGTGGGTAATGATTATCTGGGCCCTGCTATTTTAAGCCTTCTGGGAGGGGTTCTGAGAAAGGATGGAAAAAATTATTGCTAATGTGAGCTTCTGATGCTTGGTGTATCCAGGGAGAAAATAGCTACATCAGGATCAGCATACTGATGTCGGTGTTTCACCCAGCCATTTTATTTGCTATTTAACAGGCTAATCTCTGGTGCTGGGACTCCATCCACACATTGCTACTGAAGCCGAAATTGCTCACCCACCAGCAAGCAGTTACGGGGAATGTTTCCCAGACCTGTTCTTTTAACTACAAATTAACAATAACAGATTTTTCCCTTTTCTGTACCCTTTTAGACAGAGGACTGTCTAGCCTGGTTTAACCTCCAGACTTCCCTCATACTTGGTCTGATAGAGACAGCTGAAGAACAAGCAGAGTACTGGGCACGAGCCCAACCTCCCAGCCTTTGGATGTGCAGGTGCAAGCCTGCCTGGTCTCCTTTTAAGCACACCAGGCCTGAGGATGGCAGTGCCATTTGGCCAACCCATGGACTTCCAGGCTCTCCCCGCTCCAGCGGCGGAGCTCTCTGGCCTCCTATATCTGCTTCAGTGACCTCTCCTTACACCAGCTCAGCTCTAAAAAGCCAACATCCTACTGCTGCCACTATTAAAATGAGCGTTTTGAAAAGCAGTGCAAATTGTACAGCAAACTGTGATGGCTGGTGGTGAACATAGCACTTGAAAATTTTTCTTAACTGTGTGTTTCCTTGCTCAGGCACAAAAATAGCATCAGTTGTTAGCATCAGCACCAGAATCAGTGTCATGGGACAGATCAGGGCAGTGCAAAGGTGATAAAAGAGTTGCCCACACCACAAGGGGGACAGCCTCTCTCTGGCTTTGAACACGCAGCTTGTGGTGATCACAGAGTAGCTGCACACATGGCTCTGACTGCTAGCATTAATCTGAGTTTGTCTTGTTTGGAAAAAGGAAACTGGGAATATTTAATTTCAGGTCTTCAACTGAGTCTCCTAAATACACTTAACTTCACATTGAATTTAAATGCAATGGGAAGTTTTATTATGGCAAATAAATACCAAATGATTTCTATATTAAGAACATAATTACAGAGGAATTAACTCTGATGGCAAAGAGAACCCTTTGTTACATAGCTGGTAAACTTCAATAAATATGTACTAATGATCACTCTGTCTTTACACATGCTTACAGGAGCTGCCCCTCCATCCTCTTAAACCTAAGCACACACGTTACTGTAAGCATCTCAAACGCTTCCCATGAGTACCCTCCTGCACGTGACAGAGACTACAGGAGACACGGAACGAGTACCTCTGAAAACGGAGGTCATGCGTTTCCACTGTGCCTCCTCCCTGAGCCGTTCAAAATGTACATGTAATATATATCTCCCTATATATATGTCACATGAAACTCCCCAGCAGTAGATTGAAGGTGGATCCAGCAAGAAGAAGTGAGAAGAGGTGAGAAGAAGTGCCATTCCCCATGGCACCAGGACAGCGCAGGGGACACTTACCCTGCTGCTGGCGGTGGGACCCCCCCGGGGCCGCCTCCCTGGCACTGCGTCTAGCAGCAGGGCTGCGGGGAGGCTGAGCCGGGCATGGCGAGGGCAGGTCAGGCATTCCTGGTGGTAGCAGGAGGCTACCATGGCGTTAGGATGGCAGGAAGGAGCAAGGCCTGGCTCGCAGGTGGCCAAGGACTGCCACATGGAGAGGAGCCCTGCGGTGGGTGCCCTTGCCCCAGCGCTTCGGAGGCCGGATGGACCTCACTGCCGCTCTGCTTTGGGGATGGAGCAAAGAAGACAGAACAGGCTGAAAGAGCAAGTTAGAAAAAAGCCCAGACCACGCCGAGTGCCAGCGGGTGGGTCGAGAACGGGGCTGCGCCTCACGCGCTGTGACGCGCCGACCCTGCAGCTGCGCTCCGGAGCGCGGCGCTTGCCGGTCAGCCGGGGCAGCGCGGCCCCGGGCCCAGCCCTACCCCTGTGCCCTGGCGGCTCCAAGGGCAGCAAGTCCCCGGCCCCGACGGGGGCATGAAGTGCCCTGCTGGACAGCAGAAAAGTCCATCTCTAAGTGACTGCTCCTGTTGCTCAGTGGCGGCAGCAAAGAGCAGAAACCACTGAGGGGAGGCTTTGCGAGGAGGGCTCAAATGAGGGCTTCACTGGCTTTCCCAGACACGCAAACAGCTCCTCTCCCCAGGCTGCCTCCGGCGTCTGCTGGCGTAAAACTGCTCGTGGGATTCGCCAAGCTCCGAAGAGCCCCAAATGCGAGGGCTGTGACCCTCAGAGCCTTGCTCTGAGCCGTGACCACCACCCTCCTGCTTGGGCGCAGAGGTGCTGAGGGCAGGCGATCCATTTTAGAGAGGAGATAAGGACTTAGGAAGTCCTACTAGAGAGAAGTTTCCAGCCCGCAGCTGCCTGGCCAAAATTCCCAGCGTGGGATCCTGGCTGGGCAGCTCTGCGGGATGGGGGCTGCCCCTCAGGTGGGTGCAGGTCCCTTTGTGGGGTCCCCACAACGGTTGCAAGTGAAAACCCCAACCCCGTATGGCAGCCTGGGGACTTTGGAACAGGTTCAGCAGGGCACAGATCTGTTGTTTTGTGGATATGGGAAATTTTGATGGATATTAGCGGCTCCAGAAGCCTCGCGAGTGTGACACATAACTCCAGGAGGGCTGTGACTAATGTAGCTCCCAGGCATCTCTCGCCTGTGTCCAAACAGAAAAATAGGGATAAGGCTCGAATCTTCCCAGCAAACCTACCAGCACGTGGAGAGGGAGACTAATTTGGGGGCTGTCTGGGAAAGTGGGCACTGGGCTGGGATATGTTTCACGAGGTCCTTGGCTAAAACGAAATGTTTGCTCTAGCACAAATCCTGTCTGAAAAGCCATCACATTTCCAGAAAATCTCCTGGTCCTCTGAAAGCAGCACAAATTGCCTTTCCACCAACAGAAACTGCCTTCTGCAACACCTGTGAAGAGCAGGGCTTTTGATTTCAGAGCTCCAAGGCTGACAGACTTCATGAAAATTTATTTATTTATTTATTTATTGCATCTCTGATGAAACCTGTGCTTGCGGCTGCTGAGCACAGCAAGGCAAAGGCGCGTCAGGGCGCAGAGCTGTCTCAGCTCCCCCGCCAGGTGATGTGGCTTGGGGACATCTGAGGACCTGGAGGCAGGCGGTGACATTATCCCTGGGACGGAGTGTCTCCAGAAATCACTGGCTCGTGCAACGCTAGGGCCTTCTCAGCACTAGGCGCACTGAGATCAATTCTGCTTTACCAGCTAGGACTTATGGCCTTTGAAATAGCGCTTAACACCCTTTACCCTCCTGATATCTGCCTTATGTCTAAAATTCAGCGCTTTTGTCACCCTATTGTAAGTACCCTAACACCTTGGATACTGCAGGCACCTAGGGAGTGGGGGGTACGGCTTAAGTTTATGGCTAGACTGAAAGGTCATGGCTCAGTCTTGTAGATCCCAACTCTGGGATTTCTGGGACACCAGTGAGTTTTGCCCATGTAATGGGCAAAATGTTTTGCCCGTGTACAAAGCACGTAAAGTTTGATGAAAGCTCTGGAAGCTCAGCTTTGTCGTTGGCACAGAGCAGTCAAAACCCTGGTGCCCCATACCCAAGACCACTGCAGTGATTTGGGGGAGAGGCACCTGACCGGTTTGCATCCAGTAAAGCCCCTGGAGAACCCTGAGCCATGCCATAGTGTTTGCCCTCTTCAAGCAAATCACCCTGCTCCTCCTATGCCACCTCTGAATGAGATGCTCAAGGGCAACTCCTGCAGGGCTGCCCCATGCACCCACAAGGTTCCCTCCGTGTACTATCAGCCACCTTACTCTGCCTTTCCCACAGGGCATGTGGAGTGCAAAGGACTCAGCTGTGCAGCAACAAGGACAAGTAGCCCCTGCATACAGATCAACACTCACCCCATTAGGGAAGAGGAAAAAAATGGCCGTTTTCTCTTTTAATTGCTAAAGCTTGGAGGAATTTTGCAGGACAGGAGGGTGGGACAGAGACAAACGAAGATGAGGAGTAAAGAGCTCAGGAAGGAAAGAAACAAGGGGGAAGAGGCTGAAGAAGTCCTTGACATGGAAAGCCCAGCGCCTTAGGGAGCAGCGGTTCTGTCTCCATGAGACAGGAGCCCCCACACTGCAGTGACTCATCATGGAAGCAGTACGGAGCAGTGGCTTTGCTGCATGGCTCTGCCCTGGCTCCTTCCCTGGTTTCCAAGGGAAGGTGATTGAATGCAACTCCTTGGAGCTTAATGTGAGCTGTCAGGGAGCTGGGGCACGTTTGTGCAATGCCTCAGAAACAGAAAAGCAAAGTAGAAATGTTGGGGAGTTTAATGTGAAACACTTGGGCATGGCCCTACTGGAAAAAAAAACAAACACTTCATCTAGGCTAGGGTGATTTCAATATGATTTCAATATTCAAATGTCAGTAATTTAGTAACTTGCCAATGCATTTGCCCACAGGCAGGCAAAATCCCCCAGACCAGAGCCCATCGCTGCCACCACTTGTAACAGCCGAAAGGAGCTGGTGCAGGTAGGACCAGGGGTCTCATGGGTTAACATCACCCATTTAAAGGGAAGTCCATTAAAGGAGCAAGAAACATACATTTTTCAAGAAGCAGAGAAGCACAGGTATTTCTTGTGCAACAGGCTACAGAGAATTTTAACACCCTGGTTTCAGGCCAGTGAAAGGTGAAGGGCAGAGGACTCTAAGACGTAAATCTCATTCAGTTATAAAAGCAGTACCACATGGAAAGCTGCTCTTATGCCCTGTGTTGCTACAGGCTGATACTCATCCGGGACAATCACTGCTAGCTGAATGAGAAGGACAGTCCCTTGGGATCCATTCAGCTGAGCTAAAGATAGCTGAGATCCATTTCTGCATGAGGCTCTGGCCAGCTGATAGGCAGGGAGATTCCTCTGAGCAGGAGTGCTGACCCATCAGCTAACCTCTGAGCAAATTACACAGCTGGTTACAACAGCTGGGTGATGAAGATGAGTCCAATGAAGATAATAACAACAAAAAGTCCAAAAAAGGCCTTGATGGGGATGGGAGCCAGGCACAAAGTTCAGAGCAAGAAGACCCATCCTGACAGCGGAGCGGTGAGGGATCTGCTGGTGGGCAAAGCCGGCGTGTTCGGTGAGCAGCAGCATGGGGAGGAAGCTGTGACTGGAGAGGAGGCGCCACTGCTGTCAGCTGAAAGCGTCTTGCTGCCACTGCTCAACCTTGTGAAAAGAAATGGGGATGATCAAGCACATAGGTGAGCATCCCTCCACAGTATTACATGGACCTGTTATCAGGCCCTCATGGAGAGAGGCCCGGCTCTCTGCAATACGAGGTGCTGGGGTCCCCTTTGCACAGATGGGAGGAGATTGTCTAACTTCAAGGTGACTGGAGATTGGAGGTGAATTTCCCCTCTTCTGCCCCCTGAATCAAGCTTTCTGCTTAGCCCCTTCGCAGCTCCACCACCTTGATCTTTCAGGGTCAGTTCCTTGGAGTAGCCAAACTCAAAACCAAATTAATTTCCCAAAGTCAGAAAACACCCTTCCTGGTGGATCAAAACATGTTTTCCAGGACTTCAGTGCCGACCCAGTAGACATGACAACTGGCAGACCAATGGTTTCTAATTTAATTAGGCAAACGCTGCTAAGGAACATATCCCCAAGGCTGCCAGAGTCGTTCCTGCTTTGTCCACATCCCACGATTAGTCCGTCCCCTGTCCTGTCCCACTGACACAGCAGAGGCAAGCATAGACCTTTCCCAGTTGCATGTAAGTTTTTTGCAGAACCCTGCTGCTGCACTGCTGTGCAGCCTTGCTCCAGCTACTGTTGCACACAGGCTCGTGTCTGGTATCAACCACAGTGCCAAAACACAAGGAGAAATCAGGGCTGAAAATCTATTCCTCAAGAAGAAACTCAAATCATGCTTTGAATACTGAATAGTAAAAGCATTTCAGGAACTATATCTACCTATTAATAGTCCAAGAGGCAGACTGTAGATATGTACTCTCTATAGTGTGTATTGCAATATATAGATCAAATTGGAACCATTTGCTTTTCTCTCTAAAGAAGGATTTGCACAAGAAAAATAACTTTGCTTAGGTGTTCTAGAGCCCACTTCATCCTAATGTCATTGAACATGTTTTTGATTAGCTAATTTAAGTGATTCTTGCTAAATATTGCTCAGTTGCAAGGAATCTAAAGCCAAGCATCTCACATATCACCTGCTGTGCCTCATCAGGTGTGATAATAGCAATGATTAAATGAAGAGCCTTCAGTGCATAGAAATCAGAGTGCTGTGCATGTGAAATCAAGGTACGCGAATACCCCTGAGCACTTGGGTGTTAGAGCCCATTCAGCTCCAGAGCTGTGCTGAGCGTGTGCTGTGCTGAATGCAGAGCGGGAGATGTCTCAGCTTCTGAGGAGATAAAAGGCGTCCTAGTCTGTAGCTCTTGGGACTTTCACCCTTTAGATATCTGCAACCATATACATTTTGTAAAGCACGATGATCTAGTCTGTTCTGAAAGAGAAATCAGCTGTTGTTTCGCTCTGTTTTTCTTAACGAAGAAATGAAAGTATTTCAGACAATATGTAGATTTATTCTGTGTGAGATGCAAGAATGAACGATGTTCTGCTCCCTGAGATGCTGATGTAAATCTCATGCATCTTCATGGAGCCAAACAGCTCTTCAGCACAAATCAAGTGTCCTTAAGTTATGGCTTGCTGTAATAAATTTTCAACGAATTAAAGAGCTTTTCCATTAAGATTTTTTTATATAGATGGCTTTTACTAGTGAAGAAGTCCCAACTAATAGAATTTTTCTAAATATACCATTTCTTTTTCATGGTGAAAAAAAAAAAAAAAAGATACCAGTTATTCCTGATTATCTTTAATCCTTGGGGACCTTCACCTTTCTACATCTTCAGTCCTCATCAGATCCATCAATGGGAATTTTAAAAGTTCAAAGTATAAAGTTAATGCTTTCAGCATGCAAGTACCATATAATGCAATTCTTATCAGAGCTCTGCTCATAATTCAGCAAATTGAACTCTGCAGCTACTTCCCTGGGAAGCTGTTCATAAAGATACTCAGCTAATGGCCATTTCAGAAAACATTATGCCATCAGCCACTAAGAAGCAGCAGTGGAAAATCCACAGAAATGGATGCTGCTAAGACTCTCCGGATGATAGATCCTGCTTTGAAAGATAGTGAAACAAACAGAGCAGTAGACTTTTTCTTTCTTTTTCTTCCCTTCCCCCCTTTTTTATTGTCCTGAGAAGGCTGAAAAGCCCTTCAGTACGAGAGCTGAGGGGGTCTGTATTTGGCCTTATCTTCTCACTTCATTTGTGAGTGATAAAACGGCCAGGCAGCACCGCTGGTAAAACAGCAGCAAAATGCCCACTTTCAAAACTGCAACAGCTATTGAAGAGCTGCTTCTTTCAGGTACCATAGGTTTTCACTGATGAGGGGACAGGAAATCAGGGGTACACAGGGATTTGGGGATTCCTGTTTGTCACAGTAACCTCAAGCAACCACTAGTCAGGCCAGAGGGTAGCAGGGCAGGAGCTGAGAGAGCCAAGTGCACCTGAAGTAAGTGGAATCCAATAGCAATATAATGAGAAAAAAACAGAGTGGATTTCCAGTACTCAAAGACAGTGGGCAGAAGGGCAGAATTAATCAAAAGGTTTTAAAGAAGTTGGTCTACACAGAAATGCTCTTGCTAATGCTAATTTGGAAGGTCAATGAGCCCAGCAAAGTTTGTTCAAGCCTGTGCCGCTGTGCTGTGAGCCGTATGTGGAATTGCATTTGGTGGCAGCTTGACAAGTTAAGTTTCTGTGTCTGGAGAGAGGGGTCAGGGCATGCCCTGGAGAAAGCCCCGTCCTGCTGCTGGGGCTCAGCGTGTGCAGGGTGCACCCAGGAGGCTGTGCTGTGGGCAGATCCTCCAGCCATGGGACTGCAGGGATAACTCTTGCTGCTTGTAGCTGCGGAGCTTCTCAGTGCCCCCCAAAGCTAAGGCCTTCAGGGAGAAGCCAGCATCTCCCACCTCCGATGACGGTTTGGAAGGAAGGGCTGCCCAACTAGGGTCAGCATGGAGTTTATTACAAAGGAGTTTTTGCTCATCTGTCTGGTTTGGTTCACAATTGGTGACATGGAGATGAAAAACCTCCAAAGCCATTTGTGTCTCCTTTTGCTCTGGATAGCACTGAGACGAAGGCCACCACTGGCCTTGAGTGCACCTGGTGCAGGCTGGAACACAGGCCCGTAGTGCCCCAGGGCCCTGAGCTGCAAGGTTAAAAGTGGAAGCAGCAGAGGGGCAATGAAGTGGGAAAAAGCGTTTCTGACATGGAGTTGCCATGGTGGCTAGGTAACAACGATATAAAATAAAGAGAGCAGCTTGTTTATTTTTAGCTTTGGTAATGCTGCAGGACTGAACTGTTTCATTAAGAATTGGCCTGATCCGCTTTTCCTTTCTGCCTCCCAGACTTGAGAAGAGGAACACGCAATTACAAAGTTCACTCATGTAGAGCCCTTCAATTACTAGGTAACTCCGTTACGGCTTTTCCAAACATTACGAGACCCATGCAGTAGGACATGACATCTGAAGTAATTCATTTTTCATCTGCTGATTAGCAGAAATTAAAACGGTTCTCAGAACATCCCAATTTATGTGAGATCAAGTTCCTTATTACTACAGAGTGTCTTAGTGGAGAAGTCATTTCCTTTTCAAGTCCCAGGCAAAGATGCTGCGCAAAAATATGCCAAAGAGGTAGTGAAGGGGAGAATGCAGACCCTTGGGAACCGTGGGCGGGGGAGCTCTAGAGCCCTGCATTCAAATCCTGCCATAAGGTCACTTAAATGTTTGGCATAAAGTCAAAATGTTTGCTGGCATAAATGTAAACTGGAGGTAGAGACACCTGCTTTGGAAATGATGCAGTTACAGAAGGAGGCAGAACACGCTTTACCAGCAATGAGCTAAAACACAGCCATAAATGAAGTTTTTCTTCATCAGTTATCTGCTGATCCAGTTGGTTAAGTGGCAGCAGAACAACTGTCTGCAAGATGCAGTTGTGTAAGGATGATGAATGCCATGCAAGAACCCGAACGGGCAGAGCAAAGAGCAGCCACTAACACCCCCTCTCTGAGGGGGTCTGGGGAAGGAGCCCGAGGCTGGGTAGGGGAGGTGCCTGCAGGGCTGGCAGTGAGGATCGTGCTGGAGGAGGCATTGGCAGCTGGACTGAGGGACAGGAGCAAAATGGGGAGCTCTGAACCTCATGGCAGTGGCAAGAGTGGTCACGTTGCCTCTACACTTGCGTTTTAGGTTCAAGGTATCCTGAGTGATGGAAAAGTAGGTGAAGTCCCCCAGGGAAAAGAAAGGATTAGAGGAGGGTGAGCGCGCTCCTGCCAACTCTCTGTGCCACAGGCTGTGCTGATGCTCTCTGGGATGAACCGTGTCCTCCCATCACAGCAGGGAGCACGGTCTGGGACTCATAAAAGCATAGGCCCACTTATCCAAACTGCAGCAAAAATAAAGCATAGGAAAGGAGAAGAGGTGGCTTAATCCCCAAATCCCTTTGCCTAGCATGACAACTTTCCAGATGAGAGGATGCAGCCAAAGTTACCTTCGGCACTGGCTGCGCTGCCCCTGAGGGAAGCTGCACAGCACTCATCCTGATTTTCCAGTGCTGCCCTAGCCAAAGACCTCCTCTTTACGAAACTACTCAGACCCATGTGCTTCATCTGCCTGCATATACCTTCTGGCCAAAATCCTGCTGGTGTTTTCCTGACCCAGCTGGGGAATCCAGGCAGCTGCCCCATTTACAAGCAGAGTACGAAACAGTGAGGACAAGAGATAAAAATGCATGTAAGAATAGTAGTTTCATCAGTGAAGTGGGCTACAAAGACTGACTTCTAGTTCTATCTTTTAGTCTTCCTTTTGCACAAGAATAATGTCAGCTTTACTGCATGCATAAGAGTGAAATGCACACACACACACAGGCATATGTATATATAAACAGTGCCAGGGCTCTGAGGTTTTGGCACTGTCAGCGTAAAGATATTAAGGTTGATTTATTATCTGACTCTGCAATAACCTTTTGAAGATATACTGATTGGCAATTTGCATATTAACAGATATATCAACATTGAGGCAATGTCAAATGTTATGCACAGCTATGTTCCACTCCAGAGGTGCCTGAAATTCAAACTGTGGCCAAAAGGGAACACTCATTTGTATCCTTCAGCATGGAAGATGTTCTATTGAAATATAAATTATTAGCCTCTTTGCAGCTGTTTTTTTATTGTGCACTATCAAATTGCTTCTCCTATTCCTTCCCCAAAAGATTTGCTATGTCAGATAACAGAAACTATTACAGCAGAAAAGTTTCTGTCATGTGAGGTATCTCCCACCACACCTTGATTAGTTTATTTGATTGAATGAAGTGATCTAGTCAGATAAGTCTGTGACAGGTCTTCCTGCAAAATCCTTTGGCTAGAGAATAGCCTGCCTTCCTCTGAAACAATACATCTCCCTGGCACCTTACAGCTGTCTTAAAAAGTGGTGGCCGCTGCACAGGGCAGGCTTGAGTGTCCATTCCTGCCTGGGCATTTCTTTTACCTTTGCAAAGAAGCCAAAGACCCAGTCAACAAAACTGGTGCTCAGACTGCTCTTGGGCCGCTTTGGGAACATAACTGAGGACTCACTGAGTGAAAACTGTGGGCCTCTGCCACTCGAACTAGAGACTCAGCAGTTGTTACTTAGCAGCATTAGAGTTTTTATTGTCTTTCTAATCTGCAGCCAGCTACTAGTAAGGCAACGTCCTTCATACCCATTGAGCCCACTTCACTGCACGTCTAGGTGCACCAAGATAAGAGCAACCTGAAAACATGTGCTTCTGCCAGCCTGCTTCCCCAAAGCTGACCTGCCATCTTCTAGCAGTGCCATTTACTCATCTGCTTTTGTTCAGGCAGCAGATATCTCTAGGAGAGCAAACATCTGCCAGACCCATCGGTCAGATGCAGCTCAGCGTCTGCCACCTGTTACTAAATCAAGACCTCTTTGCTGCCGAAACTGCTTCATTGAAGAGACTATAGGAAAAGATGGTCTGAAAGCATGTGGGTACCCAGAGAGCTCAGCAGCATCTGGGTAATGGTGGTGTACCCTGTGTGTTAGATGAAATCGTCTCACCATGTACCTGATGGCAAAGCTGGCAGGTTGCTTCCCATACAGTCCTGGCAGCTGGGAAGATCTGCCCATTAGGGCTACCCGGGGACAGACTATGACTCTTTTTGCATCAGTTGTCTAAAACCACAGCTGGCATCATCCCAGAACCTCCACAGTAACTGTGGCCTCATGTGTTCAAGGAAAACCAGCAGCTCTTCCACCTCCCACCTGTGCAGGCCTGTGGGCAGGTCCCACCTGTGGGCAGGTCATCATCATGACTATCCTGCTGATCACCCAGTGCTGTTGTCAGGAATATTTGAACAAATATCTCATACCATTTCTGCACAGGCAACATATTAGAGCCATACTTTTAAGTTTCTGAGTTCTAAGATGTATCTGTGCCACTGGAGTGAAGCTGAAGTAGCAAAGCTGTCCCTTCTAGTCCTCCTTTTTTCCTGCATTTACTGTCCTTATTCAAAAGACACTTTTCAACTACCAGACAAGACAGGCTACAGTGGGATCTGTGGCTGCTTCTCACATGATAGCAGCATCTTAGGCTGCTGGTGTGCAAGACGGTTACCCGCTGAAGCACCTGAGAGGGCAGAGGAAGGAGGGATGCTAGTCTCATAGTTTTCTCTGGGGTGTCAGCAGTGTATGATGGACATGAGGTGAAATTCACCTGGGTATTATGAGCATAAAGAATCTCTGAGGCTCGAAGAAAACTTCACTTTTTCAGAGTCAGCTGGCCTCGAAAGACAGGGCTGAAGGTCCCAGGAGCTGAGATCTTTAGTGCGTTACTCCTGTGCTTTGTCATGAAACAAAGATTTTAAGATGTTTTTGAAAGTTCCCGCTTTTTTTCCAGCCTTTCCAGAAACGGAGTTGGTTGAGAGATGAGTACAGAAATGATCACTATTCACAGACGCGTACGTATTACCTGGAAGAAGTCCCACTAATTGTTAAGATTTGTGTTCAGAGCAGGGTAGTGTGTAATCAGCTACTCATCTGCTCTTTGGTGCTGAACGCCGGGACGTTGTGTCTGCAGAGCCAAAAGCATTCAGGCAAGACTAAAGAAACTCATTAGCCAGTCATCACCCTCCATGGAATGGGAAACAGCTACAGTAGCTGCAATCGCTTCCCGTGGGCCTGGATCCACAGCAGCAGACTGAGCTGCAGCAGTGAGAGGGGACTGTGGCCCTGGCTCTTCTTGCTGCAGCTCTGCCAAAGACACACTGTTCAGTCTGGGGCAATCTCCATGCTGGGATCCTCTTTCTACGTACCAGGGGATAATTACTCTTATCCATCACACACTGCCGACCAGAGATTTCATTTATCAGCATTTGTCAAGGGCTTTGAGATCTTTAATGAACAAGACTGTTGAAGTACAAATGATTGAACATGGCCAGTCACAAGTCAGGGTGGGAAATGAGTTTTGTTGGCATGAATTAGCTACTCCAGCAATCACAGAGTGTGCCCAGGCTTGAGCACTGGGGCAGCCCATGCGCTCCGGAGGGCAGCTCTGGAAGCAGCCCTTCCTTTGAGGGGTGGAGAAATAAAACCCATGGTGCCTGCAGGCAAGGGTGCTTACAATCATTCTGAGACCTTGGAGGACTTTTGACAGCTCCAGGGCCAGGCTGACAGAGAGGCTCCTTCTGTGTCCTTCAACCCCCCTCCCCTCCATGCTTAGCCCCCTTCGCCGGCCCCTGCCAGCAGCCAGAGAGACAGGGCAGGACTGCCAGGTAGGACGTGTGTCCCCTGCTTCACCACCCAGGATCTTTCCCAGTTATGGCCACCTGCTGCTGAGAGGAAGAGAACAATTTTCAACTTAATTTCTTAATTTCTTCTGTGGGAAAACACCGGAGATGAAACACTGCCTGGTCACAGCACCGATGAACATTGCCGCACAGGGCTGAGAGCTTGAGTCGTGTTTTGCTGCGCTGCTGCTTGTTTCAGGGGCTGGGTATATTGCAAAAAAAAAAAAAAGAAAAAGAAAAAAAGAATGGAGGATGCCCAGCTTATTTTCTGTTTAAATTCATCTCTAGTAGGGACAAAAATAAATATATATCCAAGACTGCAACTATTAGGTCTGCCTGTTGCTCTGGGGCGAGCTCTCCTCTCCCCCCGTGGCTGACTGCACTGCAGTGGAGGCACCCCGAGAGGGAGGGTTTCCTCAAGGTGAGCCAGAGACACCGGCACGTTTGCCACCGCAACAAGGGTTTTATCTGCGCTGCCTGCAGGTGACTTGGGCCCAGGATGGCAATTCTCAGCAGCGGCGCTTGGAAGTGGAAGGGGCCACCCCAGTGCAGCGCGACCAAGCGCCGCGAGGGGTGACGCTGCAGGGGAAGCACAAGCGCCGAGAGCTGCAGCGCGAGGGAAACGCACGCCGCCGGCGCCGCCGCACGCCGGCCGCGGCTCGACAGCCGCCGCCTCTGCAGAAACAGCCAGACGGCAGCCCACGGAGATTTATGGTTTGATTTTGCCCGTGCAGCGGGGCTAAAACGCTGCTGGGGCGGAGTGTGTCAAAGTCGCTCTGCCTCACGACTGCCCGCAGACGCGCTGCTGCCTGAGCCTGGCTGCCGCCATGCTCCTGCCGGCCTGCCGAAGGGCGGTGGGCGCAGGGCCGGACCCTCGCTCCTCGGCCCCGCGCGTGACGCGTTTAGGGCTTCATCTCTTCCCTGGGGTTGTATGGCGCTGCACACACTGCTTTGCCCCAGCAAAACCAGTATTTTCTGTGTGTTAAGCGTGGGGCCAGCTCAGCCGTGTGCAGGCAAGTGCTCAGGGCTGCCCCGGTGACTCATCCACAACCTTTCATTTCCCCCCTGCCTGCTCTGGACATGACCTCTCTGCATACACTGATTTCTCCAGCTCTTTTTTCTTCGCAGAATATCATGAGCAGATGTCAATAGATGGCTGCATAGGGCTGTTTCGCACCCAGCAGCACCTTTTTCTCAGGAGAAACCCTGTAGGGTGCAACTCTGGACGATGCTGGGGCAACGTCCATTGCCCTGATCACGGGCTGACACACGGGGCGAAGGGCTGCAGGGAAGAACCTGCCCTGTTGGGCCTTTAACAGAACAGGCATCGGTGTGGGTGTACCCAGACTTTTTGCACCTTGATATTGAGTTACCAAACTTTATCACATGGTTGGACTCAATGATCTTGAAGGTCTTCTCCAACCATGATTCTATGAAAAGTTTCCCTATTTTCACTGGGCAGTGGGGGAAAGACCCCAAAAAGCTATAGAATATGGAACAGTCCTATTACAGTCTCTTTTTATTTTTCATTGTTACTTTACACATTAATATAATACATAAACCCATGGCCTACTTGGGACTGCTGGAGCACCACACAGCCCCTCAATGCATCCCAGGATTTCTCCTGCCTAAGCCTTCTCCTTAATTTTGTTAAGGACATCTGGAAAAGCCACCGGGCTCGTTTCCGCAATCTCTCCCTCATTAGTGCACACACCTGAGCACCTGTGTGCACCCTTTAAAAACAGAAAGCAAGGCTGGTCTCAGGCTTGGCTGAAGGATGTAGCTGTTGAAGTTGCTGGGCTGTCTCCTGCTGCTTTCCTGGGCTTTCTAGTGCTGAGATAAGCTGGTAGGTAGTTGCTGGTGGCCTAGGTGAGTGCAGCTCTACCTCTCTGACTTCCTTCGGCATGTCATGGCTTGTCTGACAACAAGAGAGGGGCAGGGAATGGTAGGAGAGGGTTTTCCATCTCCTGCTGTAGCACTGAATCATGTATGTGGGGCTGGTGTGCTTTTTGACCTGGACTGAGAGCTTAGAGTAATGAGGTCTGTCCTTGGGAGTCTAGGATTGCTGGCCTGGGTGCAGACGCTTATTAGGGGACCAGCTCCCTTGTGCAGCCTAGGGAAGCACTTTTGGTTCTCTGTGAAAGCAGAAAGGTGGCTGGATATTGTGTTGGGGGCAGCTTGTGGCTGCAGTGTGGCCTCAAGTAGGGAGCTTCCCTGGGGGCAGCTTGTGCTTCCTTCCCTCCCTGTTCTAGGGCCTCAGCCACCGCTGGGCATTGGGCTCAGCGGGAGCACTTGAGGCAAACTTTGGGGGAACTAGCTGCTCTGGAAAAAGCTCAAACTTCCACTCACTGAGAGCTGATCTCCCTCTGAAGCTAGCCTTGATCCAGTCTTCTTACTTGTCCCTTTTTGGCAACCTCCCCCAAACAAGGGTTCACTGTGGGTTCCAGAAATGTCTGCAACTCCCTTGATTTCCTGGAGAGCTAGAGGTGGCTGGGATAGAGTGGGTTCTTGTTAGTTAAAAGAAGTAATTCTGTGTAGGTTTCAAGTGGGAAGAAATACATTGTTTTTCTTTAGGCAAATTTCAAACTTAGCTTCAAAACTATAAACAAAAGTTAAATATGAAAATATGTTCAAAACTAAGTGCTAAGAGTTTTTATGCGGTGCTTTTTCAGTTGAAGCACTGTAGTTAAATCTGGCATGATCTTGCAAATCACCAGCTAAATAAGTATTTGTGAAGAGGATTTTCTCCTTCCTTCCCCTTGAAGTCAGATATTCCTAAGGCTAAGTGAGGAAAGGTAGAGTTTAAGGTTTGCCTTAAACATTTCAAAGCATAGTCCACCATGTCTCCTTTACTGTGCATTTCTACCAGCTCCTTGTGCTGTGCAGTTGGTCAGCTCTGCTACCTGGCTAAAAATTAAGCTGGGGAGGAAAAGTAAATTTTCAGTGGCATAAAGGAAGGGTCTGATAGAAGTGAGCCTGTGGTCAGAGTAGGGTGCAAGAGAGGCAGCAATACAGATGGGCTTTTTTGGATCATATGTTATTGAGTCACATGGTGTCGCCCTCCCTGGTGAGTGAAAATGCTTATTTAAACATCTCTCCTGGGAGGGTTAATTATCCAAAATTACAAAATGCTTTGAGATCCCTCAGAGAGGGTGCTATTGATTTTTCTCAGCCTCTTTTTTGCTGTTTCTCCTCTTCTCAGTCCACATGCAGTATTGGCAGTACATGCACAGTGCTTCATAAAGCTGATTCCCAGGCTTGCCTGACAAACTTTGAAAGAATACAAACTAATTTTATTATTGAATTTATAAATTAAATTAAGTCATAACTGTTGTCCTGGGGAAGAAGAAAGCCCCCCAATACCCTGAAGCCCACCTGTGCTCAGGGGAATTTGCTTTCTCTTGGCTGGGTGACCAGAAGGATCAATTTGGAGTGATTTCAGGGAGAGATTTCGTTGCTCTGCTCTACACTGTGAGCAGGTCCATGCTTGTGCTCAGCCCAGGTATTACCTGTGCTTGGCATACATTTTTTTTTTTCCCTCTTTCAGAAGAGATATGTCCAGAAAGTTCCTCTGTTTTTCTGGCTGTATCAGCTCAGCTGAGAAGATGTTAATTACTCCTTTTGCAAACCTTGCCATGGACTACATTGCTTCACTGGGGACACTTCCTTGCCTTACCCCCAGGGCTTTGCAAATACGCACATGTTGCAGTGGGAGCAGCCTTTCAGGATAGATCATTTATTTTCCATCATCTTGCCTTAATTGTCTGCTTTTATGGGCTGTGAAATAGTCTTTAATAGCATGCATCCTGATGTCCTTCCTGCTGTACTCCTGAAGTGTTCTCCACTGCTGTACCTCCTGAAGTGAGCTGTGGTTTGGCTCTCTGACCTGGGAATAGTCAGTGGGATCACCACTGGCTATTTTAATAGCTTTTGTGCAGGTGTCCAACACAAAGCATTTTGAAACAAGCTCTGGAGAACAATTATGAAATATACCTCAAAGACTCCCATCACTTCCATGTAATTCTGTGTTTTCCTTTAACACTTTGAGAAAATGGTATCTTAGCTTGTACTGTCCAAGGAAAAAAAAACCAATGCCAGCAGCAGCCTGGGTATGTTGCATTTTTGACTATGCTTTTCCTTACGGCATTTTTTTTTTTTATTCTCTTGAATGGCTTGTTAGATGCCATTTAGGTGTTTCACTCAGTAGATACTCAAAGCTGTCTGCCAGGCAATCTCTAACTACCTGGAATTATTTTGGAGGATGCTTCTCTGCAATTCAACAGTAACTGTAACAAAATCACCCAGGTGTATTAGCAAACTGGGAACATTTCTCAGCACTAATATTAAATGAGCAATGAACACTTTGCCAATTTGAGGTTTACTTGTTCCCTCATGTGTGAGCCAGAGGCCTTTTAGCTGGTTGCTTCCAATGTTTATTACTGATTCCAAGATTGCTTATCCTGATTCCAAATTCACAAAACCTGGAGGGGGCTACCTGTGCTAAAAGACTACAGAAAGGATGGAGAGGGACAAAGAGCCCCACTGCATATACAGCCTGCTGATGTGTGCAAGATCGGGGGAGAGAGAAGTTATTTAGAAAGGTGCAAGGAGAAGCAATAGGAACAAGTGAACAAAAATCCTCCCTGTGATATGGGGCCATCTTAGCTTGGATGGTGCTTGCTAGCCTGGGAAGGGTCTTCCCTTTGCATTGACTCCTACTTGCCCTTCATGTGTCATGAAGCATGATATTTCTACTATCTCTGTGGGTATCTTTTCTGGAGCTACTTTTATTTCAGAAATATCAACATACCCTTCTTGTAGCCAGGCAAAAAAGTTAGAGGGTATTCATGGGACATTTCTCTGGAAAGAGGACCATGGTCAAGTTTGACTGTAGAGGAAGAAATAATGTATTTGATACAGACATTTTTGTCCCTTTGCACTGTTGCTTGACTGTAACTCCATGGACCAAGGCCAGGGAGCTTCCAGGCCAGAAAACAGATGCAAGGAAACCAGTCTGTGGAATGGGGAGAAACTCTTGTTGGACAGAAAGTCACATATCTTCCCTGACTAGCCAATAAACCCCACTACTCTATTTTAAGAGATTGGAGGCTGCTTTGAACAGACAGATATAAGATTGAAGAGATTGCTTTAGCAGCCAGCTTCAGCCTCCTCTTATTGCATGTCATATAAATTTGCTCACAAAAATGCTCTGCTCTATTATAAAATCAGTTTGATTTAATGCCCCAGCTCCATCTAGAAAGGTCCTCCAAAAACCTCACTACTTGGTCACTTAAACTTGCTTGTGATTTTCACTCTAAATTAATTCTGGACAATTTATACTCACCTTATTTCTGCTGCAAAAGAGCTTGAACACCTCTTTTTCCCTTCTCTGGTGTATTTATGGTGAAAAATCACTTTTTGTCAGCAGTTTTCTCCTAAAAGCTCTGATTTCTTCTCATAAGATCACTTCATATGTTATGTATATAGCCTGTTTTTGCCCTTTTTTGCCCTTGGTTTGAAGTCTTTTTTTTTTTTTTAGGCACAGGTGATCTGCCCCTTGCTTTGTGCAACACTAGATCAGCTCCAGGCTGCTCCAGGTGTTGTCCAGGACTAAATCCCACAAGGCTTCATATCCTGTCTGCTTTAGAGGAAGGGTAAGGACCTGAGATTTTTCCTAAAGCTGAAAGAGTCTTTAAATGATGGCAACCTCCAGTTGCAAAAAGAGAAAAGATGGAGGAGAAGCACTGCATGACACATCAGTAAATGCCCAGGCGATTTCCCTCCATAAAGGAGAAGCCCTCAGCGTGTCCCTCTGTCTTTTCCCTCTGAGGCCCAGTGCATAGTGAGCACTTTTACGTAGTGGTGCTGTGCACTGGGGAGGGGGAAAACTGTGCTACCAACAGCAGCACCAAGAACATCCAGTTCTGTGCAACATTTTCCACTTGTTGGTTCAAAGGTTATGTTGTCCAAACAACAATTCATCACAAAAGGGGATTAAACAAACAGCTCCATTTTTTTTTTCCCTGCAATAATTGTTTTATTCCTGAGAAACCTTTCTTGCTGAACTGTAACTTAATGGGCATATGACAAATGTACTGATTCACTCTGCTTCTAAATTTACTTGGTTGGTGCAGCAAAAGGGAGCTTAACCTGGCAATGACTGGATTTGAATGACAGGTGCTTTTGAGAGGCAGCTCATGATAAGAGGCTAAATAAGTGCCCATGCTGGGGCCCAGTGTTGCCCTGTTCCAGTGCTCCTTGCTGTAGCCACCCTGCATGAGGGGCAGAGCACTGAACTGGAAGGCAGCAGTTCTGACCCCCAAAACATTCAGCACCACTGTCCCTTTCCCAGATGTACTCAGGCTGGCATTGGCAATAGCAGAGCCATACCATGACCTCAGATTCACAGGACAGAGACAAAAAGAAGCCTCTTCTCTGTTATTTTCTGCTGTGATCTTTTGAAGACTATGGTTATTTTCAGATCTTATCCTGTGAAGTCAGTAGGAGGTTGCAGGCACAGATCTGAGTGCCTTCTGGACCTCTTTGGTGCGTCTCTTTCCTGAGCACATCTCCAAAGGTGGTCAACTACTGATGCTGGAACAGCAACAAAGCAGTGTATAACTTTCCTGGCACTTTTTTCCTCTGCCTTTCCAGAGAAAGGCACAATCCCCCAAGGTGGTATCTGATATCCTCCATGCTTCTGGTGAGTTTGCTCTTTGGGCTGCAGTGCTGCCCATGTGCCTTGGTCCATGAATGTGGCTGGTGGCCAGCTGGCCAGCTTGTGCTGTGCTACCTCAGTGCCTGTTCTGTAGTGAGACATTTTTCATGTCATGGCAAGGGGAAACTTGAAGTCATGGGGACACCCAGTTCAGTGGAAGCACCTGTGTTGGATGAATCACCAGGCTGGCTTCATATCTAGTAAAGGAGAGGGCAAAATCTAAGGAGCTGCTACAAAAAACAGTGCATTGAGGACTGGATCCATAATCACAGATCTAAAGATTCTTCTGAGGCACACTGTAGAAAGAAAAACAGCTCTTCAGCACTTATTCCATGTAATTTTTCATGCTTTTTCTTATCCATTCTGGCATTGCATGTGGCAGTATGGAGGCACTCTTTGGGATGAAGGCAAAGACTTAAGATGCAATCTGTATGTGTTTTAAAAAATATGAATGCATCAGACTGATCACCCCCTCTCAGGTGCAAGAGATTTTTTTTGTATGTGAAAAGGAAGGTCAGAAAGGACAAAAGATGCCTCAGTCCTCCTCTCCATCAAATTCAACTGCAAAACTCTTATTGACTGTCTTGAAAGTTGGACCTTGAAGAAAGTGTCTCCTGCTGAAACACTCTAGGGATATTTTAAAACCAGATTAATAAATAATTGGACCATCTGCATCAGAGTCAGTAAGTGGAATGACACATGGAGGGTGTCTAAATGGAACAGCTTCATATATGCAGAGTAAAATACACAATGGAATGGATTTTTTCCATAATAGACATAATTAGCAGACACAATGAGAGACCCCGCCTGGGAGATAGGCTGCTTTCTCCTAATAATCTGAACAGATAAATAGTAAAAGATTGCTCCTGCCCTACAGGGGTGACTATCACATTAATAAGACAGACCAGGGTCAGCCATAGCAAGGAAATGGTTTGCCTGAGGCTGTATAACAGATCAACAACAGAGCTGAGATCAGCCTCCATTTCCTAGAGTCCTGCCTAGACTTCATCTGCCAAGTTCCTTTGCAACTAGACAGGAGATGATATTGCCTCTAAAGCCACTAATGTCTATTGGATTTTTCTCCCATGCTAGTCTGGGATGGCCATCAGTTGGACCAGCTGGCTGGGTTTTCATTAGCATTCCTCTTGTCTTTGCAATGGTGGCTGGGGGTAACACTTTATATTGGTAGTCTTCACAGGAACAAGGGGTCAGACCAAAAGTTCATTTACAGCAATCACATCTGGACTGCTGAGTTGAATAACTCTTAATCCCTCTTCTTTTATTTTATTCCTTTTGCTCCAGCAACATCTTGAGGAAATGAGTTCCCCAGCTGATGTGTTCATGTGTCCTCATGTTTCTCAGCTGGTAACTCAGCACCCTCTTGGATTGGAGGAAAGAGTGAATAATTAATTGCTCTGTTTCAGAATAGATTTCTATTCTGTAATTCCTCCCTGCCCCCTAATAATTTATCAAAGTGAGCTGCTTATTTAGTTTCTTCCAATGTATAAACACAGGATATAAGGGTAGTTTTTTTTTTTGGGGGGGGGGAGGGGGACAGAAATGATGTTTCATTTGCCTAACCTCTTTGTAGCATAAACATTAACCTTTATGTAAAATTGAAACTGAGAGAAACATTGACATTGCCACTGAGATGTGTGAGTCAGCTGGGAGCCACTAAGGATGGGATTTATCGCATCTAATGTGCAGTGTTCTGTGCAGATGTCTAAGGTTGTCTCCTTGGACTTCTGGTCCAAGAGAAGGCAGGGATCTGTTGGGTGCTACAACTCACTGCCTATAATAGGTGATGAGGGAGAAGTAGATACTTACTTTTTAATGTGATGACACTGACATTAAGCAAGGTTCTTGGGCTGGAGTCACCAAACCACTGAGGGCAGGAGCTGGTATAACTGAGGGTCACTGTGATTTCTGGGTGAATGTGTGCCACAATTGACAGCAAGTTGCAGCTCTTGCTGCAGGGAACCTGGTGAAGCCTTTGAATCACCGAATCACAGAATGGTTGAGGTTGGAAGGGACCTCTAGAGATCATCTAGTCCAACCCCCCTGCTCCAGCAGGGACACCTAGAGCACGGGGCACAGGGCGGCAGCCAGGCGGGTTTGAAGATCTCCAGAGAAGGAGCCTGCACAGACTCTCTGGGCAGCCTGTGCCAGGGCTCTGTCACCCTCACAGTGGAAAAAGTTCTTCCTCATATGGAGATTAAACTTCCTGTGTTTCAACTTGTATCTGTTACCCCCTGTCCTATCACTGGCCACGACAGAAGAGTTTGGCCACATTTTCTTTACCTTCTCCCCTCAGATATTTAGCCTCAAGAAGATTAAGAGGGGATCTGATCAATATGTATAAACAGGCCCAGCTTGCTTAGTCTTTCCTCATATGATAGATGCTCCAGTCCCTTAATCATCTTTGTCACTCTGCTGGATCTTCTCTAGAAGCTCCACATTCCTCTTGTCCTGAGGAGCCCAGAACTGCACACAATACTCCAGGTGTAGCCTCACCAGAGCTGAGCAGAGGGGCAGGATTCACTCCCTTGATCTGCTGGCAACACTCCTGATGCAGCCAGGATCCCATTGGTGGTCTTGGCCATGAGGGCACATTGCTGTCTCCTGGTTAACTTGTCACCCAGGACTCCCAAATCCCTTTCCATGGAGCTGCTTTCCAGCAGGTCAACCCCTAATCTGCCCCATGATCAAGGCAAGGTCTTGACTGAGAACCTCACCCAAGCAAACAGCAAAAAGTGTGGGAAACACATGGAGACTTGAAAATACCAGATATTTCCATGTGGATCTAATCACTTGACTTTCCTCTGCTTCCTGGGCTATGTTTCTGGTTGTCCAAGGAAATGAATAAGAAGGTGAACCAAAGAGGCAGCTTTTGCCAGGACATACCTGACATGTCCATTGTTCTACCCTAGTGATAACACAGGCTGCCCACTCTTTCCTGTAACAGCCTAAAGGTCAGTCCCCCCTGACATCAGTGGATGCTCCACTCTTGGCTCTACCAGCTCTCATCATGCAAGGGTAGGAATTAGGGTCTACAGCCCTGACCTTTCCTGAGAGCCTTCATCTGGCAGAACAACGGCAGTGAAGCCCATGGCTCCCTTTTTTCCTGTGGTCTTATGCTCTGAACACAGAACAGCAGAAGTTGTGTTTTATAAGCTATCCAACCACTGCTTTCTAAACTCCCTGTGGTGGGGCTGGAGCAAGTTGGCTGTCAGAGCCTCTGTAGGAGGTTTGGGGTGGGAAGTGAGGATGACAGTTCTGGTTTGCTACTTCTGGCAGATTTGATAATGGTTTAATCCTTGTGCAAGGCCTCCTCTCTGCATCCAGGCATTCAACAAATGTAAAACAGAAATACAAGAATTGCTTCATTAAAATCTCATCACAGAACTGAAGTTGTTATCCCTGTCTTTGTGAAGCAGATACCAAGTCACACAAGCCCCAGCAAAGAAGGAGAATGGTAGACAGCTTTGAATTTGCCTGCTGTCCCTTCGCCACCCCTCGCTGCTGTGCGGTGCTGGCAGTGGCTGCCGTCAGCACGCAGCGTGCCCGGCAGTAGTGGGTGACTGACAGCGCTGTGCGAATCCCTGCTGCAGAGCGGTCAGCCAGGGGCTCTCGGGAGGAAGCGCGTGAGAAACCTGCTCTTTGCCCCCCTGCTCAGCAGTGGCTCTGTCCTTTCATTTTTATCCCTTTTCTAGCTCTTGTTTGAAGGCTTGTTTCCTTGCTCCTGTCCTTGGACCCAGCCCATGCTGGAGAGCCACCTGCTAATGGCTCCCCATTCACCCAAATTCCTGGTTCCCCAAAAAGTCCCTGGACACCATCCCAGCCCCTCATGCAACATATGTCTCCTAGACTCAGTATTTCCTTGCCCATGTGTGCAGTTGCTGCCAGGGATTTAGGCCAGTGCGTAGAAAGGGAAAACTCTTGTTTTTCCTGTTACCAGACCCAGAAACTGCTGCTGTGACTACAGTTTTCAGAAAGGAAGCAGAATCTGACAGCTCTGGGTTAAATCTCTGAGAAAATAAGGCAGTGTTTCATTTTCAGATCTGAGGAAAGAGATGGGACTCAACAGAAATCTAGATCTTAGAAAAACTCTTCAGAGAGTCTCTAAGAAGATCTTCTCCCTTTATTTAAAAAGAGCCTTTAAATGTTTAAAATGCTCCAGACTCGAGAGATGTGCCCTGGACACGGTTGTTAGAGAAGGTGGAAAGTTAGAGCTGACTGTAACAGAAGTGATGCAGGGCTGTCAAGTTCAGATCTGGAACACATTCTGGAGGATTGTCCCCACTGACTCTGGCTGAATCTCAGACTTTGACTACAGCCTACAGTAGAGATGAAGGCTAAAAGCAAGGGATAAGAGCAGGGATGTCCTACTCTGGAGTTTCCTTCTAAAACACAGGTTTTCCAAATACCTGTGTTTCTGGAGTCAAACATGAGTACCTTGAATATGGGTACCAAGGAGTATCCATCTGGGTACCAGGTATCCAGCAGAAGTCCAGCTGGGGGTTTGGAAGAGCTGACAGAAAAAATTGTTGCTTTTTCTCTTGAATTTGCACAGTTGTGAATG
This sequence comes from Nothocercus julius, assembly GCA_013398735.1. Taxonomy (NCBI): domain Eukaryota; kingdom Metazoa; phylum Chordata; class Aves; order Tinamiformes; family Tinamidae; genus Nothocercus; species Nothocercus julius. Next base: position 5,022,872 of record VZSV01000018.1, on the reverse strand, counting down.
GCTCCAGTTTGTCTCTGAGGGATCCACTCAACATCCATAGGAAGACTGTGCCAGAGCCAGGTTTCTAATGCTGCTTTATCATTTTCTCCTTACATGAGTACCCCCAAATTACCTCTTATTTCTCCTAAGCAACAGCTAGATTTTGGTACTGGCCAAGCAATAGAATTCCAGACAAGTCAGGAGCAAAGTAAATGTTAACATAGAATGATCATCTCCAAAATTGACCATTACAGGGCTAGTTTCTGTGTGCCATAAATGGCATTCAGTCTGTGGTAATGGGGCAGAATGCAGAGAATGCAAATGAGATCGTTACTTTTTAATTGAAGCAAGGATTATACAATACTCAGTAGGTCAGTGCTAAAGCATCGCAGGCCTCCAGTCAAGGGCTGACTCCCTTTCTTGGCAGGTTTTGGCCAGCCACGATGACAGCTGGATGACTTGACAAGTCACTCACAGCAGCATCTCCCATCACAAGGTACAGCTCTCAAACGTGCCCAGCCATAACGGCCTCAGACTGCAGCATTTCTTCAGTCTATTGGTGAAAAGAGAACAGGCACTTGGTAGAAAATGTGGTGTACTGTGATTGTAAATACTATGTGAATTATTAATTTTCTGTTTACTACCTTCAATATTTTTCTATTCAATTATTTTCTATAGATAGAGCAAAGGACTGCTCTGTTTTTTAAATAATACACAAATGATCTTTTTGTATATATTTACAGGAATATGTTTTGTGCATCTTTTCCCTTGAATAGATTTTGAATTATTTGTTGCATGTTTTATTAAAGTATCTATTCAATAATTAAGGAGGATATGTAATTATATGTAAGGCTACTGAACAGTTTGTATTGCAGTGTGTATTAACACTGTATAGAAAATATAGTCCATCCTCAGAAAGGTGTTTTCCATTAATTATTTCAAAGCAGTTTATAGGGAGGTGGGTATTGCTATTGTCATTATACAGATGGGGAAACTGAGGAATGGAAAAGGCAGCTCCCTCAGGGGATTAAATATAGGTTTAAGAGTCAAACCCAGGCCTTCAGACCCAGTGCAGAGCTCTGCTCCTTCAGCATCCTTGCCTCCTGCCGTATTTTGAAATCCTTTATGTCATCTACAATCACAACAACCTTCTATGAACACGACAATAGCGCCCTTTGGCAAAAAGAGTGTGGATAGCTAAAATCCCTTTTGCTCTTGCTGTTGTTGAGGCGGCAGTCATAATGACCGCAGGTTTTGATGAGACAGGCCTCAAATCCACTGCACAGATGACATTTAAACACAATTGGCTTTAAAAGTTTCCTAGGCAAACTTGCTGACTCAGGAAAAGTGGTGTTTCATGTTTAGGCTGAACCCAATTGCACACGCTGTGATGTAATTTATTGTTCATAATACACAACTCATTTAAGGCCTTCCAAGCTGTGAAGTGTTTAAATCGGCAAGAGGGTGACTTTAAATCCTTGTAAAGGATGACTTTGAACAATGTTACGGAAGCATGCAGGAAAAGCCTTCTCCTAAAGAGATGGGGAGAGTTGGCATTGCTCTGTTTGGTATTTTGTGTTGGAAAACTAACTCTAAAGGGAATAGATTTCTGTTTAAATGTATGAATTTATGGCTTGCTTTTCATGTATTTATTAGTTATTCCTACTGTTAATCTCCAGACGCCGTGTAGGGGGCTGCACAGGAATACAAACCTAGCTGAAAAAGTGAAAAACTGCAAGGCACCACTTCTAGCTCTCACCTTTTATTAGACACAGACCTTGCTCCTCCGCTGAGACTTATGAACCAACCTCCCAGTTGAGGAGTAGCAAGAACTGCCCAGCGTGAGGAGTCCCTGCTGTGGGACCTGCCAACGTGCCTGACCTCCAGCCCATCCCAGGTGGGAGAAGGTCCACTCTCCCACTAGCTTTGTCTGGGGGAATTACCCCCATGCTGGCTCTTCACTTTTTTCTGTGAGTCCTATGAATGACAAGAACTTAATTGTGTTCTTTCTGTGGGTTTTAGAGGTGTTCTATATAGAAATGCCTGCTAAAATGGATTTGAGAAACCTAGCCCACCCTCTGCCCTTGGCATCCCCTAAACCTTGTAGTGTCTTAGCTTTGTGTTAAGATCCTGCTAACGACTGGGATCGTTAAGATCTAGGATCAGATATAGGAGACATTTTTGTGCTCCTTTCTGAAGAGGGTGCCTGGCACAGAATTTAAAGGAAAAAGATGTTGTGCTACCTTTCCTGATGACAGACACCTGTTTTTCACTGACTTCCCAGCTTGCTTTTTGAAGGAGTTTTCTAGTCCTGTTGCATCCAGGCATGGATTTTCTCATGGAGGATCCATGTCCTAATTAATTTCTGTGGTCATTTCATAGCCCTGTTTCTATAAATCATGGGGTCTTCAAGGAGCTGGTTACACCAATGGCTAAGGTGACCACTAATTTGGGAACCACTGGCCCAGAGATCACAGCTATGGTATACAAGACAAGGTAGAGAATGTTTTCAACTGGAGGCCTGGTGATGGCAAGGCTCATCTTTATGAGGAACCTCATCCTGGTTTCTTTCCTGGAAAAGTGAGACCTTTTTTGACTGAACTCCTGCTTTTGTAGGGGAACAACTTATGGGAAACGTCACTGCCCTCCAGTAGACCTGAAGAAAAGGGGTAAATCCCTCCCAAATGTGCTTGCTCTCACAGTGCTGACACTGGAGCAGGTCAAAGTCACTGGAGCATGGAAACTTGGTTCAGTTATCCCAGTGAGGAGCGACCTGCAGCCACATGAGAGCATTGCAAATCCCAAGTTTGTCTCAGCAAACCTCCAAAATCCAGCCCTGCTTAATGACCATCTCCTTTTGCCAAAGAGGCCAAAATCTACATGCTGCAGACAAAAGATCTTTTTAGGATAATTTTTAATTAGAATAATATCTTCTTAGGATCGTTTGATAAGAAGAGAGTCCAAGTGACAACACTTCTTGACCCATGCTTATAACATTACTTATTAACCACCCCTACTATGTCCCAAAGATCGGTTTGAATGTGTTTTCCATGCCTCTCCTGGGACTACTTGGATTTCTTCAATGAGCTGATATGACTTTACTTCTTCCAGCGCAATGGCCGCACTCCCAATCCCGCTGCTGCTTTCTTCCCCATCCTAAAGAGATGCTTCTGGCATGCATAGTGATCCAGCTCACAAACCTGTGCTTTCCTTCTTAGTTAGGAGTACTTATAATTACAGTTCCCCTTACTGAAAATGGTGTACACAGCCCTTTAAAACGTGACACCTTAATCCTATTAATAGCTGTGTTTCCGATTCTTGCCAGCTATTTATCTTCCCTTCCCCCAGCCTCAAACACCCAACACTAATAAGAAAGTCCTCAGGGCAGGTATCTGGTAACTTAGATCGAACCCTCAGCTTGGACCCATTTCTGGTCCCTGACCCTCAGCTCTGCCTCGTGGCTGACTCTTATTCCAGACTCGTTCCAGAGACTTCCAGGAATGGGCGTGCTGGTTTGTCAGAGAAGCGGAGTACAACACCCCCAACATAACCTTTGTCCTCTTGGTACGATGTTTGCAGGCATGGGTGTTTTGGTGCTATCTCCTGTCCATATTCCAGCTTTCTTCCTAAGCATAAATTCTTTTTCTTCATCTCCTTTGTCTCCTGAACGCATCCATGGTCTGGCTCTGTTCGTGCTCTTTGTGCTTGGCTGCTTCTTCCCACCCACTGTAGGTCCCATCAGAAGCAGAGAACTTGTGTCCTGTCTTTACAAACCACTCAGAGCCCTTCAGTCTGAAAATAATGCACCAGAAGCAAAAGATTTAGATGCAGTGAAGACTGAGTGGGCTTTAAATACTAATAACTGTCATGTCTAGAACATAGGTGAGTACCCCAAAGAGTTTTGCAAATGATGCGGGGCCTCTGATGATTTCCTTATGTAGGAAAACAGAGAATACAAGTCCAGTCAGAGAAATGGAAGCAAAGTGAGATGACTGGGATCCAGGAAGGTGATATCCATGCTCATCCATGTTTTCTCCCTGATTACCCTTCCATGAGGAATCTTATAAATACATTGGATTCAGGGAAGGAGAAAAACCAGCACCAAGATCTCAGCCCCCATTAAATGGGTCGCTCTCCAGCCTGTAAGAAAAACAGCAGAGCAAACAAAACCATGATATGGAAGTCTTCCCCAGAGCCAAGCGCTAGCACAAGAACCTCAAGTGCTGCATCTGACTCTTTCCTAATCCCTCACCAAGTGAACTTTCATCATATTCATAATTAGGGGATAATAGTTTAAAAAGATAGTTGAATACCCAAATCTGCTAATCCTTCACTGAAGCCTCTTTCCTTTAATCTCTTTCTGAGTCGCTAATACTTAGAAAAGTAGCCAGGCACCCACTGCTCTCTCCTGCCCTCATTAAAGGGAAACTTTAGCCTCCTCCTTTCAGTCTCAGAGGCCTGCCAGGCATGAATGGAGGGCACAAAGGCAGCCCTTGGACCACTTAAGATGTGCAGGAACTTTGAAAACCCTAGGACTGGGCTTGTTTCAAGACCAATGTCATAACAGAGGCTGGTTGTCATAGCAACAGGTTATCAGACATCAAAAAACATATTTAAAAAAAAAATTATCACAAGGAGAGACACGAAAATAGGGGACAGCAGAGAAGGGGAATGTTGAAGGGTTAGCTTTGCTCCCGGATAAGAGGGAAGGCAGAGGAAGGCCTGTCCTCCAATGAGGAGAGGCTCTGACAACTACAAGAATCACACACTGTCCTTTTGGTTGCCACATGAGTGCCAATGGGCAGAAAATCCAGACAGCTTTGGACCCCAGGAGAGAGGACATGCAGACACACGGGCTTCCGATACCGACTGCGAGAGCTGTGCGTGCGGAGGGGACACGCAGTGGGGATGCTCTCTCTCGTAGTGCCTTTTCCCTGGCAAGGCTGAAGCATTTCACAGGGGAGAGAAACCAGCTGACATCGAAGGAGAGATGGAGGGGATCTAAAGCAATGAAGACCCTCCAGCCCTCCTGTCCAAACAGTGTTGAGCACTCAGTTTGGAGGAAGTTCAAAGCCTACAGCGGGGCCTGCGGGAACTAGTGCTGTGAGGAAGACAAAGGAAGTAGGGCTATGAGAAGGATGAAGGTCCAGGACAGGGACAACTTGGGTACCCAGAGCCTTATGCTCCATTCCACCAGAGGACTTGCTATTCAGTGCCCTCCACTATCATTTCTTCTGGCACAATGGGTCAACCCACTATTCTCTGTGATAAAGCTAATGTCGCCACCAACACAGTCCTTTTGCACGTCTCCTCTGTCCTTTTTAAAGTGCCCCAGAGGCACTCAGTGGCCCTGCTGTCTGGAGCAGTGACACCAGCGTCAGCATCTGTCGAGTGAGTGCTGATGCATTTGATGGGCTGGGAGCAGTCAGAAGTGGGAAGCCACTGTTAATTAATTGGATACGCAGTGTAATAGCAGTAATTGCAATCAATATATTAGATAAGGATGATCAAAATGCTGCACAATCCCTGTCTGATAACAAGTATGTCTCCATCACCAAGGCCGGCAAAGCTTCAGGAGAAGCTGGGAACGAGACCCCACTGAGCTGTGGAGGTTGGCAGTAAGGGCTGCACTGCTTCTCATGGAGACACCTCAAAGACCCTCTGCTCCACTGGAAAGGCGCGTCAGCCCCAGGCCAGAGCGGAGTGCATGTAGAGACTTCCTAAAAATGCAACACACAAACATCGTTCATACTGACTGGCCTTTCCTTGGCCTTTTCCTGAGGAGCAACCTTCACCTTCTGTTCATCTCATGTTGCCCCCCATCCCAGGAACAAGAATTTAGTCTTTCAAAGATATTTGGCAAAAAAAAAAAGGTTGGGATTTGGGCAAAAGGACCTTCTAGAAAAATGTTAGGAAAAAAATCCAGAAAAAATCTAGAAAAATGCTCCTCCTTCCTATGCGTGGCCACAACCAACCCACCTAAGCTGATAGGGTAATGCATTTTCTCTGATAGCTGCCACAGCAGAAGTGGGAGGCACCTTTGTGATAACTTAAACAGGAATAGTTTTCATTGCAGGTACAGTGATGGAACGGAAGAATTCTATTCTTGCTTCAAATCTTGCTCTCCCTAAAGTACACCGAAAAAAACAAAACAAAACAAAAAACACCAACACCACCAACAAAAAAACAGACATACCAAAAACTTTGACAGAGATAATGACCAGCCCAGATTTAAAAACAGAAAATCATGCCTTAATCTTGAGTTAAAAAAAAGAAGAAATCTAAATGCATTCCATTAAAAGCAGACAAGAGGATATGAAAAATACTTTCTCAGGCTAAATAATAATAAAAAAAGATTAATAAAAATAACCCAAATTGGCAGAAAAGCCTAGTGAGTCATTTAATGCTCTCAGTACAGCTGGCAGGAGCAGGGTAATTTATGCCTCTCTCCAGCACGGTCTCAGGGCAGGTTGCTCAGAGAGAGCGTATTCAACCCCATTAAGTTTTCAGCTGTGAAGAACTAAAGGCTGTTTCCCAGACCCACTCAGGGGGCTGTGTTTGGGCTGGAGGGGAGGTTTGCTACCTGTGTTGTGGCCAGGACAGAGCAGGCTGGGAATCAGTTTTGATGTTGAACAAAGCTGCCTTTCCAGCAGGTCTGTGGTGCCCTGGGAAGGCCGTGCTGGCAGGCCCAGATCAAAGCAGGTCATGCAGCAGGATGGTGAGGGTCTCCAAGCAAGGTGGAGGGGTGGGGAGTTGCCTGCATAGGATTTTAATAGGGACGGGGTATTACAGGAGAACGCCGAGTGAGGAGGCTTTGAAGTGCAAAGAGTTCATGTGATCTGCTACAGCCCTTGCAGGATGAAAGAGTATTGCACATGAAGTTGGCTCTGGGCTTGGTGGAGCCCAGTCTTTGCTCCAGGCTGTACCGACAAGCCTGGCCACCTCCTCGCATGGTCAGCTTTGTTAATACCACCTTTTCTGGACCCTCATCTGTGGGGGCTGTGAGGTGCCTGTATATTATTCTAGATGGAGCCATCTTCCCCATAGCATAGGGTAACGGGACTGTTTCCCAAAGAAACCGAGCAGCTCTGAGACTGCAATGCCACTCTGGAGACAGTGTCAACTTGCCCTTTCCAGAATTCAAGAGGTCCTTAGAAGGCTGATGCTCCCCTTTAAGGAGACCTCACATTTTCTAAGTGGAAAATAAACAGTATCTGTGAGTCCTTCAAACACCAGCCAGAGGAGCAGCTGAAACAAAGGCCTGTGAAGTCCTGTGTCTGCCCTTTGAGCACGCCTAGATGTGGGTGCTGAGGGCATCGAAAGCACCAAGTGAGTACTTCCCAGGCAGTGCTACCGAGAGTTCAGCTGACTATCCTTCTCCCCAGAATTGCTGGAAAGGTATCATTTATGTAACACAAACCACTGTAAGAAGATTTTTTTTTTCTTTTTTTTTTTAAGAAGAGGATGAGAAGGGTTGCATGGCTGCAAAGCCTTGAGAACTGAGACAAAGGTCTTGGTGTCTGTGCTTGCTGCTTCCCCTTGTATATGAAAGCAGGGTTTGGACTAGAACAAATCTCAGCACGTTTTATGTGCTTGCTGACAGTGGGCTCAGCTACTCTAAAATGATGAAGAGCATTTGTAGAGATCTAGACCTTTCCAATATTTAATAAGTTGTATTCAAAGGGAGCTTTATTCTGATTATGGTTTACGGTAACATTTCTTTATCTACATTTGAAATGATGAACTGTCTGATTTACGGCTCTAGTTTTTGATCTAGTTCTTTGATTGGGAGAAGAAACCAGAGATGATGAAATAGTCATAAGCTTGAAGTTATTTTTATTTTTGCTAGCGCATGAGTCTTGAATGACTAAAACAAACAGTTCCTGCACAGCTTCATCAGCTATCTGAATAGGATTTTAGACCAAACGTTGGAATCTCAGATCCTCTTCTTTCAGGTAAAACTTCATGGCAGCTTCCTCCTATCTGTAGCCACCTTATTTATTATTTTGAGGAAATGAGTGCTGTGAGTGTGAAGAACTGTAATACAGACAGTATATAAATTTCAATATACAAACTTAAAAATTACAGATAGTAATATAAATATGGTAATATGGTGGCTGATTTACTTGGGACATTTTTGAAATGACTTTTGTTATAGGGAAGGCTTTGAATGTGGATTGATCAAGTTGCATGGCTCCAAGACAGGCCTCAGTCTCAAACAAAGGAGCCAGGGACCTCTTACAAGTAGATTTCTTGTCCCTGTTTTTCCTTATGCAAAGCAATTCTGTAATCTATTCTGCTGGTTAGAAAAGCAGGCAGTATCTTCTGTTCACTAAATACCAGCACTGTTCACTAGCTTGTATCATTCATTCCTTCTGTGGTCTGTCACCCCCAGCAGAACTAGAATCATCTCTCCTCCAGACTTTTCTTTCTTAGACTGAACACGTGGCTTCCTCTCTTCTGATCTTCATGCTTGTGGTCATCATAGACCCTTGTCTCTGTCCAGTTGCCTCGGCCAATATTATTTACCTGCATCTACAGGAAATGCCTTGCCTCCTACACCTGATATTGCTATTTTCAGTTGCAACACTGGAAGTTCAGGCTATTCCTTCTAACGCTACTTCATTTTATCCCATTTTTATTACCCAGAGTTATGCGAAGCTGATATTCTTCTCTCCATTGCCAATATCTCTGAACCTCATATCACAAGCAGATTTTATTATCATGCTCCTGTATCAACAACCAACGCAATCTGGCCTTCATTCAGGCTTTCCCTGCCCCTCAGGAAACCTGCTAAGCAAGAGCCACAGTGCTGGTGGCCACTACGCTGGCCGTGCAGGGCTTTAGCTCCAGTACTTCTGTAGGTATCTGGAAAGGGAGAAACCTTTCCAGAGAAAGGGAGAAATCTGGAAAGGGAGAAAAATTTGCAACTCTCCCTCTGTTCCTTTTTTTCCCTCTCTTGCATTTTACACCTTGTGTTTTCACAACTTTTTCATGTTATTTCATTTTAAGGTGCAAAAAGCAACAGGAATCCAAATATGTGTATACTGTGGGCACTCATGATTTCCATATGGAAAAGGCAGTGGGAAAAGATTGACTTAAATAGTCCTTTCCGCAGTCTTCATGATTCAGTCCTCATGGGTCCCCCAAGACCTTAAGTGATCATCCATGACTTCAGAGAGGTTAAACTGCCTATGCTGTGTGTTTTGTGGAAGCCAGGTGTGGCACAAAGTGAGGCTTATAATTACCACAAAAAAGTTGACTTTTAAAGCGCTCTGATCCACTCTTTCTGCCCAGACAGCTAATAACCTTGTTCCTTATTGAGAAATTTAGCCAGTGTTAAGTTGTGTGTTTGACTGACTGTTGTAAAAGCATTTAGCTGGGATTTATAACCAAACAGACAGACAGCTTGTTAAACTCCTTAGAATTCATAAGGATTAATAGTTTTTAGTCTGAACATTGTATGTAACTGAGTCTCTGAATGTCAGCTCAGTGTGTAACATACCTAAGGTCTTTCACTTCGGTAGTGCTAACAGGACAGAAAGGGTATTTGGCTGCAGTTACACATGTAGTATTTGTGGTCCTGCCTAACTCCACCATTAACGTGTACCTATATATCTACTAAGTTTCATGTATTAAGCATAAAATCCTGCAACTACTTCTCCATCACACATGTGACACATTTCCTGGGCTGCCACCGAACCATCGCTTCTCGGGAAAGGAGATTTTTGCTGTGCAAAGTCCAAAGCCATGTAAACGTCTGGTATTTTCTGCTCAGTGTACAATTCACCTACGTGACACCTGGGTAGAAGGTGTTCAGACATCAATGAATATCTGGAAATGTGGCAGCCTAGTGTCCAAATCAGGAAAGCAGTAGACTGCCTCTAAAAGTGGTAATTTACTGTCAATGCCACTGGTCTTGGCAGGCCTACAACAATTTAATAACTCTAAGGTGAGATCTAAGCAGACTGCAAGAGCAGTGATTTCCTCGGCCTGGCGCACGGCCAGGATATTGGATGCCCTTTCAAAAAACATCGTAAGAATTTTCATGACCACCAGTGGGACTGGACATTGCCACTCTGAGCAGTAACAGGCTTCTCGAATTGAATGCAAGCACTAACATCATACTGGGGAGTGGAAGCAGGTGGGACGTATCTCTCTGACTAACACTGCACTGCTTCAGGCAGCGCTTCATGTTTGTCCCTAAGTAGCAGACAGGCCTGTTCTGGTCACATCAGGATCACTTCCAGCCACCTCCAACTCTCCTTCCTCCCCTCTGAAGCTTGAAATTGCTTTCTCCCATAGGGTTTTCCCTCACTGAATATCCTCACTGCCATGCCTTCTGAGAAAGACCTCAGGATGTCCAAATTCATGGCAGAGTTTGGATAGCAGGACTTCTCTCTCCTGACACACACCAGAGATAGGAGGAGAAAAAGGTGTTGGGGACCCAGGACAAAAGGCTTTCAATCTGTAAATGCTATCAGTTAGTGAGGGATTCATGTTTCACAGACTACAACAGCATGCAAAAATATGGGGTTGGACATCCTTCTAGTCCAAAACACAAAGTCCTGACCCACTTCCCGCTGCCCATGGCAGCAGTGACAGCATGTTCTCAGGCTACAGTAACATGAATCTGTTCAAACTTACAGATTTTTAGTAAGTTTCAGGCTGAGCTTTGGATCAATTCCTATTCCTCCCAGATTGCTTCAGTCATCCCTCATGGATTCTCTTGATCAAATAACAAAAATGCTGAGCAGATTCCTAAAACATACTTTCTAATAAGGCCTGTAGGAAGGTGGAGCTGACAGCATCTTGCATTTTTATTCTTTCTTTCTTTTTAAACTAGCTCCACTGCCTCTGCCAAATGCAAGGATGCCAAATATGATCAGGCTGTGGATGGCACCATTCGTTTGTGTCAATCCTCTTCATGCTAGATGAATAGACAGGACATATGGGCCTTTCCTTAACAAAGTGTACACAAGAAATAAACAGGAGATTTCTGTAAATGAGTAAAATTCCAAGTACAAGATTAACTCAAGTACTGCCAGACAGAGAAAGGAGATCCTGTAAATTGGGCAAGTTGTTAAGAAGCATTCTTGAACCTCAATTTCTTGTAAATACATCCTGGAAGGGGACAAAGGGTGTAGGAGGTCTCAGAGACCAAATTCCACTGTGCTCCATGTCCCCAGGCCAGGCTCTGGGCAATCAGCCTCTCAGAGAGAGTGTGTTTGGCCTCTCAGACAGAGCCTATGCCTCATCCTCATGTCTTGAGTTTAGGATGGTCATCTGGACCATGTGGAGTTCACCTGACTTCACACTGCCCTCCTACAAATTCAGAGATGGAAAGCAGAATTGTGAGTCCATGTTTGGGAAAACCTGCTTTTTTGGTGAGTGGAGAAAGAAACTTAATCTTCTTAGCTTGATGGAGAGAAGGTGAAGACATTACATGATTGCAATCCCTAAATGCTACCACTGGGAGAAGGCTTTTAACAGTGGAAGGATTTTTAATCTGGTATGCAGAAAAAGATTGAGTGGATGGAAGATGAAGGGAGGCAGGTACATCCTAGAAATTAAGCGCTTTTTTTTTTTAACAGTGAAAGCAATTATCCACTGAAAAAATATGGAGAGATGCATTGGGTTGCCCCCCAAAAATGGTTATATTTGAAATTATAGGTGTCACTAGCTCTGAATTGAGGTGACTTGCTAAAATTTTACACCCGGCATAGCAGAGAGGCAGAATATCACGTTTATAAAAGACCACTTAAAAATCTGTGAGTTTGATTTGCTTTTGCTTTCCGCCCTGAATCTTTTTGCGTTGCTCTTTAATAGTTGCTGCCTTCCAGCCACGTGTTGTGCATCATGCGGTTGCACACATTCTCCATGGGAGAACATTAATCAGGCTCTTAATCACTTGCACATACTCCTTCCCTCCTGCTTCACTTTTCAAGGGCCCTATGGTGATGCTGACCTCAGCTCCCCACTTGTACGCGACCAGAATAACTCGCTTCCTCGCGCAGCCGGTTCTCATGCTCTCTGCTCACCCTGTTTTTTCTCTGATTCTCTTCAACAGTTTGATTCCTGCTTCTCCACCAGATCTGCTCAGCTCAAATGTGTTTTGAGCCAGTTAGAACATCTAGGTCCAGGACTGGGCTGTGTTTCTCCATGGGGAAGATCTCTGCTTACCAAGTCCCAGATGCCCCTCCAGTCCCCACTTGTAAGTTCTTGTTCTAGCTAACTCACTGCACTCTGAATGAATGACGAAGTTCCCACAAACAAAATGGTTTTGCTTGTATCCATCTGCTGACCGAAGAGACGCACAACTGCTGTCAAGAGAATCGAGGGATTTCTCTCATAATTACTGCAGCCTTGGCAATGGCATGTCACACAGGCATTTTCTATTCTCTTTGGCACACTGAGCACCTGCCAGAGAACTTCTTGTCTAAACCTTCTGAGAAATTTTGGCAGTCCAGCCCTGAAGCCCTTCCCAGGGCACCATGTGCTTGTGCAATAATGTGTGCAGAAAGGCATGCACAAATTCCTTCCCCTGCATCAGCTTTCCCAGTGACTGCCAAAGGTCTGTCCAGTTCTCCAGCTTAAACTCCAGGACATCCATAGGATTTTAGCATCAAGGCATTACAAACTAGTGCTCAGGCACACTTGAAATATCATCATTTCTCCAGAACTGCAGAGTCTTTTTAAATAATCTAACGCATGTCTTGACCAATATATGTCAGATACATCCCGTCATTCTGGCAGTCTCATGCACTGCTGAATTCTGCTTTTTCTCCATCTCTGCTGTGCAACCAAGGCTCTCTTGCTTTCTTACCACTGCCACCTCTGTGTGCCTCATCTCCCTCCCCTACCACTCTCCTTGTCTCATCAGATATTAAAGCCTCCTTTTTAACATAGTTTTCCATGGAAAGGGGCTTTCGGGATCACATCATGGCACGGGTAACATGGACTTGTGTATCCCACCCAGTACCTCCTCTTCAAGTCACTCACCAATTTCAGACAACTTTGGCAAGGGATGGAGGGTCCTAAGAAAATAATTATGATTATGTTTCTTGAAAATATGTGACTATATAGAGAAGAGGAACATTACTAGAGGCCCCAAATGTAACAAAATCTATGGAGTGAGCTAAAATCTTAATTAGACTATGGAGAATCCACATGGGGTGGATAGGAGACAAATTACTGTCAGAAATATCCTGGTATTCTGGGAACTGCGACAGAGCACTGGCAGAAAATTCAGTCCCTCATCCTGCAAAACAGTTGTCTGAAGCAAAGTGAACTACACCTCTCATGGGACAGCAGCACAATTCTGCTGCTGACCAGTTTGCTCTGTTCCTCCAAGTCCTTCCATGCAGAAGAAAATAAGTATTATTTTTTGCAGGAAAGAGTAACTTACATCCATCCTGTATTCAGACTTCACTAGGATTTGTTTCTTCAATAGAGTCTTTTCAATTTTATTTCTTCATTGGCTTCTGTCTTGCCCAGATACCTCCTGACAAAGCTAATCTTGACTCAGGACAAACGTTGGTTAGAATTTCACATCTAATTAATAGAGAAACATGTTTAGCTGGGAAGCGGCAGCGGATCTGTCTGTAGAGCCCTAATACGATAGCAGTAGGATGAGGGAAGCAACACTGGAGGCAGTGATCACTGAGACGGTTTGGGGAGGATCCTGTCATTTTGAAGACATTTAACTAGCAGGAAAAGCACAATTTCTAGGCTCCTTTAGAATTCCCTCACTGTCTACAAAGGAGTTATTTCACCCCCAGGTGACTGAATAGTGTGTGAAAGAGTAGAGGAGGCAGAAGAAGCACCAAAGGAGCAGTTGGGAGCTGTCCGCCTTCAGGGATAGCGTAGGTGTTGCAAAGGTTTTACTACATGAGAAGAGCTCTTCTGGCAAGAGCAGAGGGAGATGCAGGGAATGGGGATTCCTGCCTAGCACACGGCTGCCCCGGTGGGACTGCGCTTACAGGGCAGAGCTGAAAGGCTGAGCAGTGAGTTCAGCAAGAGTTAATACAGCCACTGGGACCAACGAGTCGTCCCCACGGGGCCATTTGCTTTGATGCTGGATCAGATGTGACTAGTGCCCCTAGTGTGGCCGGGGTGCAGAGAGCATCAGGCTAACTGAGATGGGCAGCGATTCCTCCGCTGTGCAGCGAGTTACCGCTGATAACCTGGTGGCCTTCATCACTGTGTCCCCCATCCTCCCGTCTTCATTGTGATTCAGAGTTACACGTGGCTGCGACCGTGGTTTCTGACCTTGTGCTGGCTCTGATGGAGGCAGATCCTTGGGCTCCTCCTCAGATGTATTTGGATACAGTGATTCCCCTGTCAACACAGGCTCTTGGTTGTCCCTGGGACACTGCTCTCTGCCTGGTGGTGCTTTCCCCAGGTGTTTTCGGTCACGCTTTGGGCTTAATCCTTTGCACAGCTGGGTCATGCCACATGGAAAGGAAGGGCCAAAGACACAGCAAGTGACATCCTCAGAGGAGGAGAGAAAACCAAGTAGGTTTGAGGGCAAGAAAAGGCAAGGGCCAGGCATTACGGGAAGACCTGCATTTCTCCTGCCTCCACATTTCAGCATAGACAGCGTGTCCCTGTATTCTCACACGGTATTTCCATCCAGGGTTTGAAAAGCCCCAGCCTGGCTAGTGCAGATGCCCTCATGTCTTTGTCCTTAGGACAGGCTCTCCCGCGTGCCTGACAAACTTGCCTGGCCTGATGCGGACCCCTATGAGCAATGCAGCTTGGGCACCGCTGTGATATAACTGCTGCAGGGACTGCATCGGCCGTCAGAGCAGCCGCACGACGGGGACGCGCTCAATCGATGCGCCCTTCTGCTGGCACAGGCAAAATCTGTGCCCGCGCTGCGAGCAGCTCTGAGCCAGAAACCACGGAGCTGCATTTAGCTCTGCCCAAAACCCCTATTTACTTGTACCTAGCCCTGCCACCCTCTCCAGGTGCAGACAGAGCTCCTGTGCCTCAGCTTGCAAACACTGCACCTGTACCTGGGAGGGGCGTTGCTCTAAAAACCTCTACATAGAGGCACCAGAAAGAGATTTACAGTCATGTAGCACTAAGAAAGTGTCACTGCTGACCCCCAGGGCCTTTGAACTCCCTTGTGGGTTTTTGCTTTGTACATTCCCACTCAAGAGAAAGAGCATCCAAAGCTGGCAACTGCTACGGAGAAAAGGCTCTTAAGCTGATAGTACTAGGGCTCGCAGCAGCAGTGGGAGGAAGGGAAGATGGGAGGGACTTCCAAAGGGAACCTGGCAGGGTATTGGGCATAATTCTCCGTTTCTTTCTACCAACCTAGGCTCCCTGTTTGCCCAATGACACAACAGCTTCCTGAACACATTTTTGCAGTGAGCTCTATCATCTTGCATTCTTTCAGGGGCCCTTGCAGCTGCAATTTGAATAGCAGGGGACGAGAGTCACAGGCAGGACATGGGGCTGTAGCCGGGCTCAGTGCCCTCTGTAGGAATGGGGCTAGGGGACACCGGGCTCTTTCTTAGCTTTTCCAAGGAAACTCCGTCTGGCTTCATTGCTTGTTATCTGCTTGCTCTGAAATGTCAGGCTGCACACATGAATTTGTTACTGCGGCGTTACTCCTCCAGAAGACGTTGTTGCATAAATGTATTTTTTTTTAATGAGAAAACAAGCAGTATTTGCTCTGAAAAAAAATTGCTCTGAAACCCAGAAAGCCAGAGAAGCTCGTCGAAGTAGGAGAAAGAAACAGTGTGGTGATGTTTTGCATTGCCTCTTCGTGATGACGGTGGTACTGGAATCTGTTACTGGTGGAACCCACCTGGGCTGTCTTCCTAAGAAGACCCATGTCTAAAACCAGCAGCTTCTCCTTTGACAGCCTTTATAGTCTGGGATATAAGATGAAGGAGTGGATCATTATAACCATTTTTTCCTTTAGCATATAGGGAAATTGAGGCAGAGCTAGCCAATTAAATGGAGATGATCAGTGCACTTCTGAAAACTAATATGGAGACACCCAAACTTCTCTTCCAGGCCATAAACATCTGTAGTTAATGACAAAATGTTAATTACTGGCAATCAGCTAATGAGGGTAAAAGCTGAACTAATTTCCTGCTGTCTGAAACGCTACTCTAGACCGTGTTTTGCCCATCAGCTGAACTGCTATTTAAGAAGAGGATAAAAAAGAAAAAGAAAAAAAAAAAGAAAAAGAAAAACATTCTGGCACCTCATTCTGTCTGCCCTGCCAGACCAGATTAGTGTGTGGGGAAATTCTCCACTGAAGACAAGCCCCAGTTCATTTTCCTGTGTTAGGCCGTGAATCGGTTATGAGCTGAATGCTGGGCTCGGGGGCCCTGCTGCACAGTCCTGCCTCCTGCTCTCTTGCTGAGATTTGCTCAAATGACTTTAATCATGGATGGAAATTTTGCCTCTTCTTTGTGCTTGGTAAAAGTCTCTGGGCAACTTTACCCTCTGTAGAGGGAAAGGGTCAATATATCACCATTCTTTTTGCCCATCTAGGTCTTAGCTGTAATGAGTTATGGCATGGGATAGGTATAAATCATCCCGCTCTTGTTTTTGAGGCTACAGCTAAAGATGACATTCCCGGAGCATTAAGCCAGCGAGTAGTGTTGCTGTGCATGAGTAACCAGCAGCAATTCTGGAGGAGGCTGTACGCTACCGCTGGGCAGATGATTCATGTGTATGTCACGGACATGGTGCCGATAGCCGTGCGACAAAAGGCAGAGCCATGGAGTAATTTGTCATGATGGTGTGCCTTGGACTGATGAGCCTGGAGGGTCACACCTTGGAGACAGTAAAACCTGCACCAAATCACCACCAAGGGGGAAAAGACTCCAAGCTGGAGTCACTGAGAATCTGGTCCTGGCAGAGACCCCAAGTTGATACATTTTGCAAAGGGCTTGGGGGATTATGGAGACCTTTGGTAAAGTCTCCTGGGGGTTGGAGGGCAGATGAGCAGCATGGCCTATGGCATGGTAAAAGCAGCTATTCGCACTCTGGTTTAGGCTTCACTGGCACAGCAGGTTTGTGGTAGCTCTGCACTCCGGAGCTAGAAATGCCAGCCTGAATCTCATGCCAGGTTTGCAGCTGAAGGCCCCTTCTCCACTGGCCCGGCTTCCAGAGGCCAATTTGTCACCTGGACTGGGGAACGTGGGGCACCCTGACATGAAGCACGGAGCTACTGGCCACTTCCTTCTTCTAGAGAGAGATTCCTTCTGCAGAGATGGCTGCGCTTTTATCAAGGCAGTCCAATGGACCAGCCAGGCTCACGTGCTGCATTCAGGGGTTAATGTGGAAAAGGAGTAATCAAAAAGCATAAAAGGAGCTGCACTTGACTGGGCCATGGATTCATGTTGTTCAGGATCCTGTCTCCAGCAATGACCAGAAGCAGCTGGCTAGGGAAAGAGGGAAAGAGCAGAGCAAGAATATGCAGTGTTTCCCTTATGCAGGCTGACAGCATCCAACAATATGAGTCGGATGTGGTTTCTGTGAATTTAGTAGCCCTCAATAGGTTCCTCTTTCATGAAATTCTCCACTGTTTCTTTGAAATCAGGGAAGCTTTCTGCATGCACAGTATCCTGAGGCAAGGAGAGGGAGTTGCACATCTTAAATACTACTGTTCTAGCAAAAAGCAATGAATTTTAGGCAAGATGCTTCCTTACTGTAGGGCAGTATGCACATCTCTCTGTGAGGAATAGCTACATTCATAGTTACATTCCTGACACAAATGAGAGGTTAACTGAATTGGTAGAAAATTAAGAGTTTGTAGGGTTTAGACCATATAGTTGAATTAGTATCTGTTAAATGAGTTATCAGTTTTCACAGTTTTCATCCTGCTACCTCAAAAAATCAATTTTAGATTTCAATTCAGATCAGTCTCAAGCTCTAATTTACAGCCTGCATCCTTGTGGATTTCTTTGTGGCACCCTTCCCCTGGATGGTCCCATCAAACCAGCTATGCCTAAGAAACCTAGAGGTTGCATGAGAAACGTGCAGATGGCAACGGGATCAAACGCATTTGCAAATGTCATAAGCCTCAGTCGCATCATCTCTGCTTGCATGGTCCTGCAGTCTGCAAGGCGTTTGCAAGGAATGGGGAGACCTTCAGTGTCCCATGGTCAGTGCTCTGCTGGCTTCCCCATGGCTCTGCCAGCAGCCAGGTCAGCTCTGCTCCTCCAGCTTGGCTATGCAGGACTGTTTCTTGGGGGCATATCCTGGCTGTCGTGCAGGCCTCAAAAATGGGGTCTGCATCAGGCTCTGATGCCTTCAGAGATATTTGGTGTCCAGCCTGTTCATGGCTGAACCCCTCCAGATTAAGCTGATTCTCAGCTTTTTGAGAAAGTTCCCATCCATGCAGATTTGCCTCCCCGCCACTGTGAGGCTGAGCGTCAATCAGCTTCTCCTGGCAGTGCAATTAATTCAGCCTCCCTCTGCAGCGCGAGCTCACTGCACGTAGGGAAGCCATCGCGTTTCATGCTCTAAAGGGCTTAACACCCCTCCACACACACACGCGCTCGAGCAGGGTGGCCAGCGGTATGGTTGGAAACAGACTAGAGGAGTGGGAAATGAGCAGTTTTCCTCATAGATGAGGCCGGAATGACCCCTGCAGTGTGACACAGCGCGGGGTGGACGTGTAAGCCTCTGGCTGGGGCTCTGCTGTGTCCAGCCCCACTACTGTGGTGCACTGGGGGTACCTGCTGGCCCAGCCACGCTCCCCATTTGCTCACATGGGCTTCTCTACAATGGGTTGGCATTTCTTGTTTTCCAGGCCTGCAGCTCTGCAATCCCTTCCCCAATTAAAAGCTACCTGCCTGGCAAATGGACCAGGCGGAGAGGTGGCGGGCAATGAAGCGGAGCAAAGCAAATATGTTTTCCATGGCAGCGTTTAGCTCTCGAGATGCTCCGTAAGCAGCCGGGTGCTCTCCCTGGCTCAGAATGGGCTGACTCCCACCCACAGAGTAGGATGGGACAGAGATAGGACAGAGTTCTCAGTGAGAGCCTGAGAAACTATTGGGAGACACACACACGGCAATGGGGAGCCACTCTGCTGAGAGCAGGTTGCCTCAGACTTGATTTCCATCTTTTCTGCACAGGACTCTGTGGCTTTGGGGAGATGGTGCAGAACTAATGGTAGGAAATGCAGATGTTAATAAAAGATGGAGCCTTTTTCCATTTGCTTTCATTCAAGGCTATGCAGGTGCATTGCGATCGCTAGTGCATTAAACAACCTTGTACCTCTCAGAGCTGGCTATTCTCACTTGCACTTCATCTACTGCAGAAAATGGGGCAAACAATGGGCAAAGGGAGCAGCTGAAAATTGCAGGGAGATGGGATTTGCCAGCGACTCTGGCTCTCTGCCACCCAAACCTGCCCTGCAATGCAAATGCCAGGGCTGGAAAATGCCCTATGGCTCTCAGAAGGGGATCTCCATGTAGCTACCGATGTTCAGTAAGTCAAACCGGTGAGGAAACCCAGAGCCCGAGTCGAAAGGTGTGAGCAGAGTTGGGGCAGCCAGCACTGGGGCACGCAGTATGGGACTAGTGCTGCCAACAGCTCTCCAGCTGACTCCAGTAGGAAAATCCTAAAAGACGCTCGAGCTTATAATAGTCAGGCTGCATTTTACAAATGTGCCCTCTCTGCTCAGCTTGGCGAGAGCAAATGAGCTGAGTGCTTGGCTTGCAGTGGCTGCTGCACCTCTCCGTTCTCATGCATTAGCGTAACGCGACTGGCGTGCCCGACGTTGCAACAGCAAGTCAATAATAACTGTTATTATTATCTTTATTAATCAATAGTAATATCCTTATCTCCTCTTATGGGGCTTCCCAGCACATCCTTTCTTATTTATCCTTTGTCTTATTAATGCCCTGAGCTTGCAATTAGATTTGGGCGAGTGGCTGCCTGCACGGGCCTGGCTGCTGAAATCCAGCCTCGCTCTCACAAACAATTCACTTTCAGGGCAGGGAAATTTCGACCAACTTCAATCAGGCTGCCCATGAGGAGGGAGCCTTGCAGAGCCGCGGCCTAAAAGATCAGGTCCTCTAGGCAGATCTGTCTGAGTTGAAAGGACTCTAAGTACCTAACGTCCCTCCAGGGAGACACAGAGATATCTGCCGCAACTGTAAAAATATATAAAGTAAGGCAAGGTTAATAGCGGCTATCTCAGGCATGTGTGCGTCCTCTTTTTTCATACCGTCTGAAGGCTGTGTAATTGTTGATGCCTTTATCTTCACGGCCTCCCTGGGGAGGAGGGACAGCACTGGGTCCCTGGCGCCCCGGCGGGAGCCAGCACATGGGTACTGACTCACTGGAGGATGTGTGGGAAGTCTCTGGCAGGGCAGAGACTTAAAATGTGGGTTTCCAAGTGTAAGGGTAGAGATTCCACCTGGGCATCACCCGCCCTTCCCACCGCACCTCATTTCACAGAGGCTGCTACTCCCCTGCTTGCTTCAAGAGCGCATGGGCAGCGCTTGCATCCAGCAACAAAATCCGCTGGCCTTGCCATCCTGGCAGCCTCCCATCAAAAAGCATGGAAATCTCCTCAGCTAGGACATGCTTAGCAGCAAAAAAAGAAAGCACGCGTTCCACGAGCGCGCCGCGTGAAAGCGGGTGCTTTCGGGGAGCGCATCTCGCTCGCCCTAGCTGTCCGCGGCAGCGCGCTCTGCCATGACGCGAAGGTGGAGCGGCGGCGGCAGAGGGAGGCAGCGCCGCTCTGTGCCGTGAGCCCGGCCCCAAAATCCTCCCCTTTGTGTTATGGCTCCCACAGAACAATGCGAGGCCGCCCCTGCTCCTCCACGTCGCCCGCGCCGCGCGGAGCGGGGCCTGCGTTGGGCCAGAACACCCCTCGCACCCGCGCCCTGCCCAGAGCACTGGGAGGCGACTTGTATCTCTCTCTATATATGTTTATTTTATTTTTTTTTTAGTGAAAAGCCTAAAATATGGCATAAGTGAAAATTTACGTTATGCAAAGGCTCTTTGATGTATCCTTTGGACTGCTCATTTGATGCGCCCGGTGGGCTTTGCAATAGTTAATTTTGCTTCCCAGTGCCGCTCAGGGAGGGAGGGAGGGAGGAGGGAGGTGTTACTATTTGCGGTTTGCTGAATAGCACAGTGAGGTGGATGGCTGAGAAATGAAGTCTGTGGCCTGGCTGTGCTTCTCAAAAGCATTAGCAGACTTTCCTCCTTCTTACACACTAGCACGGTGACATTTCACACTTCTGCTTGGGTCTAGCTCTCCAAAGACCTTGTATCCATTCTCTAGCGCCTCTCTTCATGGCAGCTTAAGTAAAAATCAAAGCCCATGCCTAAATCAGAAAAATGGCTTCTCTGCAAACTGAAGAGCTGGTACCAAACCTCTCCCTGAGGCACAGAAAGGAAGCCCTGTGCAGAAACAGGCAGGCTGGTTGTGGCACCTGATCCAAGTGTAGAAAGTACGGGAGAATGGGAGACTAATTTTCAAGAAGAAAGATTTATTAATTGACTATTCCGTAATGGAGGACAGCAAAAGTACTGGGGAGGTTGAAGATGTGTCTTTTGTTAACTAAAGGACACAAACCCAGTCGGTAGCTGCGCCTCCCAGGCAGAAACCAGCCCCCCTGGTAAACAGGGATGTTACTTTCCCTTGAACAACGGCACTGCAGCGAGGTAGGGACGTATCTTTTTTTTTTTTTAACCTTCATTTAGTAAACGTCACAACTGAACTCCATTAGGCAGTGACTGAGCAGACTGCACTGAAAACAAACACCAAATTAAGTGCAGCCCCTCTGCAGGGAGAGGTTTTGCCTTTTCCTCCCATGCTCCTGCCAGCCAGAAAGGTGAGGAGGGACCGGACCTGGGAGGACCATTCCTGGAGCCTGGGCTGACTGGGGAGCGATGCTGCGAGAGTTATGGAGAAAGGAGAGGAATGGGGAGGCGATGTGAGAGCGGGGAAGGAGCCCCGTGACAGGACAGCCACAAGTGTGATGAGCTGACAGTACTGATCTTGGAAGGTCTCTGGGAGGGGTGGGTATAGGAAAGTGCTACTAAGTGGGGCTCTGAGGTGACAGTCACTGAGGCACTGGACTACCCTGGTGAGAGGGGAATTATCCTGAGGGCTGGAGGAATGAGGCAGGAAGGGTTTGATGTTACACAGGAGGGATCTGGATAACCAGGTGTAAACTGAGACGGCCAAAGAACACGATGGCACCCATCATTGCTGGATGTTTTTCCCTCCTTGCTCCCTGGTAGGGCAGTGTTGGGATGGGGACGGAGATGCACCTGGGCCAGGCTCTGCCAGCAAGATGGGGTGGACGAAGTGACCCCAGTCTCTGCGGGGAGGAAGGTGATGGTGGGCAAGGGGCAGCCGACCCAAGCTCGCACCTCGCTGGCAGCTCCTGCCCCGGGAGCTGAGGGCACCTGAGAACAAGGGCCCATCACTGGTCCTCTCTGCTGCCGGCGCCAAGGAGTATGGATTGGATCTGGCCTGAGGGAGGAGGCTGCACAAGGGAGGAGAGACAACTTGGAAACAAGCTTTGGACAAAGAACTTGTCTAGGCATGGGCTTTCCCGCTCCCATTTTCACCAGCTCTGTGTTAATTCCATCTTAAAACACCAGCAGGTGAAGGATGGGAGCAGCGACCCCTGCGCATTCGTGGCCTGGCATGAGCGGGACGCCCGCGCACGCAACGGCAGCGCCGCGGGCCACGGAGCACGCAGTGTTCGGGAGGCCGCCGCCGGTTCTGCTCGCGACGGCAGGTGCTCACGCTGCGCTAGCTGAGGCATTTAAAGGTCAGTAAGACTGAAGTTGAGACACCACTGAGAGAGCTGCAGGCGCATCAGCTGCTGAAGCCAGGCAAGCGCCGCGTGCGCGCGTCGGCGTGTGTGCTCGCGCTTGGGCTTGCGGCCTCCGACGCGCTCCTGGAAACCCTCGCGGCAGCTCCGGCACGGGCGAGGGGACCGAGGGCTCGCAAAGGAGCCAAGCCGGCACGGTGCCTGTCTCCACGCCACCGTGCCGTGAGCGGTGGGCCAGGCGGAGGGGACCGGCCCAAGTGCGGAGCAGGCGAGGGGTGCGCGGGGGCAGCAGGAGGGTGCCGGCGGCCCGCGCCCGGCTCGGCGTGCAGCTGAGCTCGCCTCAAGCGAGCGGCCCTTCAGCCCCCGCTCTGCTCCAGTTTCGTAGTGGAGCTGCTGGTGCTGGACCAGAGTCGGGAGTTGCATGGGGAAGGAAGGAAGCCTGTGTCCTTGAGGCCACTAAAAGCCTTCCTGAATCTTTTCCTAACAACCTTCCCCCCTCCATGCACAAACTGCTCCGAAAAAAGATGTCAAGGTCCTAAACACTAAGAAGAGCCTGTCTCTGTATCCTCCATAATGTGAATTTAGGTGGTAGAAAACAGTAATTGTAAATTCCCTTTCACATTCTTGCCTTGAGGCTGAACAAGCCCAACTCCATCCTCCTCTCCACACACACCATGTGCCCCTTGGCCAACTCGGTGGTCTCCACTGGACTGGCCCCAGACTGTCAGTCTGTCTCTTGTACTGGCGGGCAGTATACAGGAGTAAAGAAAGAAGTCCCTGAAATTAAAGCCTATATTCATCTCATACCAGCCTAGTATGAGGGCCTAGCCTTGGTCCCTGACTACATGGTCACTGGTAACAGAGCTCAGAAAGGGTGAAAAATATAATGCCGAGATTGCACTTCACTATGGTAGCATGGGCTTAAATTGTCTTTACCTGCTCATGGACACACACCACCAAGAGACCTGAAAGTCACTGTTATACTGAGACACGGTCTGTGGATTAGATGTTGCCATCCTTCAGTGACACTCACCTCCTCTTATTCAACTTTGGTGATACCTTTTTAAAAAAAATTCTTATCTTTAATTCTGCTCATGATTCAACTGCCACAGGGAGGGGACCACTGTGTTGGGAAGCTCCATTTTTCGAGGGGGTGTGACCTAGCAGTTTCAGTGAGACCTGACTCTATTACAAATATTTGAACATGTCAGTGTCAAAGGGAGATGCATCCCTCTCAATCTTTCCCAGTAGTATTAACTGGTAAATCAGGAAGAAATTAATTAATGAAAAGAAAAAAAACAGACTGAATATCTGGGAAAATGTCTTGATACTGAATTGCCTTACAGTCACCTTTTAGGGGTTTGGGGCTGGCCGTACCAGTCTTGATGGTTGAAGGTGAACGTGCACAAAATCACAGAGAAGGCAATGGGAGCAATGCACCTGTGCTGGAATGTACGGACTAGAAATGGTAAAAAGGCCTTGCATATCTGTGACACTGCTAGAAGGATAGAGTCAGCCAGCTCAGATTTTGAAAAATCCCAATAATGTAAAGTCCTTAAGTACGAGCCAAGCCTGTGAATAAGATAAATCTCTTAGTCACTTTGCCAGTGATATCCTTCTAATCTCATCCTTCCTAAACGATGCCGCTCAGAGAGTGAAACACTTTGCATAAATGGTTTGCTGCTCAGAGCAGTCACTCATGCCTCCCACTCAGACCCCAGGATTTGAGAAGTCCCCAGGATTAAGGCTGTTACTATTTTGAGTCCAGAGTGAACCAGCTGAGTGAGGGCTCAAGGTAATTTTCAAGCAATTGAGAGAGAGAGTGAGAAGTGGGGGCAAAGAGAAGGGCACCACCATCCTAGGGAACAGTACATCCCACATGAGTCTTGAACTGTACAGTGGAGTCTTGCTGTCTTTTACAAGCAGAAATGAGCCAATAACAGGGAATTGGCAACATGTTGATGCCAAAGTAACAGTAACTGAAAGGCCAATCCATCTTTTTCCAACAATGACCCAGAGGTGGTGATGCAGTTTTCAGTGATGCTGTGTGTCTTGCTTCGCAATTGGAAACAACCTGCTCAAGGTTAAATATTGAGCTGGGAACCAGGGCCAGCTGCCCTGACCTCTGATGTCCCAGGAGTGTGGTAGAGTCATTTACACTCAACAAGGGAGAGCGCTCAACACTGCCAGGTCAGCTTTTCTTACATACTCCAGGTCATTTTATGGAGAGGAAAAAGATGATTCTGGATGCCAAGAAGAGGAAAACCAAGTGTATTTATTCAAACTACATCTAGGAACACTAATAACCATTTGCTTTTTGCTTACTATTCCTTTGCAATGCATGTACATACAACACCTGCCCTCAATACTACTTATGTCGTATATACTGCTAAAAAGCATGTAATCCCTTACAATACAAGAGCTTTCATAATAATCCATGCATGTGTAAATCCCTACAAAGATTTCATACTTCTTACCAGTTTTAAGGTAAGGACAGACATACAAATTTTCAGAAGTGCCTATCACATGCTCCCCCCACCTCTGTTTACCCAGAGAACCCCCCTCTGCCAATGCTCTTCCCTCCCCATGTGATGGTTTCCACCAGGGATTCCAGTCAGATAGTGGAGTGGGAAATTACTGACTCCCTGGGATCCGGGGAATTCTTGTCGTTACCAGCAAACAGGCCAGCCCTGCAGAGCTGTGCCGGGGGAATGCCTGGGGGAGAGTGGGCACATCACGTCACGTGCCATTTCTGCCTAGCTTAGCACAACCATGTCTCCAGGTTTTGCTTAATTAAAACAGAGTATGTCTTACATGAGCTCTGAACTCTCCTCTTTCTCTCTGCGGTATGTGGGGATGCAGACTCTCCGTCACATGCTGCGTGTCCCTCGTGCCAAGACCATATTTGACTCTAAATTATGCATTTTAATTAGGTGTAAGGCAATTATTATTGGTTTTTAGTGAGTCATTTTTCTCTCAGTAATTAGTACTTGTCAGTTCAACTCAGCCCAGTGCTGGTGTAACCCCATGACTTCAAGGATGTGTTTAAAATCTTCTTTCTCCCATACAGCAGCTCACTATCAAAAATACCATTTTTCCCATCTTGTCCACTGGAGCTGGACAGCGATTATTTTGAAAATTCACAATTAGGTGAGAAGCATGTGCCAGTCTAAGCACATAAGGAACTGCTGAAAAGAGAAAGAATTTGGTCAAATAAAGACAACTCACCTCCCTGACCTCATTTCATTACTATATGCTTCAAATCCTGGCTGTGTCTGTCTCTCTATAGAAATATCAGACTGTCTCTTACACTCATTTTTGCTCACTGCTTCAGTGTGGCCTTACTTGGCAACTCCTTCCATCTGTTTACTACTCTTCCATGTTCTGCCTGTGTTCCAAAATTACTCTACTTACAATAATGCTAATGCTCAGTATTCATAGAGCATCTAGCTGTGGAGGGGGTTTGAGGTGTTTTGCAGTCAAGTGAGGATCTCTTACAGCTTTGCTAAGAGGAAGCAAAGATTTCTAGTCCCAATTCATGGCAGGACAAAAGAGCCCAATGTATCACTAAGGGGGAAACCAGGTCCTGTCAGAATGTATGCAGATGTGGCAGCTATATGTGCGTGGAGTATCTGTGTTCCCAGAAAATCTATGGAAGACTAGTCAATACTGCCAGGGGAGCCCGGAGGGTGAGTCAGCTCAGTGAATGTTGGTGTCTGGCTCTCCAGCTCCTCTGACTGTAACAAGGGGCACAGCTCAATTACCTACCTCGAGATGTTTTCAGCTAAGAAACTGTCGCGTGTGCATGAGTCAAGCTCTTGATTTTCACTGCCTAGACACCCGCTCCACGTGCAGACACCTACGCTGCGGCACTTGCATTGAGGTGTCTGCAAGGCGAAGCTGAGTGCCGCCTCAATGATGTGCCAAGATCACAGCTTGATTACAACGCTTGGAGGTGAAGCCAACACCTTTGGGTTGCTGCTCATCCTTCTAAATCCACTTGAACTGGAAGAAGCACCTCCTCTAGCCAAGTTATCACCATGGGGAAAGCCACTTATGTCCTCTGAGAGCCAGCAAGCAACCCAAGACCTGGTTGTTACTCAGTGACTGAGCTGCTCCCTTGACCCTAATCCTGGGGTTTGCTAACGCTGATCTCTAGGGCAACTCTCGTCTGAGTGGCCTCTGCTGCTCAGTTGCCCTCCACCCTTCAGTCTACCTTATTTTTCTCTAGCAGAAAGGGAGACCCTGACTCCTGAGAAGGCAGAGGTGCTGCTCTCTGTGCAGGTGTGAGGACATCTCTTTATCATGATGGTGCTGTTTGCTGGGAGGTCTCCCCCACCTTAACAGCTGCCCTGACAAGGAAGATTTCTTTACCACTTGTATTCTTCAATGAGGGTTTTCTACTGTTTCACAGAGTCACAGCCCCAACATCCCTGTGTCAGAGAGTGCTCAAGTTTAAAAATCTCTACACAGAGCATCACATGGATCCAAAACACTCATTTAAACCTGTAAACTCCTAGGCTCTGAGGCAGAGCCCATGGCATCCTCACTCCCCTGCCCAGGCAGTTTTCAGGCATTTGCAGAGGCAGTTTCCCTGCCCCAGCTGAATGGCTCTGCACCTTCTTTTCTTCCCTCCTGCCACCAAAAAAAGCTCTTTCCTCCCACTGGCAGGTACTGTGCAAAGTTCAGGAAGCAAATAACAGACAAGGCAAATAGGGCTCTGCAGCCTCTTCCCTTTGAGCTTTCCGTTCATCAACAGTGTCATTTTGCAGATACAAATTCTTCTCCTGTGCAAGTGTTAGAAAAGGTTTCACAAGACAGGAAAGCTGGATCTGAAAGATGTAATGTAGGAATTACCACTGTGAGGTTCCTAGGAGCCGAAAATACCTTTGCCTGAATGAAAACAGGTCTAAGTTCTTGAACATCACATCTTGGATGTTTCCAGGTCAGCCCACATTGACCGGGTGACCCTCCCAGCTGACCAGCCAAATGGAAGTGCATTTTTCAGTGGATGGACACACAGCACTGGTGTGGGGATCAAAAAAAGGTACAGAGGCCTGATCAGTGGGCTAGTTGGGTTCAGCTGTTGTGGTAAGATGCAAATCACCAAACTGCACTGGGCAAGCCTTGCTCACATCATCAGGAGAAACAGCCCAAGTATTGATCTGCCAGTACAAACAGTGAGGAATGGGCACTGGCTAAAGGCCCACTTTTTGCTGCGACCCAGTCTTGCTGCGAGCTCAGAAGAGACCACTGGCCAAGAGCCCTGCAAAATCCCGAAACCCGGCAGCATCTTCTAGACAGCCCAGCTGTGCTCCGTGGCCTCAAGCCACCCTCTGCAGGAAAAGCTGACCCACAAGTGACCATTTAATCTCCTTCTCTATCCAGTTTGGCTCAGCCACGTGGCATCTGGCTTCCACTGCTCTGCCACAAATGCACGCACAGCAAATTCTTGCCTAATAGTGACCACTGGGATCAGTGGACGCTGCAGCAGTTCCTCATGCCTGGCTGCTGCTTGAAAATGATGCTGATCCTCAAAAGTCAGAGAGGTCAGGGAGTCGGTTAGTGGGAACCCAAACCACCAACGTCTGGCATCCTGCAGCATGCATATAGTCTAAGAGGGGAGCGATGCACAGGAGGCACCTTCTCCAAATGCTGCGTGCATATTGCAAGGGGAGCAGAAGAACAGCTCAGGGCAATGTAGACATAACAATTCAAAAGGAAACGGATTAAAGACAGTCACGGGTGCAGCAATTGCACAGTAGTTTTGCCATAAACATTTATAGGTAGATAGGTATCCGGCAAAAATTGCCCCCATATGATACAAAACTTAGAAAAGGCTGTTATTCATATTGTGGTCTACCTGTTACTGAGGGACATGGCACATCATCTGAAGCAGTATGGGAGGGTTACCACACTCTAGCAACACAGTGTTGACAAGGGGGATGCATGGGTTTTATCGCACCCCTGGGAACCAAATAGAATGGAGCAGTCTAAGACAAGGGAATCAGGGGTGCGTGTTTATTCCAGACACAGATAAGTCAGGTTGAATGGCAGAAATCTGGATGGTTTTGCCAATCTCCATGTGTTTGTGCAGCCTCACTTTGACTCATCAGTATCTCTAGCATAGAAACAGCTAAGAGCCTTCCAGATTTAGGAGAAGAGACCTTGGCTAGTCCTGAGGGCTGGGAAGTGTATGAAAATGCAAAATAGCTGTCAGTGGAAGAGAGTTTTGAACTCCAGGTTGTTTCATTTCCAGCTGAGCAAATTTTCTCTTATTTTACAGCATACAGAGAGAACATACTCTCTGGTGCCTAAGGACCACTCCTTGTCTCTGAAATACAACAGAACAAATAGCCTAATCAGGCCAAAACACACAGCACACTGAAAAACTGAGAACATTTGGGATGTGATTAGAGAAGGTGAAAACCTCTCTTGGAGCCTGGGAGGGATGATATTGCAGGTGTGGACACGCTTCGTAGGAAGGTGATCAGACGCAGAAGATGATCTGGTGAGAAAAGAGAGTAACGCTCCCTAGGTTTGTCAGAGAGGCATCACTTGCAATGGGAAGAAGGTATAAATCCTGCAGAAGGAGTTGTACATGTGGGATGAACAGACCTGGGAGGGACACAAAGAAGCAAGGAACAGGGTTAGGGCAGGTGAATGTTGCTGGGCTCTTGTGGAGGCGATGGCATGGCCTGCAGGAAGCTGAATCAGGTGTAATCAGGCCCTGTGCTGATCAGAGAAGCAGAGTACGTGTTTTCCAGCTTCTGCTCTCCCAAGATCATCTGCCTGCACTGTCTGTTTCACCAGCGAAACCTGATCTCAGTGGCCTCCTCACATCCATTACAGGGAAAAATAACTGGATCCAACCCAAACACAAAACAGAGCCATGATACGGTAACAAACCTTCTGCCAGCTTCAGAGGAGATGGCAACATTCACCCCGTACGTTTCTGATCCTCTTAAACATACACAGAGCAGCTCAGTTACACACACACACACTTGTACTCCCTGCATTAGCAAGTAATCTCTGAAGTGGAACTGCACTGGCTGTAATGTGGAACTCCACATTACAGGCTGTATAAGCCTGTAATGGTGTCTGCATTCCCCTTGGTTTGCCACAACAGTAATACCCTCTGCAGGGCCCCAGCAGCTTAGTTCACTCTCCCACTTGCAGAGGTACTTTGGTGTAGCTGTGGCAGGCCCAGCAACACTGATAACATTGAGTCTGAACAGGCCACCCAGCCACCTTTGGATGATGAGCACCTGGGAGATGACTCCCCAGGTGAGAGCCATGTGAAAATGAGCCCACAGCTGCAGCTAGTACAATCCTAAAAGGAATATATCCAAGTGGAAGGACCCAAGAGCATGCAGGCTAAAGGCTGGGTTGGAGGAGTGGATGTACTGACTAGGAACTCAGCTCCTGATCCAGAAGGATTGATGGAGCATCCTATTAGTTCATATAGACTGGTGAAGTGCACAGATATGGGCTGGATGGAATTAGAGAAATGAGGACCTGATGAAGAGTGAGCTTGCTAGCCCCTGCTCCTCAATTGCCACCACACTTTGGCTGCCTCTAATTAGAACTTGTTCTCATTAAGTTGTGCAGAATTATTTCTGATATTTTCCCTGCAATACATGATCACTTCAGACTACAATCTCTCTTGATCTACAATCTCTCCCTCAGTCACCTGGCTCTACTCTGGTCGGGTTTGCTATAGTGTTTTGGTGACTGCTCTGTAGGCTTGGGGAAGAGGTACCACCATCACTCAAACTGCTAAATATGTTGATTCAGTCTTCCGAGCTTCCTATGTGTCTATTGCTGCACCTCCTCCATGTCTGTGCTGCTTGAAGGGCAAATGTAATCCTTAGGCTGGGTGCTATCACCCTGTTGTGAAGTGTCGTTGGAAAAGGCAGATTGAACTAACACCTCCTTGAGTGTGGTCAGTGGAGAAGACTCCAAAATGCTTATAATGTGCTTCCTTGGTTTTCTTAAATGTGTAATTTTCTGAAATCCTGCCATATCACATTCAAACTTGTGAGACTCAGGTTCTGCTGAAGATGGATCTTTTTCTGGCTTTTTTTTTTTTTTTTTCTTTTTTAGCAGAAAGATGAAGGGGGAAAAAAGAGTTCTGAGAGTAACTGAGATAAAAGAATAGTTTCCACCATCTCTATGTCGGGAGAGTGGCTTCTTTGATTTCTGATGGGGGTGGACCTTTAATGATAGTTCCCCTACATGGGGTCACTGATTTAATATGGGGGTATGCCCCAACTGACCACCTGTTTTTATATAGCTTATAAGAACTTAAGAATTACACAGCCTTTAAACTTTAATCTGCTGCTTAGGGAAGCAAGTAGGTAGAAGGAGAATAATATTTTTCATTTTTAGTAAAAATACATCTTGAGAGAAGATTTGAACAACATTCCAACCAAATTAAGTGAAAGCAGAAAGCTAAAGTAGCCTGTAGAAGGGAGAATGACTGTGAATTCCAGAAAGCAGCAATTATAACAGAATGCTTTTGTTTGTTGTAAAGAGACTAATGGCTGTTTTGGTAGTCATTAGACAATGTGTAATAAATTTTTCCTGTATTGTGTATTTTTAAGGATTCCTAATACTTCAAAGTCTGCTTTTGCAAAATTGAAAGCCTTATTTACAGACCTCTTTTAGATTATCCCTCTGTTCAATTTAAACAGAAACAGTGTCTACTCAGTCAAGCTTTTTTACAGCTATTTTTGCTATAAGATTCAGATTTGAAATAGCATCACCTTTTGGAAAGTTAGTGATAATTGGATCAAGAATTGTCTGGGCTATAACAAACAGAAATATCTGAGCCTTTACTATTATTAGCAGTGTTTGTTCTCATTCTCCAATCTGTATCTGGGTGAATAGTCTCCCTTGATATTTATGACTACCATCACAAAAATCTCAGCCCCTGTCCAAATTCAAGTCCTAGCACCCTGGGAAGTTAGAGCAGACATTCAATACTATCTCTTCTATAGTTCCTCCTAAAAATATCATAGAGGCTAACTGGAGGTTTTATTGCTGCTTTCAGCCACCTCCTGGAAAGGTACAGATGGGGCCAGACTCTTCTCAAAGGGTGGGTGATCATAGTCTAAGAAGCCAGAGACACAAGTTGGGACATAGGAAATTCTGATTAGAAATCAGGAAAATCTTTTTCATCCTGAGAGTGGTCAAGTATTGGCCTGGGACCCAGAGAGGCTAGTGGAATATCCACCCTTGGAGATTTCGAACACTCACCTGGACAAGGCCCTCTAGCAACCAACCTAGGTGGATCTGTTTTGGTCAGTGGGTCTGACAAGATGACCTCCAGAAGTCTCTTCCATCTAAAATTATTCTGTGGTTCTGTGATTTTGCTTGGTCTGAGCTATAACACTCAGAATCACCGTTTTCCCCTAACATTTGCTTTGTATGCCTGAGCACACCTCCAAGGAGAAGCAGCTCATGTCTGGTGACACCAAGAAAAGGTCAAAGAGGAAAGGAACATGTGAGGACTGGAAAAGAGAACGTTGATTCCCTTTTTTCCAAGAGGGAAATCCTTTTTTTTTTTTGCCAGCCAACCCAAGGGTGACTCAAATTGGTTTCCAAGGATGCACACCCTGTACAGTACTTACTGTGACAGTAAAGACAAATGTTCATATGCAAAGTTGTTTTCAGTTCTTAGTGTGACCAGTTTTTCCCCTTGGACACTTCAACAATTTTCCATTGTTGGAGATTTTAAATCAAGATAAGATATTTCTCCTTCAGTTCTTGCACAGCTATTAACTTTCAAGCAGGAATTTTATTGAAGGAACTTTTTGCCTGCTATTGTAAAGAGGTCCAGACTGCACTAACCCAATAACCCTTTCCAGACTTAGTTCTTGTAAGAATTCACCATTCTTCAACATTAAGGAAATACTGGGCTTGTCATGTCCTAAAATGTGAATTCTTTGGGGCAGGAAAAGACTTTTCTTCATTTCTCAGTGCAGTGCTTTACATACTGACACCTTCTGAAGGTTACCGTAGTATTAAAATGGAGACTAGTCAAGAGGGCAGAAGCACCCATCACTTCTTCCTCTTGTGCAAACCATCTCTTTAATTATTTAACTGCTGTTTCTCAACTGATACAATATTTTATTATTACTTACTTTTCTTGAATGTTCAGCTGATCCATCTTAATGTTCTTTTAATATAACTTGGAGTGGGCTAATAATCAGTTTGCACTTCTCCAGCACCTTTAATCCTGACAGATCCTAGTGCACTTCACAAGGAGAAAAGGAGAGTAAAAGTGCTTCATTCCTTAGACAGGAAAGGTTATGCAAGATACCAGATTAGTACTAGATGGGTACCAGATGACCACACAGCTAAAAGTATTGGGGAATTCACTGGGGTGGTTACAGTCCATGCCCCTCTAACTGTGGAAAGTGCAACAGCAGCCTTAGAGCTCTAGTTCAGTGCCCATGTAAAGTTGTCAGGGCAGACACTGATGTGATGGAGGTGAAGGGTCATCAAAGTTCCTGCACTTTACTGTATATGTCACATCTACATCAGGCTCTGCCAGAGGGCTTTCTTGGTTCTCTCAAAGTCTGGAAAATGGAGTAAAAACCGGGTAGAAGCCACCTTTGTAAGTGCAGGGAATGCAGAAGGGAGGGGAGGTGGATTTGGAAGTTCTAAGGGGAACCACTTCCATCAAAATACCCATCAAAGAAAATGCCCTTCACATGTAGATTCTAACTGAACTGAAGCAGGGCAATGTCCATGGTGGGAAGGCTAGAGAAGAGGGGATCACAGAAAGGAAGACAGGGCATAAGGACTTGAGCAAGTGTTTGTGCTGCCCAGAAGAAAGCCAAAGAAGTTCCGGGCACAGCATGAATACAAAGGAAGGAAGCAAGAATAAAAAGTTCCATCTAATAGGAGGATTAATGCCTCGAGTGGGAGTACAAGGGAGGGCAGAAAAAAAGACAGGGATGGAAATAGTGGATACCAGAGTGACCTGATGCCACAGCAACTTGCAGTAGAAGATGTCTGCAAGACAGAAAGAGATCTAGAGCAGGACTGAAGCAAATTAAGTCTGCAGAACTAACTTTAGTGGTCATCTAGTGGAAGAAATGGATGAGATAAAGTTGGTAAGGGTAAAGGGGAAGAAGCCTTGTGAGATGCCCATTTGTGAGATGGAGGAGGAATCATGAGCCATCCAGCCAATGACAGTGCGACTGAAGAAAAGGAAGAGAACACATGATGAGAACAAAATTTCAAGCATGGTTAGCTGAAGGGCTAACCATGGGCTAACTATGCCAGAAAAAGTCATGTTCAGCCTTGCTGAGAGTGACTTAAACTAGGGTCAAAGAGCAGACATCTGAATTGAAGTAATGAGGATCCATGGCTATATGTGAGTAGTGGCAGGAACAGCTCCAGCGATGCCATAAGCCTCATCTCTGGCAGCCTGGGGATCCCTCAAGAAAATCCAGGCCTACTCCTCCAGCCTTTTCCTTCTCCATGAGTCAAGACAGAAAAGCTCACGTCATTAGTGGCATGGAATTGCAGGCCCACCTGGAAGGGGTTGTTGCTATGAAGAGGACAACAAGGTCAAAAAAAGGATGCAACTCAGTAGGGTAAGTATAGGTTCTCCATTAAGACAGTAATGTCAACTGCATAGGTCTAGGAGGGAGAAGGAGTCCCGAAGGATGTGGAGATCATATGGTATCAGGAGCTGAATGTGAATCAGTAGTCTCAAGGGGTCTTTCCTCTGAAAAAGAGAGAAAAATGAACAGAGAGAGAGAAAGAGAGAAGGAAGGAAGGAAGGAGAGAGAAAGAGAGAGAGAGAAAGGAAGGTAGGAATGGACAACATCTGCTATCTGTTAAACAGAAAGCATAATCTCTCTGCACTGCTCAGTACTGACAAGGAGTCAGCTGGACTATTTTTTTTTCCAAATTCAGACATAAAGAAAAATATGGACCGACTGGTAAGAGTTCAGGGGAGAAAATCCAGAATGATTATAGGCCTAGAAAGATAAAGAGGAAAGATCAAAAGATTTTGTATTGTTTGGCCTAGTAAAGACCAAGGAATGTCATGGCTTCAACTTATGAAGTCCTCAGAGGACCAATTTTCCTTATATTTACATGCAACTACCTGATGATGCACTCAAGTACTTAATGCTTTTAAAAAGGGAAGAATAACATGTTCTTCTGATGGAAAGGGCAGGAAGTGGGTACCAAATGCAGCAGAAAAAAGGAAAAAAATCAGGTCAGAGATCAGAAGAAACTCACAAACAAGAGGGATCATGAAGTCCCAGAACAGGCACAGACCTTTACGAATTGCTAGGCCTAGCTTCTGCCAGGTCAGGAATTCGTTGCTTAGATTATAGATATGTGAACTATTTGATCACTTGAGAGCTGGGCATTGACCAGTGCTTGGACAAGATCAGTGCATGGTTAAGGAACAGAAACTAAACCCACAGCATATGAGAGGTTATTATAGTAATCACAGGAAACTACTTCAAAGAGGTTCCAGTCACAGGGATGTCTCCATCAAAAGTAGGCAAATATCCCCAAGTGCTCAATCCAGGACAGACACACTTTAGAGGTGCTTCTTATACAGAGGTCTTAGATATAGACATGTACTTTCTGCATGGGATAGGTATCCTCATGTCCTCGTCTTAAACTTAAACACATTGCCATTTTTTGGTAGGACTACTGCATGAAACAATCACTGTTGGCAAACTCCTCCTAATGCAGAGCAATATACCACAAACGCAGTAGCAAGTTTTGGTTCCCACAGTAACTGACAGAATAGCAAGTTCATCATCTCTCTCTTGTTCTGCAGAGTTGCTCTGTGTCTGGAACCAGCAAGTCTAAAAAGATTTGGGGTTCAAAGATAAAGAGTACAACTGACAATCCTATTCTCCAACCATAATGGAAGTTCTCACTGTAAAGTTCATCTACAGAGGAAAGAAAACTTTCTCAGGAACTAGCTCAAGACTTAACTACTCCATCCCTTGTCCAGTTTACACAATTTTCTCCCAAGTGTAGCTTGCTTTCTCCAACAAACACAAAGCATCAGATGTAGAAAACAACAACAAAAATGGTTTGTCGTTCCTGATGTGTCTGTTGATTTTAGTCAAGAAGGAGAGAAGGAAGAGGAGGTGGGAGGAGACTGCCAAAGAGTTTAAGACTATGACTGATGAAAAGAGGCATGAGGACTGCAAGATCTGAGCCCTGTCACTGGAACCAGTCTATCCACGAGCATTTTGCCTTATCTCACCACTAGTCACAGAGGGGCATGGGGACACCAGATTTATTACCTACATAAGTTCCCAATTCTCACTATTTTTTTCCTCACCAGAGGAAAGCCATCACTCATCACTCTCAGCTGCTGACAACATAATCTGTTCTACTGTAACCAGTGATAAAGCAAAAAAGGGTTGGGTGTGAAAGGATGGGGGAAGCTAAGAAAGTCTTCAACATCAAGCAACTCATTTTAGCCAAGTAACTCCAATTAACAAATGAAAATAAGAAAGATAAAAAAGTTAACATGCTATTTTGCAAGTATTATTTTGGTCTAGTTTCTGATGGAAGCTAATTTTTCTCTTGTCTAATAGGATAGCAGCTTCTGTTAAAGCTT
The DNA here is from genome assembly GCA_013398735.1 of Nothocercus julius. Classification (NCBI taxonomy): domain Eukaryota; kingdom Metazoa; phylum Chordata; class Aves; order Tinamiformes; family Tinamidae; genus Nothocercus; species Nothocercus julius. Next base: position 4,986,488 of record VZSV01000018.1, on the reverse strand, counting down.
TTGCTCCTGCTGAAGCTCTGTCCTGCAGGGACTCTCTGGAGTGCAGGGTAGTTGAGCCAACTGTAATCTTTCCCTCAATAGGACACACATTACTAGTTTTCTTCATTCAGCCAGAATTTTCATGAAACTTGCAGGAATTTAATGCTTCTCCACTCTCTGCCAAATCTGAAATTGGCCAAAAGGCTTAGAGGAGGGATGAGTGTAAAGTCTAATAGCTGGCACAATCATGTGGCTTTATTCCTTTAGGAATCAGCTACTAAAAAGGATGGGGTGATCACAGCTACGGACCAGTAATTGCGGTCTATCTTACTATCTTACTATCTTACCCCAGGCCTAGGATTGAAGAAAACAGATTATTTTAATCTAGTCCACATCATTAAATCAGCCCTCCGCATGGTAGGTATTCTCCCAGGAGCTAAGGTGAGATAAGCTAGCCATGCAGATTGAACCATCTCTTTAGCACAACCTCTTGTGTCTGCCCTCTCTCCCCAGCAAAGGGAGGATTTTCGGTGTGGGATTGGTCATTAAACTGTAGCTGAATTTTCTCTACCATAAGAAATCGGTCTGGAGAGCCATACAACCTCAGAGAGCATGCTTTCCAGCTGATTTATTCCTTCACACATGTAGGGCATCTCTGCAGGCATAATCTGACGGGCTGCTCAGCACTTTCAGCTCCTCATGAAGTGATCCAAGGACAGCTTCCACCCATAAGCCTTGGACCAAGCCCTGGCCCAGGGAGGGTAGTCGAGGTTGGAAGCTGTACACACACTTATTCACCTTTCGTCACCTTTGAGCCACATGCGCAGCAGACAAGTAGCACACACAGCATTACAAGTGCTATCACTTATCCAGCTTTTGGCACAACCGTATTTCTGACTTCTGGACCATCCTTTAACAGAAAAGCACCAACATGCACAAAAGGCTGCCACCGAGGAGGCCCTTGCTGTGAATGTATATTTGCTTGATAGACAGCCTGAATGCAATTCAGTTTTGTATGAGCAGAGCCCCTTTGTGGAAATAACAGTGACTCTACAGATGCAAACAGTGGAGCTACATGTTTTTGCATTGCTTGTTCTGTCACTAACTGATATCAGCCACTGTTAACCATGGCCTGAAATGTATATCTAAGAAACAGTGACACAAACACAGACAAGTTCCTTCATGAAGCCTTTCATATGGGGGAAAGTGAAAGAAAAGAACTGCTCCTTAGGCTAGCTAGTGGCACTGAAATAAATGGGTCAGGCATCAGAGTTTCAGCAGGCATAAAAGGTGAAAACCCCATCTCCTGGAGCGATTGGAAGTCAATGGAATTAGTAGCCTTCACTAGTATTTATAGAAAATCTGCTGTGTGCAAAACATTATCAAAATGCAGGGGTCAAATCCCTCTCTACCCCTTTGCTCTTGAAGTTAATAGGAGCTTTGCCTTTCAACTCTGTGGCAACAGAGTCCAAATCTAAAATAGATGATATACAGGACTATGTTCAGCAGATGGCTTTTGCTGAAGCCAAAGAAAGTTCTGTACAGTATAGATCTAATCTCGGGACAGGTAAAACAGGGGAGTTAGATATTTAAGGTATTAAAAGTGAAAAACAAAGGCAGAGAGGTAGGTTGAATGTCACAGGAAGCTTCTTCCTTGTTTTTCTGTCATAAATTGCAATATTCAGATTGAAATGTAGGGGGCTGTGTCCCAGCATCTCTTAGTCTTCAGTTTTAGCAAGACTGGCTGTTTTCCAGAGAATGATTCTCCTTCTAACATCAAGTAAATGAATCGTGAGAATACACATATGAAAAAGGACACTGATGGGACACCTGCACAAGAAGCTCTGTTGTTACGTGACTGAATGTGTTTGAAAATAGTGTGCAGATATTCTAGTCAGTTTGGACAGATCCCACTGAACATCATGTTTTCTTTTCCTGAGTTTTCTTTTCTATGTGCTTGCAATGTTGGTTCTGTAATTGTTTCATCTTCCATTCATTCACTTCAAGCTCCTATCCTGAATTCTGCCATAGGCTGCCTTTCTCCTTTGCAGCTAATTCTAGAAACAAGCTACCTGATTCTGCTGTCTCTTAAAAAAAAAAAAAAGAAAAAGAAAAAAGAAAGTGTAAATCAGAAATGTGAAATCAACAGAGAGGGGCCTGGAATTCTTTTGATAGAGAGGAGAAGCACCACAGTGAGCTCCTGCACTCCTTGGTATTGCTGAGAGAGCAGTCTGTGGGATGGGGACATTTCCCGGCTTCTTTCACGACTCCTCTGCGGACATCACCCAGCAGGGCGCTAACGATGGCTCCTGCCTGTGCCCGCAGTTGTGAGAGGAATGGGGCTGAGATTCGCACTTGTTATTTCAAACAACCCATGCTACTGACCAGCCATTGGTCAGTACTATGATTCATTACTCCTACGCTGGGGCTCCAGGAATGGCATTTTGATGGAGACTGAGGAATTAGGAGCAGGAAGAGGAAACAGGCACAGAAGCAGGAATTGGCGGGTGGGGGCAGAGCTGCCGTGTGTCTAATACAGGGCACTGCCACGGCGAGTGGCCAAAGCCAAGGGCTTCAGGGGAACGAGAAGGACTCCGGAGAGAAGCTCTCCTCACCTTTAGGGCTGAGTTAGCTTTACGGAGGTCCTGGGCATGCCGGGTGCCTACATACTGAAGATACGATGCTACATGTGCATAAAGTCCAGACTTTTGTGTCTAGGGAGGCAGATCTCAGCAGCCGTGCAGAAATGGCTGCTGAGCTATGAGACCACAGCCTGGCCCTCGGGCTCTCCCCATCTGGTGTTACCTTCATCTCTTCTAGCTTCGCTTCAAGTCTGAAACATGAATCTTACTTTCAGACATATTGCCATTAATTCCAATGACTCTAGGTATCCTTAATTACCACAGGGTTTTACTGTTCTTTATTAAACTTAGTTAACTTCTTTCTCCTGCTAACCTCCTGCGGCACGGAGCAGCACAGAGTTCCACCACCTAAAGACACATCACATGGAAATGCATGTCCTGTTACCACCCATAAGTTGTCTTCTCTTCCAATTTTCTTTAAGGTTTTCATGTTCTCATATTAAGGAGCTGGCATCCCTAAAGTCTGGAGGGGACTTTGGTGTGGGAAGGGTAGATATAGTGTCTGTTTTCAAACATTGCTACTGAGCACTGAGCTGCTTTCAAACCAGCGTTCTGCAGGCACAAGTGTCCATAGTCTGTTCTCTTTCATTCTCCTTAGCTAGCCAATCCTATCTACACTGACTTCTCAAGTTTCCATCTTTACAGTAATTTTTTTCTCAGAAAGGAGAAATAAGAGAAACACAGACAGAAACTGACAGGTAAAAAAATGTATGGGCAATCTAACTGACAATCTAACAAGCAATCCTTGAGACACACTGATTTCTAAATGATCTCCATTTCATTTAAGAATGCTTCTCTATTTATTCTCAGCGCAACTAGCACCAACTCTGAGATCCTAAACCCTGTCGTACTGCCAACAACTTGTGACACGGACAAGCAGTTTATCAACTGATGTGAAGGGACTTTTCACCCCATGCCTTTTTCCTGCTGCTCTCCATAACATGCTTTCAGCTTGGCTCCACACCAAGCACTATGAAATGTTTGTGGGAGTGGAGCTCATCTCAATTTCTTTCTCTTACAGAACATTGTCAAGGATCCAGGAAAGCAGACAAAATTCGGCAAATGCAGAGCATTAACCAAGCAGAGTATAAACCAGAATAGAAGAGAATACTCCAGGATCTTTCTTTCTCGCTTTCCCCCCAAAGCTCTGCCTTTCTGTTCATGGTCTCTGAACTAGCTGACACAATGGTGCAGGACATTTACTCAGTGAGATCTTTGCCCCTGAAAGGCAATGCCATTACCAGCGCGGAGTCCAGCCCATCCATCAGCTTTCATAAAGTTAAGCCCTGGTTTTCAATAAAAGCAGTTGCCTCTTTCAACTGCCACCCTTGAGCAGACATTGCCCTTCCTGCCCTATACTCGGGAGCTCCGACATTCACCTGGTCATCACATCCACCCTTTTTTGCCTGCATTACTGGTCGCTCTTGAGTAACATTCAATGATGAAAACAGTTTTACAATAATGAGCTTTTCTTCTTCCTACAGTACTCAGCACATTTTTGAATGAAAGAATCAGCTTACCCATAAGAGTCACAAACAAACAATGAGCAGCTCAAGATATAAGTAATTCAGTAGCCTCAAGTATTCTGCATGTTGGGCAGTCATAAATTTAAAGTGAAAATCCATACAGATTTTGTTTTGCATTAGATATTAAATAAAACCCACTTTTGAGGCCAGATTAGTAATAAACCTTTTGGGCGGTTGTATTTTTTTAAGAAAAATCAAAACAGGATTAAAACATCTTTTTGAGACTGTCATTTTATCTGGGTAAAAAAGCTTAGAGCGCCTAACAGTCAATTTATAGCGAAGGCTTTTGTTCTCAGTAGTGCAATGCAGCCCTGCAAATTTGCCCACGGCCGCAGCAGTTTCATGTGTTTTTGACAGGTAAAGAAAATACTGTTCGTTTCTGCCATTGTCATTAATCTGCACAGTAAGGAATTAGCAATTACATTTTGTGCCCAAATAGATACATTTTCATGAGGATCTTGGTAAGGCTGGTATAATAACATGCATTTATCACTTCTATGGTTGTGAGGGTCCAAAACATGAAGGGTCTTTGCTCAGCTGTTGGGTTGGAAAATGAATGGGAAATAAAGGCTAAAGCAAGAATAACCACCACGATAAAAAGGAAGAAGGATTTCAGGATATGGCCTAGTCACAATTTCACTGGGGTAAAGACCAAATAATGAAGTGCAACATAACCTCAGCTGCACTGATTCAGTTCTCATAGTTGTTCTGAACTTTGTTTCTCTGAGGCTATAGTCAGGATCTCACCATGCTTTGGGCCTATACAATGACTTGTGCTTCTGAGCTGGGCCAGGGTGAAGGGTTTCAGATACCCCTCAAGACTTGCTAGTTAAGAAAAAAATCATTTGCAAAATAAGGTACTGCTCGAGGACAAGTAGCAGAATCCAGCTGTAAGTGCCTTCTTATATTGCTCAGGAACTGTGAGAAGCAAAAAAGAGAAACCCTGGTGCAAGAATTACATGCAGGTCACGTCTGCTCAGTTCCTCACTCAGGTGGGCTGGCAGATGGTCAGCAAATAGTCTCAGTTTTACAATGCAACCTACACAGGTTTTAAGCGTGAAAATTAGCATCCAATTATTTTCGAGCGCTTATACTCTCCAAGGCAGCGAGTTACCTCTATTTTAACTGTGCTTAGGATCCATTAGCTCACACACATCTTGCCGGCAGATGTGTACACAGGCAGAATGGCAAGCCAGGGAAGAGTACTAGAAACATGAAATAATGCAAATTCCTAGGCAGGGAATTGCATGGCTTCCAACTTTTACAAGAGACAAGGAGGAGATAGGCAAGTGAGGAAGGCATAAAGCACGTCTGAAAAAGAAGAATGGCTTCCCCAACCTCCATCTGAAAGTCTGTCATGAAAACTGTGTCTCACAGCTATCTGTCAGCTGCAAAAAGCATTGGAGAAGCCCACTGAGCATGTAGCTCTGATCCATGAGACCTATGGGCGTGATGCACCGTGCAGGTGTGCACATGGCTTGATGGCAGGCCCCGCTTCACCCTCAGAAGAACATGAACCCATTCCTCCCCTCTCTGCCCTGTCACCTGCACCTTGGGTGGACACAAAGGAAGAGAGGATGGCGGCACAGGAGATGTTGGCATTATCCATGGGACAGGCAGGATGTGTTCCTGAGCCTGGTCTCTCTCAGATGAGTGCACTGGATTTCCTTAGCAGAGCACGCAAGCCCGTGAAGGGGAAAAAAAAGAAACTGCACAAAAGCTGTTGGGTTTAAGATTTCAAGTTGGGTGACAGGATCCATGCCAAAAAAATGAAAATAGGTATCAGCCAAGCCTAACCTTGCAAACCTTGCTCATGCAAGGATCCCTTATTATCAGCAGTAACAGAACTATCCTGAACTATAAGGGTATCTGCATGTCGGAGCGTGGTCCCACAAGCAGCAGTCTGCAGCCTTCCCTGCTGCCTGCAGTTGTGTCATCTTAAATGCAAATATTCCTGTGTATATATTGTTGCATGGAAGCTGGCACCCTGAAAATATATGAACTGCATGTAATTGTCCTTACAGGAGGAGAAAAACGCCCTGGGGTGACACCTGATGTTTCAGTGAGGTTGTGTGTGTCTCATTCTCCTGTGCGGCAGAGGGAAACTTCGCTGGCCTGACCCGGGTCTGTAGCAGGGAGCATTTCTGCGAGGCTGTAGTGGGTCCACTTCCACCCGGGAATTTTCCCTCCAGCCAGTGCCACCGAGAGCACGGGCCCAACAGCAAAGGCGGCGAAGCAGGTGTGGCTGCCTCCCACCACGTGCTTATAGTGCCTGAAGTTGTATTTTTTAAAGCATGTGAAACCGTCGCCCCTGCATCACTTCTCCTTGCACGGCCGGGCCTGCCAGGGGTCCCAAAGCCCCCCGCCCGGAGCTGCCCGGCCGCACGCAGCGCTCCCCAACCGCTCCGCATCCGCCCGGCGCATCCCAACGGCGGATGCCTCACCTGCTCGGGCCCCTGGAAGCAGATCCTGCAGAGCGGGGTGCGGATGCCGCTGTCGACGCTGCTGCCCAGCGAGTAGCGGTCCTCGGCCTTGCCTTTGGCGAAGTCGTCCGAGGAGGTGCTGCTGGGCAGCGAGGCGGGCGGCTCCCCCGCGGGGCTGCCCCACTCCTCGGCGCCGGGGCTGC